>CM028242.1:12852100-13452100 GCA_016432835.1 Brassica nigra
CAATCTCTATTGATTTATTATCTATTATTTAAGAACTATGGTTTCCTAGTCCTATGTATGCTAAACGTCTTCGTAGTAAGCTTATGTAATAATAATAGTTCTGACTATAGGAGCAGTAGGAATACCAATATACTTAAAGAGGCATACGAGCTAGATCAGATCTCAAGAGACTTCTGATACTGGCCAACCCTTCTCCAAAAGTGGTATGTCCACAACAATGATAACGAGTATACGACTTAAGCAGGATTAGGTCCGCACAAGCCTGAGTATGCTGTCAAAAATACCTAAGCCTCAACAGAGGCCACATGCCAAACTTATGTCGGGGTCGTCAGTACGAAATATGCAAAAACCCTGCATTAAAAAGCTATGTGCTACACACAATGAAGGGGGCACTAAATACACTTGCAAAGTACTATAAACCCCAGGGTTGATACAAGGAGCAAGAAGTGCAAAGTCTGGGAGCACTTAAATTCCTGTTATCCAGACCTGGAAAGCAACAAGTTTGGCGCTTGAGTCACTACACCAGGAAGATTCACACCAGCACAATATAAAAGTTTGATAGTGGCTTTCTGCAGAAGAAGAGTGCAGCAATAGGACCTCGATAGTGGCCTACTTTCAAGTGGAAGATTGTGAGGTCCAGACTGAGATCGGTAGTAGCTTACCCCAGGGGCAGAATATGGTCTCTAAACAAAACAACCTACGGGTTCTTATACAACCTCTGGATTCTAAAAAGTAACCTCTGGGTTCTAAAATCAACCTCCAGGTTCCAAGAAACCTCTGGGTTCTAACGCGACCTCCGGGTCCTAAACAACCTCTGGGTTCTAATAACAACCTCTGGGTCCCGAAATGATCTCCGAGTTCCAAAGTAGTCTCAGGGTTCAAACCGATCTCAGAATCCTACTATCTCCTATAGATTTTAAAACCTCCAGGTCCAAAGATGAAGTCTACTATCTCTTTGAGAAAAGCTCACGAGTAACCTGTCTGTGATTGGTGTAGAGTTATGCGTCCCTATACATTAGGTCTAAGGACTTAAACATCTTGCTCTGTCTGTAAGTTTGCCCAAGGGAAGCTAGACGACGTATTAAAAGATGCCCCCTGGTTGAGATAAAAGAAGATCCTACGCTGCAACAATAAAAGTTCACCTAATAAAAGCATCTTTTCGAAGAAAACCCACAACTCGGGAGTTCCTGAAAAATAAAGCCAAGTTCCCAGAACCAAGGCATCGACCATTTGATTGCGACTCGACAAAAAGGCTACCTTGGAGATATGATCTACTATCAAAAACAAGCTTGCAAAGCAATGCAAAAGATAAAAATGCTCCAAAGGCATACTTAGAAAAAGAGAAGCCACAAAGGGCTATTGTTCCAATAAAAAAGGGGGTCACGAAGGACCGACATCCAGACAAGAAGGGTATGAAAACCCTGGAAGCAAATTAAAATAGCAAGCAGGAAATCACGAGCGAGCTTGCATTCAGATGGAGGATCCTCATGGTTTGATAGACGGGTCCACATCCATGTCAGAAGCGGGTGGAATCGCGGGTTCATCTTCGAATGTAGGCGGAGAAAGACCCTTGCCCTTAGCCTCCTCCAGATCCTTGCCCTTGCCCAGCCCTCTAGCAAGGTCCCACTGACCACTCTGTTTCTTCAGCCATTCTCTCATCAGCTCCCAGCGGGCAATAATCCTTCCCCCGCTAACGTCAATCACCATCTCGTACTTAAATGTCTCCGCTGCGGGTTTGAGAACATCTATCTCCTCCTCCAACTCTTGCTTCTTTTGACTGAAAGCAAGTGCATTGGCCGAAGCCGCCTCAGTTACATTCTCCACGTCCTTCACCTTCATCTTAAGATCATGGATCTCCAACTCCTGGGTTACGCGCCGATTTTTTTCTCCTCTGACACCTGACGCGTCAGGTCATCCAGCTCCTCCCGGTCTGCACACCTGACACGTTCTGCACAGACATAGCACCATCATCAGATCTAGACCTAGAAATATTGAGCGCAACGTTAACTTACCCAAAGAAGTCTTCCTTAAAGAACCTGAACTATCTCCAAAGGCTCCTTTGCTGGGAGGACATTACCATCCTGAGGAAATATCTTGGAATTCAAGTTGGACAGCGCTGTGGACAGACTCCCAGCAGAACGGACAATATTGGCAGATTACTACGCTGATCTCGTGGTTACGTCGCCCCCTCTAGGCCTCCTCCCTTGGGATGAGGATGTCGGCTCGACTTTCACCACTGTCGCATGACGGCTTCTGGTAACCACCACTTCGTCTCCAGAGACGATCTTGCTAGCGGATCCCTTCTTTGCAGATATCGCTTTTGCCGCCTCTTGGTAAGCCGTAAACGGATCGTTTGGAGTGTTCCCAACATGTTCCCTGCAGAAAATCATCAGATATCCAAAAGACGGGAAATAAAGGGAAAAGCAGATAAGAGCTTACCCCACAAGATGCTGCATCCAATATGGCCTCACTCACCAAAAATTCACTTGGTGACGTTCAAAAGGAAGCTGTCACGAGCTGAGAATGGTGCTTTCCCCTTCCGAGAGAGCGGGATGAGTTCCGGCTGCATAAAAGAGACACAAAGTTAAGAGAATCAATCAACATGCGAAATTTTCAGTCGCACCCTACGCCTACCTATGAAATTCCACCAATAAGAAGATCTGGGAAGCAACATAAAACCATATCTCTCCTGCCATTTTTTGCAGAAAACCGGCCCTTTACGTTTTTTCTTTGATTGCTCCTCCACGATCGGTAAACCACTACGAGGCTGAAGATAGAACCGTCCTTCTCCTCCGTTGATAGGAGCTAAGTGTAAGCAAAAAGGACCTCATTGATGCCAAGAGACAGATATTCTATATCTCCTAAGTTTTTGACCGCTATAACGATCCTCCAAACTAGAGGATTAAGCCGAGAAGGCGAAATCTCAAAGAAAATGCACAATGCGACAATGAGTGCGGGGATTATTCCCCTGAAGCCGAAATCAAAGAAAGCATCATAGACGGTGATCTCTCGAGGAACATAGCTGGAAGTGCGCTCCGACAAAGGGGTATCCAGAGAGCAACGGAGAAGGGGAGAGACTATTACCTCCGCCATTCTGCTAGGTCGCCCTTAGCGACCGATGAAGCGGGACCTACTAATGGAGGAACCGTATGGGCGTAAGACAGAGGCACATAATTAGTAGATCGCAGTCGGATTCCTCGCAAGGGTTCGATGAGCTGTCAGATTTCAAAATGGGCGAATCTATCCTTCTTTTAGATTTAGCTCTATCAGCCACAGAAGGGACAGAAGAAGAATGCTTCGACATGACTGAGATATTTCCTGGCCAAGAGATCGCAGGATGAGAAGGAAGTCGACCTGGACCTAATAAGCTATAAGAGTTTGATCTACCTAAATCCCAAAAGGTAAAGAAATAAGAAGTAAAGAGACAATACCTGAAACGGGAGTATCGTCGGTGGAGCAGTGCAGGATGAAGAGAAGTGAGGAAAATAGAAGACATATAAAGAGAGAGCCGTTGAGCGTCTTCTCGAGAAAGACGCGTGCCTCGGCTTCTCAAATTTTGGAAAGAGAATAATTGATTTGAAATTCAAAATCGTCTCTCTTAGGAAATAACGGGATATCGGATTTAAAACGATCCACCTACCCAAAAAAAGAAAGGAAATCTCCAAAATCAAGTGGGACGATCACGACCCACTTGCAATATGGCGAGCAAGGTCAGCTCAGTCATGCTCGCCATACGGCGAGCTAGGAATATCACGACCCGCTCGCCATATGCGAGTTGGGTCAGTCCATCCAGCTCGCCGTATGGCGAGTTGGATCGATCTTGTCTAACTCACCGTATGCCGACTACGACCGCATCATATAATTATCATGCACTCTTTTCTCATCCTTGTAGCTCTCTTCTTCAAACCATGTCTGCACTATCTCTTGTTTTGCCTCGATTGGAGTTACCATTGAAACTCTACGATTAACTGCAAAGACTTATTTTCTCGAATAAGTTTGAATTAATCTTATAAAACGCTAATGGTTAACCCAAAACACCACAGCTGCCTCAACTATACGATTGATTTAAAATTTCTCGTAAAACCGGCGTCGTACCAAAGGTTATTTCTCAAAGAAATAAAAAAAATGCTTAAGTCGAAAAACAGCCCGAAAGGTCTAAAACGCTGCTAAAGCCTACTTGTGATTTTAGAAGAGAATGAGCCAAGGCTACTATGACGGTTTATCTTTTATTTTCAGGAGAAGATAAATGTCAAGTTTTGAAGATAAATGTCAAGTTTTGAAGATAAATGTCAAGTTTCAAGGGATAATCATGTAGATCGAAAAAATGAAATATTTCCGCAAAGCGATAAACTCGATCTAGGTGCAGAAAGGGAAATGGCAAACCGACCTAGGAGGAGTATATAAGAGGAGGCAAGGGGCACAAGGGATAACTTTTGACACATAAAACTTAGCACTTGGAGCAATATGCAACTTTCCATTTTTGTTATCGAGCTGCGACTCAACTAGGTTTACAAGTCTTGGGTGGTTAGAACTAGGGAACTCGCTAACAGATCTTGCGGCCAAGGCTGTTTACGTTGTAATGCTCATACGCAGATTCAGAGTAAGAATTCTTTTGCTCTCTTTTCAATTCTTATGTACTTTTGTCTGTTTTGCGATATTATGATTGCTTGACATGTGGTTTAGCAGAAAGTCCGGGACCTCAGGGGAAGTTAGGTTTTCTGACTTTCCTCCGACAAAAGAAATTGACGGTGTGAATTTTGGTTCCCACAATTACCTACGAAGTCCATAGAAATACTAAGTCTGTTGGGAAGTCTCGACAGATTCTTGATGGATATTTGTAGCCATTACTCCGTTTGAAAATTTAATATTTCCTTCAAATTCTCAACAGAAAATGTCCGTAGAGATTTTCTAAGATTTCTGTACATATAACATCTCTCCCTCATTCTTTCACAACTCAAAACGAAGCAAAAAAGTCTCGGATTCTTACAACTGTTCTTAGATGGCTCAACCTAATATGGATCTAAATACAAATTTACTTACAGAAGAATATGCATGTGGTGTTCAAGAATTCATAGCATTAGTGTAACGACAACCCGGAAGCACCAAACAGTAAAATTAAGAATAATAGAAGTCTGGAGTCAATTATATTTGAAAGGCTTCATGTTGGGGTACAAGAGATGGTACCTTCATGGAGAAATAAATATCGGATTATGCTGGTACTAGCGAACCTCATACTGTGGATAGGCTAGATAAATCTAGCACAAATGTAGATTTTGGTGTAGGTACTGTGCAGATGGTAAATGATGGATATAGAGAAAATTTACTTTCTCGAGAAGAGAACGAAGATAGGCGAGAGGTACCCAGTTTAAAAACTATGAGATTTTTTGAAATGTTAGATGTAGCTAAGCAGCCATTATACAAATGGTGCAGGAATGGTCATTGGGATTTCTTGGCCGATTTGTTCTGTCAGGATTTCCCGATGAAAACTGAAGGATTTCTCAGCCGGTTCTAGTTGATGGTTCCAGACGGATGTTTCGGTTGGTATTTTTCCACGGAACTATTCGGTCGAGAAATCCTTACGACTTACTGACGAGCTTTGCCTGCGACTATTCCATTGGTAATCTGTTGGGAAAGTGTATGTCGGTAAACGATCGTGATTAGTCGGCTAGTCCCAACAGTTTCTTTGCAGATTTTCAGTTTCCGACGAAATAATCCAGACTGACTTTTTTATCGGAAATCTGTGGGAAACGTCGAATCTCGATAAATTATCAACAACTTTATTCTTCGGGATTCACCTGTTTTCTTGTAGTGAGAGGTTTTATGCATTTTGAAATTATTTTTTTGTGTGTCGTCTTTAACCAAAAAATCACCGTTTGTGTGTGTCATCTTATAACCAGTAAAGCCCGACCAACAAGTTACGTGGAAACCATGTTATAAATCTTTTTTCTCATGGCTGTAAAATTTGCTGCATGGGTCGTTATCTTTTATAAATGTATTATATATCGTGAGTTTGATTAATATTTGTTATTTTGATTAAAATAATGAAAACCATTAATATTTAATTGAAAGCCTTTAGTCAAAAAAACCATTAATATTTACCAGGCATTTTTATTTAAAATCCTACCGTTGCATCACAAAACTCGACAACACAATTCTACAAAAAATAATAATAAAGCTATAGTTGTAACCGCTCATGTTTATATATGTGTCACATTTTTTATTTCTTCAGTAAAAAAAACTGGAAGGGCCTTAAATGGAATGACTATTTACCCAAGTGCATATATACATAGATTGGTTGACATGGAGTAATTTACTTTGATGGATGGTGAGAAGTGGTTTTTAGTATTGTAATTGGTTTTTAGTATTGTAATTAATGATAAAAACACGTAAAAAGTTCTGTGGTGATCATCTGCAGCGTACTTGATGGTTTTATAGAAAAGCGCATAAAAGCTCTACGAACAAAGAGCTTTTATGGATGTCACGCGCAAGGTTATAGTCTGACATACTAGAAAAAGGTGTTTTTAGCATTTTGGGAATGAGGATAAAAACGAAAAAGAAAAAAACGGGCATCGAGGTTCACATACAAGTATACAACGGTGGTTATGACTTTGCAATATATTTATGATCATGCATATGTTTGTTTTAAATTGAATATAATCCTTCTTTCTTTTGTATAATGTTTTAGTATAAACACACAAATTAAGAAGAAGAAAAAAATCATTTAATAAAAGTATTTGATTACAACAAAAAGGCAAGCAGAAATAACTTCTAGAACCTGCGCGTCTGTACTTCCACGCGGATGTCATCTTTGTATATAAAATAAATAGTTTATATATAGTTTAATAATATAGATATATAACAAAGTAATGTGTTTAATCAACGCATCTACGCAAATATCTTTTAAAAAATCACATGTAACTGATATTTGAGAATGTAATCAACTTGAATATTCTTGTTTGTGTAGTCGATGCATATGTTTCTGTTATATACCTTTCCAATGTTTTTAGTCGCTAAACTTTATAATTTATGACGGGTTTACCGGTGTTTTTCCTACTATTATGTATGACTAACATTTGAGAATGCACTCAACTTGATTCTTCTTGATCGGTTGATCGTCCTGTCGATGCATACATTTTTTTGTTTTAATATTTGTTAACCTTTTTCTATGAGATTGGTATTCAATTTATTTTAACATATCTATCCTTCTAAGATGCAAAATATTAGAGTTTTAAGTACACTTGATAGCTTTAATTTAAAGATGGCTATTTAGATTTGAAATATGTATATTAAGTATAAATTTGATTTTAGAGAAATGATATTGTTATATTAAGAAATGAAGAAAGAATTTTAGAAGGTGAAACTTATATATTGGCAACACTTTTTTTTACTTGCATTCAGGTTGATTGGAAATCTTGTTACTACATTTTTAATCATAGCATCGTCAACTCAAAAACAGTTGTATGTTGTAAATCTTGATTCTTAAGTAAATCAAAAGCTTGGCATAATAATCATGTTATACATAGTTTTTTTTTGAATGGCGAAGGATTAGTGGTTAAGTTGCATGGTAGTTGAATTTCAGATAATAGGCAAATGAAATAGTAAGTATTAGGATTAGTGGTTAAGTTGTTTCTTAAATTACTTTCGACATTATAAAATGAAGAATAATAAAACACCTTAAAGAAAAACACCAACAATTCTAATAGCTACTGAAACAAACATACGGGAACTGATCAACCTTGGTAGTTAGTATTTTCCAACTTTATTGTCTTCGTGCAGAACTTCTTAGGTGTATAGGTTATGTATTTCAACTAGGTATCTTCTTCCTTACACTTGGAAAAAGGGGTTGAAAAACCTTCAGAGAATGTTTTGTTAAAAAAAACCTTCAGAGAAATTTTGAGAGTTAATATCATAAACACTTAGTCAATATAAAAAGTGGTCAAAAGAAAATCATTTATCAAGTGATAATCACAAACCTCTCCACCAGAATGAGTGCATGAATCGGTTTCTATCTGGGAACTCAGTTCGGTTTGAGATTATAGTTTGTGATTATTATCGTCAGTCCTGACTTCAGAACAACGAAAGTGTCAGCTCCATTTGCTACATTGTCCGCGCTAATTGAAATCCGACTTATTCTTGCGTTCACCTCCTAGGATAACCAATAGGATTTTACTATTTCATATCCAATTTCTTCTAAAAAGGAAACAAATATTATCAAATTATATTATATTTTAAAAATAAAAATAAATAAAAATAATAGTAGTTGCAAAAAACAATGATTTTTAAAAATATTTTTAATACCGTCAGCAAAACACTAAACCCTAAATCTTAAACCCTAAACCCTAAATCCTAAACCATAAACCTTGGATAAATCATAAATCCTAAATTCTTGAATTTAAATCCAATGGTTTAGGATTTACCCAAGGGTTTAGGAATTAGAATTTAGAATTTAGTGTTTTGCTGATTGCGTTAAAAATATTCTTTAAAAGAAATTTCAATGGAGTATCAGCCGATCATCTCACCTACACTGAATAAGAATATGGGCAGAGTTTTTGACTTCAGACACTCAGAGCAAGAAAAGATCATCAGTGAGAAAGAAGATAACAGTAATGACTACAGTCCTCCGGATAAACAGAGATTAATGGGTACTTACCCTACGAATGGAGATGATGGAAGAATCCTAGCTTTACCAAGTACTGGTGGAGATAAGGAAGAGGCTTCTCGGGTTGTGATTGAGAAACAAGGTAACAAGCTCCAACAGAAGATGGTTGAGGAAGGAGGTGGAGATTTTAACCCTTTGAAGGAATCCACAGAGTTTGTAATTGGATGTGGAGAATCCTCGGTGGTTGGAACCAAGAAGAAACGTACGTCCTGGATAAGGAGACAGCAAAATCAGGTTCCTAAAAAAGCAGTGGAGGCCGACGTTGAGAAAGAGATAAGGGATACTGAGTATGATAGAAACACGAAACGAAAGGCAACAGAAGAGGGCGCGGTATCATCTAAGATTTACAAACAAAGTGGACGGTTTGATGGTTAACCAGAAACCATCCGCGTCTCAATGACGACGCTCAGTTGGAACTGTCGGGGATTGAGGAGCAACCTGACAGTTCGACGCCTAGAGGAAATGTGTCGTGAGCATTTCCCGGATTTCTTGTTTCTCCTAGAGATTAAGAACTCTAGTAGTCACGTATCAAGTCTTCAAAGATCGTTGGGTTATGATCATAGCTTTATGGTGGATCCAGTGGGGCTTAGCGGAGGCTTGGCGTTGTTTGGGAAGAATATTTATGAAGTGGAGATTCTGTTTTCATCAAATAGGATCATTGATGTTAAGGTGAAGATTGGTTCACTCTGCTATTTTATGTCCTTCGTATATGGTGATCCTGTCCGCCAACGAAGACAAGCAGTATGGAATAAGTTACAAGAGATTGGTGAGCACAGAAGTGGAGGCTGATTTATGGTGGGAGATTTCAATGAGATAATGAACAATGGAGAGAAGCTTGGAGGAGCTGTACGCCAAGAGAGTACTTTCTTCACATTCCGTTCTATGGTCAGAGAATGTCGTTTAAAAGAAGTCCCCAGCTCAGGAAATACATTGTCATGGGGAGGGGTCAGAAAGATCATAACCAATGGGGTTAAAGAGAACGTATGGGTACAATGTAGGCTGGACAGAGCCTTCGGTAACACGGAATGGTTCAGACTCTTCCCACGTGCACACTCGTCTTACCTGGAGAAGTTAGACTCTGATCATAGACCTATCTTCACGGTTTAGCTAATAGCATACAAGGAAGAACAGGACGGTTCTGTTTTGATAAGAGATGGTGTGCAAAACCGGAAGTGCTGGAAATCATACGAAAAAGATGGAATATGCATGGATCAGGCTCCGGTGAACGAGTTACTGACCGCATAAGATCATGTCGCAAAGCCTTATCGAGATGGAAAAGGACGTCAGATAGCAACTCTAAGAAGCGAATTTTACAAATTCGAAGGAATATAGAGGAGGAAGAGGCTAAATTATTCCCGGACTTGAGGATGCTATCATATATGAAAGTTGAACTTGAAAAGGCTTTCAAGGAAGAGGAAAGCTTCTGGAAGGAAAAAAGCAAAAACACATGGTTTAAAGAGGGAGACAGAAACACCAAGGTCTTTCATGGATGGGCACAAACGCGGAAAATGAAAAACAGAGTATCAGCTTTGCTTGATGAGAATGGCTGAGAACAATTCGATGAAGATAAAAAGGGAGATATAGCGGAGAAGTACTTTACTAATCTCTTCAAATCTTCCTCTCAGGCAGATGCAACTGAAATACTTGAGGGTTTTGAAACCAAAGTCACTGAAAGGATGAATCAAGCCTTGACAAAACCAGTCTCTGAGAGAGAGATTAAAAAAGCGGTTCAGGCAGTTAAGAGTGATAGCGCTCCTGGTGCTGATGGTATGACAGGAAAGTTCTTTCAAAATTACTGGAATATCACAGGAGTTCAGATAACAAGAGAAGTGAAAGAATTCTTTGCTGGTGGGGCCTTACCACCAGAATGGAATTTTACACAACTATGCTTATTACCGAAGAAGCCTAACCCCAATCAGATGACTGATCTTCGTCCCATTAGTCTCTGTTCCGTGGTATATAAAATCATCTCCAACATCATATGCTCCCGTCTGAAGTCCATACTACCACAACTGATCTCGCAAACTCAGGGCGCCTTTGTTGAGGGTAGACTAATATCTGATAACCTGTTGGTTGCACACGAGATGATCCATGGTCTAAGGACAAATCCGAACTGCAAAAGGGATTACTTAGCAATCAAGACAGACATGTCCAAGGCCTACGACCGTGTGGAATGGTCTTTTCTTGAAGTTCTCTTTCGGAAAATGGGTTTCAACAACACATGGATAGGATGGATCATGAAGTGTATTCAATCAGTGACGTATACGGTTCTCTTGAATGGACAAACTCATGGTCATATCACGCCTGAAAGAGGAATTCGCCAGGGAGATCCATTGTCTCCTTTTATCTTTATTCTCTGTGCTGAGGCTTTGGTTCATGTTATGAACAGGGCGGAAAACAGAGGAACTATACATGGAATGAAGCTAACAAAGAAGTGTCCCTCGGTCCAACATTTACTTTTTGCGGATGACAGCTTGTTTCTCTGCAAAGCTAACCTTCCAGAAGTGGGCGAATTTCTCAGATGCCTCAAGCTTTACGGTGATTCATCAGGCCAGGTCATTAATTTTCAGAAATCAGCCATCACTTTCGGAGCTGAAGTAGACCCAGTGATGAAAAGATTGATAGCAGAGCTAAGTGGGATTAAAAACGAAGGAGGAGATGGTAAATACTTAGGCTTACCTGAGTGTTTCAGTGGATCAAAGCATAAGCTACTGGCTTTCATCGGAGAAAAGCTTAACAAGCGTTTAAAAAGTTGGTTTGCGAAGAAATTATCACATGGAGGCAAGGAAGTCCTCCTGAAAGCTATTGCAATGGCACTCCCTGTGTATGAGATGTCCTGTTTCCACCTTACCAAACATCATTGTAAGAAGATCATGAGTGCAATGTCCAGCTTTTGGTGGGACGCGCGTGAAGATAAGAGGAAGATACAGTGGGTAGCATGGGATAAATTGTGTATGTCAAAAGAGAATGGTGGACTTGGTTTCAGAGACATTGAGATGTTTAATCAAGCACTACTGGCCAAACAAGCATGGAGACTTTACAACAACCCAGATACCCTGTTGGCAAGAGTTTTCAAAGGGCGTTACTATGCGTCAACTAATTTTCTGGAGTGTGGGAAAGGATACAGGCCTTCATATGCTTGGCGTAGCATACTCTTTGGCAGGGAGCTTCTGAAAAAAGGCATGATAAAATCCATAGGCAATGGTGAATCAACATTTATATGGTCGGAAAGATGGATCATGGATTCATGCCCAAGACAACCCGTCAACAAGGAGCTAAACATTGATGTCAACATAAAAGTCAATTCGCTCATCGACGACAATAGTGAATGGAAGATGGACGTGCTAAACGAGTTGTTTCCAATCAATGAAGTCAGACGAATACGGAGGACTCAACCAGGAAGGGTAGCAGACTAACTCATATGGTCTTTAACGGATCATGGCTCCTATACTGTTAAGAGTGGATACTGGCTTGCAGCTAACAATTTCAACACATACTTTGCAAACCTTTCTCTGGTGGAACAAGCAAGTAATGAGCTGAAAAAGAAAATATGGAAAGTCAAAACCTTACCCAAGATAAGAATGTTTCTATGGAGAGCTGTTTCAGGGGCATTAGCAGTGGCAGATAAACTCCAATCTCGAGGAATGAATGTTGATCTGGAATGTAAATTGTGTCGTAACGGTACTGAAACGATCAATCACGTTCTATTTCACTGCATTCCAGCTCAGGAGATGCTATGACAAGTGAAATTCCCACTGACAGCTATTAGAAGTCTCTGTGAGAACATGAATGCGGCGTTAGAGACAATGGAGAACAACACAATACCGGAAAATCTGAGGAGAGCCATTCCCTGGGTATTATGGACAATCTGGAAGAACCGCAACTCTGTCTTATATGCGTCTACACAGAATGCTATTAACTCTCTATTGCAACAGTCTCTGGAGGAAGCTACGACATTGACATAAATTAACAAGAATGATTTGCGTACATTGATACAGCCTGCGGCTTTAGCAGTGCATCAACGTTGGCATCCACCTAATGAAGGTACAATCAAATGTAATGTGAGTTCCAACTGGTTAAATGATTCTCTGTTAAGTGGGGGATCTTGGATCACAAGAAACTCACAAGGAAACGTCCTTCATCACGCTCGAGATGCTTTCACTCCATCTTGCAACATATTGACTGCAGAACTAAGATGCATTACATGGGCGTTGCAGAGCCTTCGTGATTTGGGTTTCAAGGATGTGGTGATTGGGTTGGACAGCCAGAATGTGATCAACGCTTTAGCTAACATTTCAGCTTGGCCTCGTTACAGAACGCTTTTGGACTCAATTGCAGGAATCCGAAGCAGTTTCAATAGTGTCTTCTTTGAACAGGAATCAGCAAAAACAAACTCCATTGCTCGGGATATAGCTCGAAGTGTTCTCAGAGATGGCAGATTCCAATCTTACCTAGCGCTTGGAGGTCCCGTCTGGCTCCACAACAGGATTCGGAATGAAGCTCTAACCAATGAATGCTAAATCTTTTCCTTAAGATTTTTCTATTGGTTGTAGAGTTTTGTTTTTTTTGGTTCCATTTGGTTTTTCCTTATGCTTCCGTGTACTATCTCTCTTTTGAGTTTAGACGTTTTAAAAGAAAAAAGAAAATTCAAAGATTTAGGATATCCAAGGGTTTAGGGTTTACCCAAGGGTTTATGGTTTCAGATTTTGGGTTTAGGATTTAGTGTTTTTTTTACGGTATTAAATTTTTTTAAAAAAAATCATTGTTTTTTTGTAATTACTATTATTTTTATTTATTTTTATTTTTAAAAACATAATATAATTTGACAAAATTTTATTTCTTTTTTTAAAAGATACTAAATATGAAATGACGAAGTCCTATTGCTCGGTGAACATGTAGGTTCATCCTAGGAAGTGAACTCAAGAATAACTCTTCCAAAACAAAATGATTTGCAAACTAAACTTTGGATAGGCTCATGCAATAATTTTGCATCTTCTATCTGTATAACAATTAAAATAGTTAATATCAAACAGTAACAATTAAAACGCTAGTTATTTACACATAGCCTCATGGCCCTCATCATAAGAACCATTCACAAGTTCGACAGAAACAGAAGAATAAGAAAAGTAAAAACCTCGTTTAATGACGATTTTTTTATTGCTTGTTTCTGATGCAAAGAAAATGAAAGGTAAGAGATGTATATATAATATATTTATTTATATAAGGACGATGGAGATTTCATATATGTGAGCTAATCAATTTCGTATTTAATAATTAGATTTTTCATTGATTGTAGAGATTTTATACCTTGGTATATTCTTTTCTAAAATTCGTAAGTGGAAAGATATTTTATAAAAAAAATTATGAAGAAGGAATGTTTAAAACAGAACACAAAAGATATATGTTAGATTTTAGGCATAGATACGTAAAGTAGTTAATATGGCAACGATTTTTTATGAAAAACCTATAAAATATTTTTATTATTATTTGGAAACCGAGCTTTTTTTATAAAACTACAGTTTAGAGATCGTAATTATTGAGAAAAACTAAGTAGTATTTCAAACTTGTACTTCTATTTTAATAGTTTTTTTTTTGAACAAACATTCATTGAAATTAAGGGTGTGAATGGTGACCAAGGGAACGAAGAGGAACAGTACATTACTTAACATTCCTTAAAAAATTTACCATTCATGAGGAATAGATTTTTTTTCTCATTCCTCCTCATTCCTTTGGTTGTAGAGAATTATAGAACAAATTCATTCCTTATTGATTTTGATAAGGAATCATTATTCCTCTTCATTCCTAAAATTTTATTCCTACTCATTTCTTTCCTGTCAATTCATGTTGTTCCTATTATGGTTACCAGTCACACCCTAAAGGAACAGAGTCCGTCTACAAGATTGCAGGGATAGAGAAATAAAACAGAGCTGATTTAGCAAGTTTATCAGCATCAACATTAGCCAAACGGGGAATGTAGAGAAAAGAGATAGAATCTAAAGAAAGAGCCAAAGATCGGATGTCATAAAGCACGCCATGGAACGCAACATCGTGGCCTTGATTCTTCAAAAATTATCCCCCTAGTTTAGATCTAAATTATCCCCCTAGTTTAGATTACTTACTATTCTGAACACATAAGACAAAAACTATATATTAATTTTTAATATTTTAATCAGTTGCTTTAATAATTTTACATAGAAAATATTAAAACATCAAACAAATTGGAATAGAAATATATATTAAAACATCTTACAAAAAGAAATAGAGGGAGTATCATATTGATCAGATATTTATGATCACGTTACATCATATACTTTGGTTTTTTTGGTAAAAAATCATATACTTTGGTTGCCGACCCTCGTTGGATTAATAAAAACAGGAGTAATCTAATACTCATAGAATAAAAGTATATTCGTTTAAAAATGCAGTGTAGTCTAGTGGTCGTGTTCTTACGTAACCCTTAAAACAGAAGTTTAGTTTGTTTGTTTTTTGAGAAAAGAAGTTTAGTTTCATCTATCTAAAAACAAAACCTAATGTACACACAAGTACGTTGGAGAATGGATATACAGAAACAAATCAAATAAATGTTCTAAATCTTTTAGAGAATCTGCTCGTCACGTTAGACGAAAAAACAATAATCATATATGACATTCGTTTCAAGAGTAGCAAAGTAAAATAACTTGTATTAATTCATTAATGAACTTCAGTAAATATACATATATACTATAACAAGTTGATATGTACAACAATATAGATAAACGAAATAGTATACTAACTTTGCAAGGCACCCCAGTGACCCAGTCTCAACCCAAAGAGTCCAGTTAATTATCATGAAGAAAAATAACATAACAAATAATCATTTGCGGTGCTAGTCATATCTGTATAAGCCAGAATCTAGTCATATCTGTATAAGCCAGAATCTAGTCATATCTGTATAAGCCAGAATCTAGTCATATCTGTATAAGCCAGCCATATAAACTATAAAGCAAGTGTAAATATTGTAGTCTTTTGTACCCAAAAAAAATTTGTAGTCTTTGTTTTGACGTGATCGTATTATATATATTGGGTAAAAGGATATAATTAAATGAGGTTTGAGGCAAAATCATCTGAACTTTATCTTCTTGTCAATTTTTCAATTTATTTTAATAATATTGAAGTGATTATTATACATCTGGATAATTAGTTATGTTAATAAAATTCAAATACGAATGAGAGACATTGTTACAATTTTTTTTTTTTGATCAAAGACATTGTTACAATTAGGTCCGGCATATAATTCCAAAACTCGAGGTGTCGTTTATACATTTTGTTATAAGAACCAAAAGGCCCTAATAAGTCCACATAGGGTTTATTTTGTTACACGTGGTGATTATCAACGATGCCAAAGAGGCAAAGACGTATACATCTAAAAACGAAGACGTAAGGGCATCTGCATTGGTAGGACCAAAAATTTGGTCCTTAGATTATTTTAGTAATTTTGTGTTGTTTAGGACAATGGTTAAGGACAATCACAATTTATTTGTTTATTGCTAGGACTTTTATAGTTTCTTATTAAATTAATGATTTTTTTTAATAATTAATAACATATAAATGCTTAATTTAAATAAAACATTTAACATTAAAACACAAGGAAATTACAAAGTTACAAAAAAAAACCTTAAAAAATCAAAATTACAAACATTATAAATAAGCAAACAAACATTTTATTGGATTCATAGAAACTTAAACATTATATCTAATTTCGAAGATGTCCAAATTTTTCCCAAATATTTTCAATCAAATCTTGTTTTAATCGAAGATGGATATGTGGATCCCGAACTTCTTTGCGACGACCTATTGTATTGCGCTGTTTTTTAGTCTTCTTAACGGTAAATGTAAAATCTTCATCTTGAAATTCTTCTACCGTATGTGAATCTCGTTCATCTTGGACAATCATATTATGGAGTATGAGACATGCTCTCATAATATTTGATATTTTTTGTTTATCCCATAAATTAGATGGATTTCTAACAACGGCGAACCTTGCTTGGAGGACCCCAAATGCACGCTCAACATCTTTTCGAACGGCTTCTTGGGTTTTAGCAAATAAACAATTTTTCTCACCCTGTGGTAGTCGGATAGATTGAATGAAAGTCGCCCAGTTTGGATAAATACCATCCGCGAGATAGTAAGCCAAATGATACGGATTTCCGTTGACATGGAAGTTAACTTGCGGAGCTATTCCGTTAATAATGTCATCAAAAACAGGTGATCGATCAAGGATATTAAGATCGTTCATAGTACCTGGAGCTCCAAAAAAAGCGTGCCATATCCAAAGGTCATATGAAGCAACCGCCTCTAACACAATGGTTGGTTTTTCGGTTCCTCGTGAATACATTCCTTTCCAAGCGGTGGGGCAATTCTTCCACTCCCAATGCATACAGTCGATGCTTCCAATCATCCCGGGGAATCCACGTTCTTCTCCAACATAGAGTAGTCTCTGAAGATCCTCCGGTGTGGGACTTCTTAGGTATTCATCACCAAACAAGTGGATTATTCCGGCGGTGAAATTGTGCAGACAATTTCGTGCCGTTGATTCACCTAGTCGAGGCTTGGGAACCAGGCTCACCCGTTTTTCTCTTTAAACTGCCAGTGGGTTTAGGTGTGTTAAGGTTAAGCCATTTCTGCTCAAACCTCAACACACACCAGGCATGTTCAAGAGTAAACTTTGTCTGATGATCAGCAAAGTAGATATCGTGAGCCAGCTTCAAAATATCAGTCTCATTCTGGCCACTGGCTTGTTGTCTTTGTGCAGATGCATATGAGGCACAGAACTTGTTCACCAGCTCATTTATTTTGTGCCACCTCTGTTTACAGTGGAGATGGGGTCTCTTATCATCCTGGGTGGCATGATGAGTTGCTGCATAATATTCGCCAACTCTTTTCCAGAAGGTCCGTGCGTTTTGATCATTTGCAACAACAGCATCCTTAGATGTGTTTAGCCACGCACTGATTAGAACCTCGTCATCAGCTGGAGTCCATTTCTTTCTCTCCCTACGCTCCACTGGTGTGACTTCAGGTTGACTTGGAGCGTCATTTTGCTGTGAACTGAAAGGAGGGACCTCTGATGCTCCTAGGTTAACACTAGTCGCATGAAAAATTTCATAAGGAAAATTTTCATGGACAACACTTGGTTGTTGACTGTGTAAAAGGCCTACATAATAACTAGAAGACTCGCTATGTGGATTCAATGGATTCCTTGAATCCATAGCAACTTAACAGAGAAGGGATTATAGAAGAAATAATTATCGGGTTTGTGGTTTTAGCTAAGCCGAGAGGTGACTAACAAGATGAACGATGGTTGGTGTTAAATATGTGAAAGTGTATGTGTAATAAGTTCCACTCTTACTTAATGCTCAACCATAAACAACCAAAGTCTAATCAGATAGTTATTATCGACTTCAAAAGCTGTCCACTTGAACCATAAACTCACAGTAAGAGGTTCATTAAATTTAAAATGGAATTTGGTTTCAAACAAACTACAAATCAATCAACATTACTTTACGCAAACTATAAGTCTCAACAATGCAACAAGACACGACAAGTAAACTCGTCTAACCTCTCACTATTCATTAAGTGTTGAGAACTAACTTAAGTCCTATCACAGTTATCAATTACAATAAAGCCAATAGGTTACATACTTAATGCATTCTTCAGTATTCAGACAGCGTTGAGAACAAACCTATGTCCTATCACAAACTTAAGTCCATGTTGATGAATACAATCACTATCATCTCAAATGAGGTTCAAATCAAATGAGTACAATGACTATCATCTCGAATGAGGTTCAAATCAAATGAGTTTCATATAAAGGTCTATCTAAAATTACTGAATGATTTTCAAAGCAAATGAATAAACGAGTGAATGATCATATACGAGTTATATCACCAAGTAACAAAACAAAACCAGAGTTAAACTCTTCAAGAAAAGGATTCTCAGTCATGGCTTTATCACTTACAAACCCTAATTTCTAAATTTTATTTACAAAAATACGACATGCATTCAATCACAAACACGAAGCATACAATCCAATCCTCAAAACAAAAACAAACAAGCCTCAGATACACACGAGCTAGATCGAGAAATATATACTCTAAATCTATCTAAGGATTGAGTGATACCTGGTTTAGATACGAAGCGGCGGAGAGATCGGCGGAGATATTGGCGGAGAGATTGGCGGAGAGATTCGGTGGAGAGATTCGGTGGAGAGATTGGGGGCGAAAGAGAGATGGGAGAGATCGCCGGAGAGTTGGACAGAGTCCTCGGTCGAGAGCTCGGTAGACGGAATCCGTGGAGAGATTCGGAGGAAATCGCCGACGTGAGAGAGATAGGAGACTGTGTGAATGATTTTGAGAAGGGAAACTTGACTTTCCCAACCCCAAACCGTGATTCCCCTCACAATGTGACACGTGCAGGTAAGGACGCCGTGTTAAAACTTCTTAATTAACCTACGTTGTCTTAGATTTTATGCAATATTGATTTAAATTAATTCATTTATATTCTAAGGACGCGCTAACTATCGTATTAAGGACAGCGATGCGGATGCCCTAAGTATCCCATTCTCTCTGATATTGACGAGTTAGCGTTTTCTTCTTCTTCTCCTTTCTCTAGCTGTCGTTTTTTGTTTATCCCCCGGGCCAGTAATGGGCCTGCGGACAGTCTTGCTAAGGCCTGTTTAGCTCCTATTGTTGTGAACCCTGTTAACCTTTAAGTTTCAATGAAGTCTTATGTTGCTCAAAAAAAAAAAAGTTTACCAAAAAAATATCCCATTCTGGTTGTCTAAATTATTATTTTTTTTTTTTTTTTTTTCTAAATTATACTCCCCTGCAAAATCTGAAGATACTGAATATCTCCAGATTCATAATTTTGACTAACCGTACTGCATCTATATATATATATAAAACTATACTCCAACTAAGAAGATGATTGGTACTAGCTGTGAGAACTGCAGACAACATCATTTTACGTTCACAGCAATTTATAAAAATTCACAGTTTTTTTTTAAATGTTATTATAATGGTTGTGGAGAGACAAATACATACAATCCAAATCTAATTACTTAAGAACTAAAAAATTTAAAGCCAAAATAAAAATAATCACAGCTATAATTCTACAGCAAAAAATGAAAATATATCACTTATTAATCATATCCTAAATTTTGATCTGTATTTCAAAAGGGCTGCTATATTTTCTAAAATATAATTTTAAAAGATCAAATATGTTAATTTTTATAATTTTGGACATTTTATCCGGATTCAAAAACCCGAACCAGAACTGGTACAAAAATATTCAGTTCATGTCCAAACTTAGGTTAAAGTAGTTATTGGGGTTTTGGACCGCTGATCTCGATTCTGCTTTAAGTCTTACCTAATGTCCAGTCGAATCTCTATAATATTATTTGAGAAGTCGGTTTCTTATGTGTCGCTCTCACGTTAATTCTTACGATGGTTGATTACATTCATACCCTTAATGAATTGAATTAATTGTCATAATTACTTTATTAATATTTTTTTATTTAACCACATTATTACAGAAAAAGATTTTTTTTGTACCAAACTGTTATTATAAGGCAATATCCCTGATGTGGGTCACCTTAATGACATTTACATATAATTTTCTTTCTTTTAGTATTTTTCCTTTTTCCTTATTTATAATTTTATAATATTTTCTAGAATCCAATCTTACCCTAGGAAGGCAAAATCCTACATAAGTTAGGAATATTGTAATTTTTGATAAGTATACACCAACGATATCTAAAAATCTCCTAACAATTTATGCAATTTTTTCATATAAATTCATAATCCTAAAACTATTTAAATACCAAAACAATAAAAAAAATTCGTAATCATAAATACATTGTAATAACTATTACAATTTTTCAAAACTAAAGTGTAGTAGTTATTAATAAAAATATATCAAAATAATAATATACTAATGTTATTATTTATAATAATATTTTACACATATAAATTTATAAACTACTCAAATATTAATAAATAAATAAATATGAAATTCTCAAATAATATTATAGAAATATTAACCAACTATAATAATTAATTTATTTTGTATGATTTATATATATGTATAAGGTTTTTACTGTTATTATATTCATTTACGTAATTTTGAATCAATCAATCTTCAACACCTTTATTTTCATTATTTGATTCTCAAAACAACATACATTAAATTATACATAATCTACTAATATATATTTACAAATTTAAGATAGGAATCAAACTAAATGAAAATAAAAAAAAAAATCAAAATTTTGATCAATTGAATGAAAATATTATGATTGAATCAGAAACGTAGATTTATCCGATATATCCAAATATTAACCAAACAGTCGAGATATTATATCTAAAATCATACGTCTAATTCAAATAATATAATATTATTTAAAGTAAAGCATGCATATTAACTACAATATTAAATATTAAATAATTAAAATTAAAATAAAATATTATTAATATTATAATGTGTTTACTTTGTAAATATTTATATCCGTTCATGAGCACGGGAAAATCACCTAGTATTTGTAATATTCAAATAACCAAACCCAATTTTTATTTAATTCAATTATATGTTTGATATTCGTTTAGTTTTATAGAACTACGTCATATTTTGCATACACATATAGTTTCATAAAAGTACTGTTGAAAGTGCGTTTGTATGGTAATTAAAATAAAGTATAGGCTTCAATAAGTTAAGTTTATATTATACGTTGGGGTCCAAAACAATTTGCGAAAAAAAGTTAAGTTTTTATGATCGGCATGTGTAAAAATCAAATCTAATCTGACGTCATTTAACTTGTATTATTTTTTGTAAATGGGATTCATTTAGTTCTATCTGTAAATCAAAAATCAAAAGAGACAATTTTCATTAACTAGATTAAAAAAAATTTATTAACAAGAATATTTTTAAGAAATTGATAGATATTAAATTGATATTTTAAATTAATAATAGATAACTCCGAAAAACAAATATTTCTATATACATACAAAGAAAAACATTTTTAGCTTAGGAATATGTAAATGTTATGTTTATTATTTTAGGAAAAATTCCATAAAAATACATCAATTAAATTTCGATAAACTATTTGATACTCTAACTTTAGCTCCAATTTTATATTCAAACTAATTATTTTTTCTCATTTTAATACGCTGACTTTTAAAACTGTGCTCATTTTAATACCAAATCTATATTAAAATTAATCAAAAATATTAATAAGTTTCAAACGAAATTAAAAAAAATATTAATTTCAAAAACAAATCTTTAAAATTTAAAATTTTAATTTAAGTTTTAAGAATAAGTAAATAAAATTTTATAATCTTTAAAAATTAAAAACATTATTATTAATAAAATAAATAAATTACTTTAAAGTTGTTAAAACTTACTAAATTTTATATTTAAAATGAAACTAATATTATAAAAATTTAAAATGATATAAAATTTATTTAATTTTATTCTTGACATTTAAATAAAATTTGGAATTTTAAGATGTGTTTTTAAATTTTAGGGATTTTTAAATTTTGTTCAAAATTATTATTAAATTGAACATAATTTGGGTAATAAAATGAGTATATTTTTAAAAGTAAGTGTATTATTATGAAAAAAAATTATATTAAACTGTGTAGGTAAAAAATTTTAATATTAAAAAGGTTTAAGAGTTTAGTTGGAGTATTTTTATGAAATTTTACCATAATTTTATAGATATAGCACAATCCCAGTAGAGATTCACAAGTAGTCAGCAGGATATTATATTTTTTTAATATGTGTCCTTGATTTATGACATACATGAATATATACGAAATTGTGGAGGGAATTTCACCACTGCTTAACATTTTATATATTTTTTCGAGAGAATCCTATGATCTATGTGCATGTTGTATCTTTATATACAGAGTATTTAGTATTGAATGTCAAATTTGCGTCTAGATTGATCGACGTTATCAGATAAGAAATAAATTTGTGTCATTGAGTAAGAAGCCAAAAACAGTAGAGGCGAGGCTTGAATAGATTGCGAAAAGGCAAGTCGTCACTGCGCTTCTAATTGTATTATACCTTTCTAGAAATTGACAGTTGATTGTACGAAAAAAGACAATTATGCTCTTTCCAGTAAACAATTTAAATATCTCTAATATAAAATTATGTTTTTTCCAATAACTTTTATTGTCACAATGTTGATAACTATTTTTTTTTGTTAACTTTAATTTATTCAGATAAGGACTTAAAACAATACATGATGAAGTCCATTCGACAATCTATAATAGCTAATTAATAATAAAAACAAACTATCATATGTCAACATAAGATTTGAGGATGGGATGGAGAAAAACATGTGTTTCGCTACAGCTTTCGCTCTTCATTGATCATATATATAGATCTGTTTCAGGCTTCGGCTTCTGCTTCTTTAAATCTAAATCTAAATCTAAATTTAGATCTCACCATTTTACAAGTTTATACTACTTCTGTTTTATAAATAGTGTCATTTTGGTATTTCTTTTATACAAAGAATGTATTTTATTTTAGCAGTTTATATTTACTTTATATTTTATACTAATTGTAAAATAAATTGACTTTATAAATAAATTTATTTATTAAATATTTGTATTAGTATAAATATTTATGCATTTTATTTATTTTTAGCTAGGTGTTTTTCTGCACCATGTGCAATAAGAATTTTGAATTTAAATTATATTTAAAAATAATTTTTATCAATATTATATATTTTATTAATTTTACCAATATTTTAATAAAATTTTAATTAATGTAAACATAAAACTAAGATAAAAATAAGTTTTTATTTAAAATTATATTTAAGCATATACATATGTATATATTTAAAAGTATAATCTTAGATAGAGTTTCTATCTATTTATTTTGTTAAATATATTAAATCAATTTATATAAAATTAATAAAAATTAATTTAAAATTGCATAATTATCAAAAATTAAAATTAAACAGTATTTATAAAATTTTAGATATATAAGAAATGAATGATGTTACGATTAAAATTTTATAATTTTTATTAAAATTGCAGAAATTTCTGAAAAATTTAGTAATAAAAATTGTATAATTATAAAATAAAATAATATTTCAAAAATTTAATGTCATATGTTAACATATTTATTTTAATGATTATGTATGCGTTATTACCATATTCTTAAAAATTACCAAAAATAGATATCAACACTAAATGTAATGTAACATATTCTAAAAAGTTTACCAAAATTATAAATCAATATTAAATGTTCATGTCATATTTAATCATAAATCATTTCATCGATTCTACTAGCCATGTCATTTTTTTGGTGAAAATGATTGTAAAGAGGACATGTGGCAAATCACTTCTCAAATAATATCTAGGGGGATTGATGTGAAAATGTAAAGCGACACTCTGATTTATATATTTTACCACACAACAATTAACTTAATGTATACACTACCATAGGTTAATAGTATGTCGATGCATCACTTTCGGATCGAATCTATAGAGAGACCAATTGTTACTCGACGAGTATGCAAGACAATAGTAGGGTTAAAACAACAAAGATGGTCTAGTTTTGAAATCTTAAAGCTAAGCATAAATGTAAATATGAAGAAAATACAATGTAAGAGAAACATTTGGAAACATGGAATTCGCATGGATGCGAGCAAATAGACATGGATTAATTGTAAGAAAATTATCAAGCAACTTCTTGAACTCAAGATATTAGAATAGAATCAACCTTCTTCCGTATCGTTAAATCCCTATGTTATAGAATCCTCTACACTAAGTTGAGTTGAGTTATAGACTCTAAATAAGTATTCAAATCAGGTTTGATATGTTCTCACAAATTACAAAAACATCAGCTTTCGTTGGTTAAACACACTTTACATCTAAAGTTCTTCTAGGCATTTAATCAAACATTTTCTTAAACATTATAAACTCAAAAACTAGGTGATCAATCATCTTTGAAAATAATAAAAAATATATAGATGAAAAAACTATATGATAAATCCCAAATCTAACAGCCTTAAATAACCAATCCATGAAATCCCTTTGAAATCTTAAGACCCAATTGTGCGGCTACTCAAACATTGCAGCAGAAACAAAGAAAGAAGAGCAAGAATGCATAATAAGATCTATAAACAATAATATGCTTTTTCAAATATGACCAAAAATAAAAAGTCAAATACAAAAGAAACCCATAATTTTTTGGAAATTTCATTTGCCCTATTCACCCTAGAAATTCTACTATATATTAATTGAGAAGTCACTTTATTCATTTTTGCTTACGTGTCAATCATATGTGAACTTTTATAAAATTGTTATAATTTGATTGGTTGATGATTTTTAATTTTTATTAATTTTAAATAAATCCAAAAGAAAAAGTAAGTCTATAACCAATTAATATTACTTGCCAAATAATCTACATAATCTTACAAATAATGATGCATGATAACTAATTGTTAAAATTATAGAAAGAGTAATAACGTTGATCAATTTTTTTATATTTATAAAATACATAAAATAATAAACGACAAACAGTGTATAAAAATCAATATGATGATTTTATATTCTTATTTAAAGCATTATATTTTATATAAGTTATTGTAATAACTATTAAAGTCTTATAAATTTCATATTATACGCTTTATAAAAATTATTAAAACATTTATAAAATTATTTGTCTTAGCTTATTACATATTTAAATTATTATAAGAATTTAGAAGTCATCTATAAAAGTTTATAAATTAATTTATAAAATTTATTTTAGAATTTCATCCTACTATCCTACTATATATTAATTGAGACATAAGACTTTAGCTACAAATTATTTAAAAATCAAAAGTTTCAATATTATATACATCCAAAACTTAAGTAATTTTATTAAAAATTGAATCATGAATATTGTATATAACTAATTTTAGTACAATTATCAATACAAAATATCAAAAAAATATTTAAAATAGCCATATTATCTTTTTCAAAAATAATTTTTCTTAAAAATATATTTTAAAAAACACATAATGATTAAAACATATTTTAATTTTGAAAATTATAATAAATCTATTGTTACAAAATATTCAAACCCGCGAAATTGCAGGCATCCACCTAGTTTGGATTATTCACAAAAAAAAGTTATTACATTTTTTTCCTTTTTTCAAAAATGCTTGTTTTACTTTATCATCCTTATCTTCCTCATTTATTTACAACATTGTCATTGTCATCAATATACCAACCACCATGAACAACCAATTTCAATCTCTATATGCACCTAAAATCAACATCTTCATCTTCATATTCTTATTTCTTACACACATAAACCATTTCCCTTTCACTTCCTCTCTTATTTCATCCCAAAATCCCAATTTTTTATCTCAAAATTTATAAGCTTATTAGAGTTACTCAAGTTCATGATTCTTGGTCAATAACGAGTGGGTAACTTTCATTAAGAAGTCATGTGTGCTTGGAGAAACTAAACATGAAACTCATTGGATCGAAGAACGATTTTGAACTTTTCCAGATATGTTCGCCAAGAAGAGTAAGTCTTCTCCGATGAGGAGACTTCCACGGAAGTCTTCTGGTCAATGCAAAAGTTAGTTTTGCAATTGACTTTATGTGTGTTTTCTAGAGACGACTTCTCTAGAAGTCTTCCAACTTTTCTTTGTTAACAAAAAACGAGAAGACTTCCCTGAAAGTCTTCTGGATAAATAGGTTAGTTTATCAACTGACCGAATTGTGTCAGAAATTTGACTTCTCTAGAGTGTCGGTGGAAGTCTTCTCACTATTGGTAAAAATCGTCTTAGGTTACTTTTGCAATTAAAATTAAATATTTAAAAATTAAAACGTAAATATTTAAATAGAAATTTTCCAGGATTTTTTTAGGTTTTTATTCAGTGATTCTAACCTTTAGTTATTATAGAAGATTTTCAGGGAAGTTTTCTAGCTAAAATTAAGTATTTAAGTTTAATTTTCAATTGCAAAAGTAATATAAGACGTCTTTCACTGACTGTGAGAAGACTTCCACCGACACTCGAGAATAATTCTTTGGAAGTCTTGTATAGAGAAAGATAAATTTCTGACACAATTTGGTCAATTGCAAAACTAACTTGTTTTTTGAAAAAGAAAAGTAAGCCAATATGTATAAAGGAAGACTTCCAGAGAGGTCTTCTATCAAGTAGACTTCCCTGGAAGTCTTCCTTTGTAAATTTTCAATTGCAAAAATGACCTAAATGGTAGACTTCCTAAAAATCTTCTCTAGGAAGACTTTCCTGAAAGTCTTCTCTGGGAAAACTTCTGTGAAAGTCTTCTAAACCAATGTTTAATGAACTTTCATTTTCTCTAAAATTAAAGTCCTTTTAATCTTTTCTTGTTAATTCATGTATATGAGTCAGTGTTGGGGCTCCTGAATGAAATTCATGATAATTATAAGGTTAGCAACATTCATGTTTATTAATTTTTCTAACTAATGAGAGAAGACTTCTGGGAAAGTTTTCTACGTTATTTTTTCAAGAACTTATATTTTTAACTTCAAGATATGTTTTTTAAACTTTCAAAAGTGTTAAGTAACTTCGAGAAATATCTTGTCATGTGGTTTAATTTGTCTTCTTAGATAATAAGATATACATTTTAATTTTCATAAGATTTAAAAAATTTCACTTAAAATAAAAGTTTCCCGCTTAAATTTTAGTTTTCTGCTTATATTTTAATTTCCCGCTTAAACTTTTCCACTTAAAATTTAAGTCTTCCGAGAAGTATTCTGAAGACTTCCTGGAAGTATTCTGAAGACTTCTTGGAAGTATTCTGACGACTTCCTGGAAGTCTTCCGAAGAGTTTCCCAAAAGAATTCTAGTGAAAGTGTTATATGTTTGAACGTATGTAATGTTTGATTTTTTGTGAATTTGACTACGGTTTCTTGAAAATTCTTCTCCCATAGTTTTAGTAAATTTTACTAAATTTTTGTGTTATCGTGTTTTATTATTGAAGTTGTATCAATAACTTCAATAAAGTCATGTACTTTCTTCAAGATAATATTGTAGACATGAACATATTTACCAAATTCTTTGATTAATATCTCTTCAAATTTACAAAAGAATTCACAACTAAAAGAGTATACATACAAATCACAAAACGAACAATAAACAAAACTATTACACATGGAGTTATAAGGGGTTGGTTGTAATTTCACAGCATGAAAATACTTACAAAAGCACATATGACTTCAAGGAGTTATATTCATAAAAATGCATTCTGGTTTTTTGGTCATAAGGGGCTGATTGTAATATCACTATTCTTTTGAGTTTCTTTTGCATTTGATTGAATTTGAGGTATATTTTTGTATTTAAAATCAAGTTTTAGGTCATATTTGGCAATTTTCCCAACAACAAATTGGGTTCGGAACATTTCTCCAAAGGTGAAATATGAATTTGTCTCTCCAAACTGTAAAACCTAAAAGTACGATAATAATAAAAGTTGATATAAACGATAGCTGAAAAGTAAGAGATATATGTAAAAATCACGTCATGATCGAATTTTAGACAAAACCAAACCGGAAATAAAGTAAACCGAAAAATTCATTTTTCACATATTGAACCAGCATATAGAGCAGTCTTCATTAAAATGTGCATAACTATTGATCTAACCGATGAAGCGACTTCAAACTGACAGCATTGGAAAGCTAATTCAATTCCGTATTTTATGTACAAATTAGAGAATCATCTATCAGTGAAAAGTCCTCTATCTGTTACTAAACTAGTGACGCATCAGCATAGCTGTGCATCTTCAATTTTCTTCTATATTCAATTCGATCTCTTTTATTCCAAATAGATCTAATCCTGTAAAATAATAAAAGAACACCAAAAGACTCTTAAAAATCCAAAATACATACTTTAACTCGTCAAAAACTCAAAACATAAGATATATAATAGTAAAATATTAATATATTACACTCTTTATGAAACGGAAGGAGTATCAACGTATTTGATTGTTTTTTTTTGGTTAATTAAACAACAAGTATGCATTGAAGCATGTAAAACATAAGTTATTTATCCCAGATTTAATTTGTTTTCTTTTAAAGTATTTTTTATATCCAATTTTTTTTATTTTGAATGTAAAATTAAACGAAGATAGATTGTTTTGTTATTTTGCTGCAGTTAGCTAGATATTGTTTGTAGAGGCAACATTGGCCCTCTCTATTGTTTGTTCCTTCTTTTGTCCGAGCCAAAAACTCTTCTCTTCATATTAAAGATGTGATTGGTTTCTCTGCTACCATCCGCAAATGCAGCTTTTGTGACTGGTAGTGCTTGTTGGTGTTTTACAACAATTACATAAAATCAAAACTTGTTTCAGCGTTTTCATGTGGATAAATAAATAAACATATTTTCAATTTTAATTTAAATATTAAATTTAAAATATTATTAATAATATATATTATTTAAATTCACTAACAATATAATTTTTATTTTATAAAAAATTAAACCAAAACTATTCAATATATTTTAAACATTAATATATATACATATATATAAATATACATATATGTATATATAAATGAAATAAAATTTATTTTAGAAAATTTAATTATTTTAGAAATTTAATATAAATCTTAAAAATAATTTTATTGAAATTATAACTTTAATTTAAACTAAAAATTAAAAATAAATGTAATATTGTTATTAATTATATTTTATTAATATTTATTATATTTTATCATAGTAGTATATTTTGATTTTATATAACATTAATATGTGCTAATATTGATAATCTATATTATTAAAGCTGAAGTACAAAATCAATATGTTTTGATACTTGATTAGTAGATTTAATGAAATCTGTTTGGAAACATAGATAGCATTTTTAAAGAATAAGTTTGTTTGGAAACTTAGATTGCAGTATATTAATAAAAATCAATGGGCTTATGATTAAGAAAAATTAGAAGTTCATTATATTATGATCAACTATCTATATGGGCTATCTTTAAAATTAATGAAAAGAGGCCAATCTAATTACCCAAAAACAGATTTTGTCTAAAATAATCACAAAACAAAATTTAAACTTTATATACATATATCAAATCAAATTAATAATTTAAAGTTGAATTATATAAAAAACTGATTAACAAAATATATACATATATATATATTCAAAAATTTATTTTTAATAAAATATTTTCCAATAACCATTATTCAAAAGTTTTGCATTTAAAAAAATATTGTTACAATTTACAAAATATTATCATTTTGAAGATATGTTGAGCATAAAAATTATGAATTTAAAGTTTCATGTTAATTTGTAATTTACTTGGTCATATATAATTTTTTTATTATGAAATAAAAAAACACCTTTTATAATTTTAAGATATTTTCAAACTTGGGTAAAAATCAAAATCATTAATACATCATTGAAATATAAATTAACTCGAGATCTTTAAGATCCACAATTTATTGAGAATAATAAATATACTTACATTTTGATACACAATATCTTTCAAGTTTGGAATATGCTATTCATATGTTCCTAAAGATAATCTTAATCCTAGCTTCACGTACACGATTTCTCATTAATATAAATATGGCTTTGTTAAACGATTTTTAGACAAACCACTCATATTGTAAAAGTAGCTCGAGATTTTTAATATTTCTGAGAATTCGATTGAGGTGGCCCTAGAGATCCATGGGATCTACGATAGGTTTGAGGTAGATGAATAGTTTTTAAAGAGTTTTTCTCATATACTTTCCAGATTATATTGCAGAAAAGATTTTGAGAGACGAGAAACAAATTTGTCGGGAGTAGTGTTTTCTCTTTATGCATTTTGTTTTGAGGTTTTTCTGTTCAGTTTTCTTTTTGGTTTATTGGATATGTGTTTGAGGTTCCTTCACTTGATTCACTATGGTTGGTACTTTTTCTTTTATTCTATTAAATGGTTTACCTGTGTTCATGGGGTTTTGGGGATCCAGTTAAGTGGGATGGAGAGTCAAATATAAAAGGAACAAGAGGTCACAAAAAATACCAAAAGGTCCCATGTTTTTCTGGAGACATAGTATCTCAAAGGAAGTACAAGAAAAGAAATCGAGTGGTCTATCTTTTGTATATATTACATGCGTTTTTGATAGATATATGATACACCCTTCATTCAACATGTTTCTCAATGATCAAAGGTCTATGAGATGCAAGAATTTATGTGAGGTCCTTATTATGGGTTGACGGGTGTTCCTTTATTTTATTCCATACACAGCAAGTTATAAAACCTTTTTAAACATAAGTCTTACATACGTTGAAAGCACTACAACTCTATGTATATTAGAAAACCAACTCTATGTATTTAGTAATCTATTTTTATTTTATAAATAAAGATAATCATTAAAAAATATATAAACAATCAACGAAATTATATCACACACTTATATTATAAATAAATATAAAACCTATGAAAAAATTTACATTTTACAAATATTTTTAAAAATAAAATTTAAAAGGATATCGACTCCGCACTTTTAAAACGCAGGTCAAGTACAAAATTAGAGTGTTTGGAAACATGGATTGTTGTTTAAAAAAGAGGTTTGTTTGGAAACATGAATAACAATATAAATTAGGTACTTCCTTTTTGTGTTTTTTTATTTACAGATTCTACCGCTACATTTAAAATCAATTTAAACAAAATAATTACAATTCCAAACTTATCTAAACAAATTGATATTCAAGTATTAATTTAGCCAAACACATAAATTTTTTTTGTTTACGGAATCATTTAGTCATACATATTCGAGTACCCATTTAGGTACGGGTCGTTTCTTTTGGGTATAGATTTTTTGGGTTTTGAAATTTCTTTTTAGGTGCTTTCTTTTTGTATTTATTTTTATTTACAGATTCTATCACTATATTTAAAGTAAATTTAAGTTAATTAATTACAATTCCAAAACTTACCTAAACAAATCGATATTCATATATTGATCATTATTAATATTGTACAAATATTACTAAATAAAAAAATTAATATTTCGCTTATTTTAGTTAAACATATAAAATAATAAAAAAATTATTTGTGTATGGAATCAATTATGCATAGGCATTCGGGTACCCATTTAGGTACGGATCGTTTCGGGTATACGTTTTTTAGGTTTTGAAATTTTTTTCTAGATACTTTCTTTTGTATTTTTTATTTACAGATTCTATAACTGTATTTAAAATCAATTTAAATTAATTAATTGAAATTTAAAAACTTATCTAAACAAATAGATATTCATATATCTATCTTATTAATTTATAGATTCTTTAGTTGACTAATTTTTTATATAGCTTATACTGAAATAAATATATTTGAACCGAAACAAAAAATCAATATAAAAGTAATGTACATTTTGATTCAAAATCGTTTCTTCTAACAACAAACTACAAAAATATGTTAATCTGTATAAAATTTTTTCTTACAATGTAAATATTTAATTAATATAGAAATATGTCACATTATTTAAACAAAATATCAATATAAAAGTATTGTACATTGACGTTCTAAAATCATTTATTTTAACAAGAAGCCAAATAAATATGTTGATTGGAGAGAGAATAAAACAAAGCCAGAAAAACACATAATCTACCAGAGAGACTCCATGTTTCAAATTTATTATAAAGAAAGTTTACTACGATAAAATACATTAACTAATTACAAACAAATAATTTATTTCATAAAAGTGAAAAATAATATCCGCCCTTTCAAAGGCGGGTCAAAACCTAGAAGATCAAACCTTACTGTTGAAATTTAATAAATCCGACAAAATAATTTAATAAATCCGACAAAAATTCTTAAACTGAAATAAGATCAAACAAATGAAAAAAGCCAAACCTTTAATTGAATCTCTCGAGTATTTAGAAGATTGGGCTTATATTTAAATTCACAGAATAGTAGTTTTGAGAAGATTAGGCTTTCAAACAGATGAACCAAGACTAACCTAAAAAAATATACTATTTAAACTTTCAGTCTACAAAGATCGTTACATATGCTCAAAACTAAAAATAAAATTCAAAATCCGTGCGGTACGCACGGGTCAAAATCTAGTTTATTGTTAAACCGCTGTAGTAACTCATAATCAACCAGTCAAATATATCCCATAAATAATCGTTTTATCAGTCGTATGAATAGCTTAATAATGCTAAAAACTGTAGTCACACACATCTGTAAACTCCAACAACCGCAACCGCAACCGCAACTGCTACCGCTGCGTTTAAACTAGTCATATACTAAGGTTGTTGCTAGTTTCTCTGCTACCACTCGCAACGCAGCTTTTGCAGTTGATAGCGGTTATTAGCATTTTGCAACAAAAATACAAAACACTACATATCATCTCAAATTGCTCCAAATCTCATAAAATCAAAAATTGTTCCTAACTAACGTTTAAGGTTACGGGTGGATTAATAAATATGAAAAATATTTTTCAAATGTTTTAATATTTATTTTAAAATAAAATTATTATTTAATATATATTTTAGATTTTTAACAATTCACTAACAACATAATTTTTATTTTATAAAAATCTTAAGCCAAAACTATTCAGTATATTTTCAAAATTATTATATATACAAATTTATAAATATACATATATAAAAATATATACATATTTAAATTAAATAAAATATTCTTTTAAAAGTTCTAATAAATCTTCAAAATAAATTTTATTGAAACTCTAACTTTCATTTAAACTAAAATTATAAAATAAATGCAATATTGTTATTAATTATATGATTTTTATCATAATAGTATGTTTTGATATTTTTATAATAATAGTATATTTTTGATATTTTTATAATGTCATATTTATGTCAATATTAATAATTCATTATTAAAACCGATAGAACATCTTATAATCAACCAATCACAAATATCTCACAAACGCAACAATTTCTAATCAATGTAATAGTCATATGAATCGGTTAATAATGCTAGACATCACAGCCATCCACATCCGTAAACTCCCGGAATCGCAACCTCTGTATTTCAACCAGTCAAACCTTAAAGCACAAGTCACTTTACCAATCAAATTATGATATTTGGCAAAACCTTATAAAAACTTTAAATTAAAATTATTGAAATTTTCTTTCTTATAACATTTCCTATTCTTTAAAAAGCCCTTAGTCAAAAAAAGAAAACACCTCCTATTTTTTATGCAATCCAAATCAGATACTACTTAAATTTTCTCTGAATTTAGGCCCACGTAACTTTTTATTATCAAACTGTTTTACTCATCTCCCCTAATATAATTTGCAAAAGTTCTGTTTTACCTATAACCAAAAAAATTTGAATTTTTTTTGACAAAATACAGAGTTTTGAATTTGTTAATTAAGTATCAAAGCCAGGAGCCATATCACGTTATTAATAGGAAAAAGTAAATGCTTCACTTTTTTATTATAGTGATTGGAAATCTGAATAATCAATTTCACATTTTCCTGCAACTACAAGTCTCCTAAAAAATAATATAAAACTAGAATTTGACCCGTATATCCGCATGAATATTTATTTTAATATAATAAACATATAAGATTTATTATAACACAAAAATATAATGATTGCATAAACATGCGTTTGTATGAGTGTTTGTATTATTTGTAGTATATAAATTTTTTGAAAAATTGGTCATTTTTAATTATATGTAATTTGTTAGTTGTTCATATTCTGGTTGGATATTAAACTATTAAAACAATATGTTATTTATTTTGATCGTGTATAAAGATAAGAAATGCAAACAAAAAAAAAAACAAAAATCAATCTAATTGAATTTGTTATTCAAATCAAACTAATCCGTAGATAAATCAATCATATGAATTTGAATTTCAATCAGTCTAATTCATGATTTACTTATTATGAAAAAGTAACTATATGTGTTGCTAATAAATTTTTTATTTATTAATATATATCTAGTATAATATATAGCTAATATTTAATAATTAGTAATATCTGATGAAAGTATTATGGTAGTATGAAAAATGGAAAAGAGTAATTAATAATGTAGTTCGATAAGTGAAATAAGGAAGCAAAAGATATAACAAATTTGTTGAAAATATGATTAGTTATATTTTTAACTTCAATTTCAATAAAATACTAGAGCTTTACCGTTCACCTGCGTGGGTATAGAATCTTACGTTTCTATACATTGATATTTCTTTTTTCATGATTAGTATTATATATTTTGTGTTCATATACATAAGAATCGGACTCATTCAGATCCGAGAGGACCCAATTAGAAACACACACATAGATTTATAATATCCAAGTGGGACCTAATTTCAATACCCAAAAAACCTCGATAACCGAAAGAAACAACTTGTATCTGAATAGATACTCAAATGTAGGAAAAACGGCTTATTCATGCCCACACTACAAAGGCAGAGAAAATATATACTCAGACTATATTAACGTGCTAAAACATTCCTAAACTAAATAAGAATTTGAATTAAATACCTAAACTCATAATAAAAAACTAAAACATGCCTGTAACTAATACGTGTCAGTCCATTCTAAAATGTCTTCATTTATTTTCTTAACTTATTATATTTTATTCTTTATCATTTTACTTGTTTGTAAAGTGCCTCAAATTAAAAAAAACGAGAATTTGGTCAAATAAAACATGAACTTTGCACGAATTGTCAAAAAAATCTCTACTCGAGCCTGGCAAAAAAATACTTTACTTTTGTTGACTTTTTGAGTTTATTAAACAACTTAAGATTCACTGACCATATTAACACACCGTGATCCCACAGTTAAGACAGTGTAAACTATACGTTAAATGAAACGATGTCGTTTTCAAATAAGATGAAACAACGTCTTTTACATGATGTGAAAATAAATTAAAACAAGTAGACATCTAGATTCGAACTCAGGTTGGTAGTGTCAAATGGCAAGGTATTTTACCACTGGACTAGTAGCACTTTCAGTGGAATTACTAACATATTTAATTTTATTTGGTACTGATTGAATATAAAAAAATTCTCTATAAACTTAAAAGGATCTTTAAAATTCCAAAAATGAAAAATAAAGAATTTCTTAATAAAATTAATTTTGAAATTAAATTAAAAAATAAAATTTTATTTTCTCTTTTAAAAAAATAAAATCTTCCAAAATTTTCAATTTTTTTAAAACAATTGCTAAAAATTAAAATTAATTATACACACATAAAAAGATACCCACATATTAAAATTAAATTAAAATGCTTAAAATATATATTTTACCCATTATGAGTGCGATTTTAATTTTTAGCTGATATTTGTAACTTTAATTTTTACATTTTTTTGAATTTTTAAATTTTTGGAATTTTTTTTAAATGAAAATTTGGAAGATTTTTGATTTTTCAAGAAAACATAAAATTTTATTTTTATTTTTAATTTCAAAATTAATTTTATAAAAAAATCTTTATTTTTAGAGATTTTTTATATTCAATCAGTACCAAATAAAATTAAATGTGTTAGTAACTCCATTGAAAGTACCACTAGCCCAGTGGTAAAATACCTTGCCAACCCAAACAACCTGAGTTCGAATTCAGGGGTCTACTTGTTTTTATATTCAAATCATGTAAAACGACGTCGTTTCATCTCATTTGAAAACGACGTCGTTTCATCTCATTTGAAAACGACGTCGTTTCACTTAACGTTCACTTAATGCCAACAATAAACGACGTCAAATTTTTCTGTTAAATTTACAGACAGAGTGCTATATTGGCAAGTCAACGAAAACATTATTAATTAATTCTAAAGTCAATGAAAGTTTTGTGTTTTTTTGGTCAGTCCAAAAATTCATGTATCTTTTGGCAATTCGTGCAAAGTTGGAGGGTTTTTAGGCCGAATTCTCAATAAAAAAAAATCATCAAGTTGACCTTTTTATAATTTTAAATTGGAAATAAATTTTAATATATGGTATATAAAATAAAAATAATTGTTTTATCAAATAAAATAGATTTAATAATATAAATATGTTATTATTATTATTATTTCATATTAAAATATTTTATACAAAAAACTTTTAATCAGTGGAAAACAACATAAAAACAGTATCATAATTTAAAGCCTAAATAAATCTGACTAAAGTTCTTAAATTTTATAAAATAATTTTCTAAATGTTCTACAGGTTCTTAAACTTTTTTTTTGAACTTTTTGTGTATTATTCATATTACGTACTAGTTTTGTAGCAAAATAACAATAATGTAATATGGTCTAGTGGTTTTGTGCAATATTTTTCTCTTGAGCTGCTAATTTGAGACTATTTTTGGTTAATTAGTCACTCTTTTCTTTTATTTATTAAGGGTAATATAATTAAAGATCTCTACTGTAAAATGAACTTTGTTAACTAGTGGTTTTCTATTGTAAAAGACTATTTTTAGTTATGTGGATTAAAACTTGAATGGCTATATTTTTAAAGGAAATCTTATATAAATATCAAGTGGTATTTCTTGTAAATATTACATTTGAGTAAGATTATTTATAATTAACGCTCATGTTTTAATAAGGTAGATAACATACTTTAATGACTAAATTAGTTAATATATTGTATATGATAACTATCTAAGTTTCTGCTAAATAAATAAATTTAGTATTTAAATTTAATGGAAATCTGGTCAAAAATAAAATTGTACTTTTCAAATTAAATATATAAATACGAGAAATTTGATTATTTAAATTATTTGAGGCATATTAACAAAAAATAGAATTCTAGGGGCTAAACTAAAAAAACTTCAAATAAAAAAGTAGTCAAATTCATTATATAACCAGCCGTAGGTATGTTTTAGCTATTTATTATGAGATTAGGTATGCAATTCAAATTGTTATTTAGTTTAGGAATGTTTTGGCACATTAATATAGTGTGGGTATAAGGAACTTACGTCAATTTCAGGTCATGTTTGCAGCGGATTATTCTCAATTAGTGAAGATGGTTTTAGAACCAGAAGAATGACCATATGTTGCAAATTATTTGGAAGATATCAAGTCCTTAAAAGAAAGTTTCCTCAGCTCAATGATCATTCATGTACCACGAACGCAGAATTCAAAGGCGGATAGTCTAGCAGGCAGTATCAAAAAAGTTGTTCACATGGATGCGGAGTTGCCGGTTTGGTTTACATAGTCAGTATGCGTATGTTCAAGTTGATGACAAAAAAAAGTTTGGGTATGTATTTTTCCCATTTTCATAGTGTGGGCATGAATAAGCTGTTCCCTCCCCGAATGTACGTCTAAATGATTCTATAAACAAATAAAAAAACTCTTTATACGTGTTTGACTAGATTAAGTGAAACAGAAAAGAATTTTTTATATAGTTAAATTTTATATGGAGCAAAAAATTAAGTGATAATAAATATAATACACTTTTATTATTTTGATTTAAGTTATTATTTTGTCACATAAACTATCTACGTAGTTTTTCACTGATTGAAACAATGGTAAAATTTATTTTAGTAAAATAGACTAAACCAAAATTTTAACCAAATGCAAAATCCGGTTATTTTACATTTTGATTTTTATAATTGGTATAAAGTTAATGTTGATTAATCCTTGTTCTAAAACTTGGCCGACTAGCCAATTCGGCGGCTGAGAAATCGCTCAACGGTGATCAATCGTGGCGAGTCGAGGTGATTCGATTGTGTAGCACAGTAGCATGTAAAAATCTTAGTTTATGTTAGATTTTGGGAAGGAAATCAAGTTTTTATTTATTTGTTAAGAATCGTGAAGAAACATATAAAAGGTGTCAAAATCATGAAAACTAAAGTTTGGGAACGGAATTTAGGGTTTCAAATCAGGAATGGCTGATGTAGAAGATGGATATATTTTCGTAATTTTATATTTATTAATTAATGAAAACAGGCTAAAATTAACAAAAAGCAGTCATTGATGTTCGAACGTGCGACCTACAATTTGTTTACAGAAGGAACAAACCATCAGACTAAGTAATACTCAAATGTTTTAACCTTTTATAATATATATAATAAAACATTTAAACATATTCAAAAACTAATCCTCGATTAATTTCCGATTTTGTCATTCAATGCTAGGTCCAATCCGAGCGTGCTAGGAACGCTAGCGAGTTTCCGAACAGAGTGATAAACTAATAAATAAAATATACATTATTATTATGATAATATAATTAATGATGTGATGTATTATTAAGGTAATATAATTAATGAAGACTGAGTAAAAAATGGAATGATAATTAATATAATAATTTGTTGAAAAGAAAGTTAGTTCTATTTATACTTCAGTTTAACAATATATAAAATATAATATAGATTAATCTCCCATCTGTTTTTGTCGATTATATTTTGAAAAATTATGTTTTTCAAACGTATGTGAAAAAAATAAGTCATCAACAAAACTTGAGGCAACATAAAATGCAGCTAGAAAAGAAATCGTTGACAAGTAAGTGAGTAACAAAGAAGAAAGTTTGAAGAAACAAACCATAGCTTCATTTGATCGTTACTGCAAAAATTATTGTTTTTTTCTGTAACTAGCATCATCACACGTTTAACGGTTTAATTTTCTATATTATCTCGTCTTCTTATTCATAATTCTATCTTCTCTGTCGTTTTATCTGAGCTTTGTGTATGTCAATGATATTTATTCTAATACATTCTTCTCTTTTTCCGAAAATAATTATATATCATTCCTTCTGCATAAGACCACTTGAAGACTTTATCAGATTATACATTATAATCTGTAACTTATTTTTCACAACACAACATAATTGAAAAACAGGGGTTTGTTTCATATCAGAGATTTGAAATTAGTTTCAATATTAAAAGCTATATTCTTTTGGAAAAAGGTAAACGAAATTAGTATGATATCTAAAACTGTTTGTAGATGAAACTCAGCGTAGTATACATTTTTATATAGGAAAGATATCGAATTCAAACTTTTGTGAAAAAGCTTTTGTAAAAAAAAAAATGACAAAAAAACTTGAAAAGGAGTTAGAAAAATGAGAGTAAAATTGATTTCTATTTACTAAGCATTTATGTATATATTATTTAAAGTTTGTCAACCTTACTAATCGACCTATAAATTTTTTGAAGATATATAATTCAGATATATTTATATGAAAACATGTGTGCAAGCAAATATTTATTTAAGAGATTTAAACATATTTTATATACATTGTATATTTAACATGTTCCATGAAATCTATACTTTTATACAATGTATTTAAGTTTATGTGCTAATGTGTTATCATGGTTTAGAAAATATGTGATAAAATAATAATTTATTTTGATATGTTAATAAGCATTAATAATCTTATAATCAGGTAGTTTGGATGATAAATTTACTGGAACCATGCGAAGCACGGGAAATATACCAGTGGAAGAATAAAATATAGACGAAGTTAATAATAAAACACACCTTCTGGGATTAAAAAAGAGGAGAATATGCTTAAAACCCTTAATTGGAGTTTAAATTAGGAGATTGCACATGATGTGACACAAAGATAAAAAAACTTTACTTTTTTGCCTTGAGTGGACAAAATTAACCATACTTTCTTCTCTATCTCACAATTTTACTTCTTCTTCTCCAACATATCAATATAATTATTTTTTTGCCCAGATTTTTTTCTGAAATTCAAATCAATTAGATGGAAAACTCAGATCTTTTGCAGAACTAACCTCTTTTGTGTTTCTATAGATCTTTCCTTTGAACATAATTTTTAATTATTCTGTATTGATGTGGAATCTCCATAGATATTGTTCTTATCTTCTATGGTAATCTTCACTATGACATCATCTCTAATCAAATTCTCCAGGAGCTTCCCGACCTCTCTAAATTATGTAGCATTTGACAACGAGCGTAGAACTATGATAGTGAACTTATGGAGATTGAAAACCTGATAACTATTTTTTCTGGATCTGTGAGGACCATTAAACATTTTACAGAATGTGTTAGCGAGTTAACAAAAAATTTAAAATGTTACAATATTTGTTAGCGAGTTAACAAAGTTTTAACATGTTACAAATTTTGTTATCAAGTTATATTTATTTATTGGTTAAACATGAAGTTAACTAATAAATCTAACATGTTATTTATCAGTTAAACATGAAGTTAACTAATAAATCTCATAGCTTACGAACAAAATAAAGGAGTTTAGTATGTTATAAAAAAGTTAGCATGTTAACAATAATAGTATCATATAAATACACATATTTAGTTTTCCATATGTGGTTTATTGAGGTAACATAAATCACCAAGAAATCAGAAGAACAGAAACAAAGTCGTTTTATTATTACCGAAAATATATATGAGAACTTTCTTTGAGGTTTTAATCGGTTCAACCGCTGGGTTAGGCACACATTTTTTACCGCCTCTGTCTAAGTTCTTACTCTGTTCCTGAAACAAAATCAGAACAAAATCCATTCTGCAATCAAAAGTGAACATAGATGATTCTCAATTTCAAATTCACTGTTTTGGTTGTTTCTATCATTATTTTGAATATATTTTGAGAGGATTTTATGAGGGAGAGGAGATTCTGTGGGGAGAGGAAAAAGAGAACAAGGAGATAAATGAATATTTCACATGGATTGATTTCTTGAAGGATTATGGGGAGAGGAAAAAAAACGAGGGGAGAAATAATCTGAAACAAGTGGGAAGCGTGAGGTGAGAGGATGTCAGTAGGGGTAAAATCGGAATAAAAATATTTACTTCTTTTCATGGATACTTCGCTAACTATAGCCACCTTTATGGGCATACAACCCTTTTTTTTGACAACAAAAAATAAATTAATCAACTACGAGACCACCGGAGCCGAGAGCCAAACCGGAGGTATGAAATCAACATATAACATAGCTGAAGGAGAACTCCTTGCACCTCGTGCAAGCTAGTCCGCCATTGTGTTTTGTGCCCTTGGAATATGTATGATTTTGAAATTAGGGAAGAAAATCTTAATGCGGCAAAACTCCTCCATATGTGTAGCAAAAGCTGGCCAGTCCTCGGGTGACGACACCATCTTCACCAGTTGAGAACAATCCGTCGCAAAAACTACTTCTGAGAACTGTAGGGTCTTCATGCACTCCATTGCCCATATCAGTGCTTCACATTCAGCGTGTAAAGGTGATAGGCTTCTTCTTAAGTTCATGGCCCCCATCATAACGTTATCTGAATCCCTCCCTTAACAAAACCAACCCTGTCCCGTAAACAACCCAATTTTTTCTTAAAAAAAGTTATCTGCAAAACTTGCAACATATTGGTCTAGGTCTCCTCTTTTTACTGTTAAATTTCAGTCAATCGACACTACTGACCACGACCGCCGACAATAATCAAAAAAGTAACTTGTGGTGGCAATTTAATTTTATAGTTGTGTATATAATTTAATTAAATATTTGATTTGAAAAAAAGTTAGACCTAATTAGACAAGAAAACATTTTTCTCATTCTTTCCTTTGCATAATTTGTCTAGCCGTATAAGGTAATATCTGTAATATCACATCTTTTCACCTTTACACATTAATCGTTTACTTGAATTCGTTTTCTAATTAGAAATGTTTAACTTCTAAATATGAAAGAAAGTACAGTGAAACCTCTATAAATTAATAATGTTGGGACCACACCAAAACTAAAATTTTTATTAATTTATAGAGATTATTAATTTATCGAGATACTAATTGAACCAAAAACTCAATTTGGGATTATGAAATTATATTAATTTATAGAGATATTAATTTATAGATTATTAATTTAAAGAGGTTATACTGTACGTACCATTCTATCTCCACTTCAGTTTGGATTATAATAGTATTAGAACTTGAGCTTGGGAGAGTGAAAGAGTTTATTACGGAAGTTGAAACTGTATATTGCTCAAGTTACAAATGTACAGAATCAAATATATATATATAGACACACAGTTTAGTGATAGGAAGTTAAACTGATGGTTTAGGCGAAAGGGAACCTAACCAATTTAACCAACATGGTTTACATAATCTAATATCCTCCCTCAAGATGGAAGGCATAAACTGGGAAAGCCAATCTTGTCTATTAAACTCTTGAACAGAGCAGGCTGAACAGCTTTCATAAAAATTTCTGCTGAGTTGCAGCTCGGACTTAACATGGAGAGTCTTGAGAAAGCCACTCTGTAGACGTTCACATACAACATGACAGTCGATCTCCACAAGCTTCGGGCGCTCATGATATACCGGATTCGAAGCAAACTACAAAACGGACTGGTTATCGCAAAAGAGAGTAGCTGGTGTAATAGGCGGACACTACAAGAAAAATACGTTTTAATAGCAGACCGGGATAGCGCTTTTTCGCTTTCTGCTATGGTTGACATATCCGTTAGTTTTAGATAGCGTTTATATTTTTGGAAACGCTACGATAGAGCGGCATAATTGGAAACGCTATAATAGCGTACATTTAATAACATATAAAATAATAAACGCTATAATACCTCCAAAAACTCTTAACCCTAAACCCTAAACCTTAAACCCTAAATTTTAGACATAACCCTTAAATTCTAAATAAAAACTTTAAACTCTAAAATTTTTAATATCAAATCTTAAATATGACTTCAAATCTTAAATATAAACTCAAAAAATTCATAATTTCAAAAATTAATTATAGATCAATATCCAAAACCTTTAACCCTCAAACCTTTATTCTAAACTCTAAACTCTGAAATATAAAACAAAACTTTCTAAAATTTAATACACACAATTTTTACCCACCCTTAACTTTTATATTTATATTTTTTATATTGTATTTTGCATTTTGTATTTTCTACATTTTGAATGTTGGGACTTAGGGTATGTTTAGGGTTAAGATTTAAATTTAAATCTAAAAATTTACATTTTTGTAGAACTATGTACATATGCACTTTAAATGAAATAAACCTAGAATTTTAGTCAAACTTATAATAGACATAAAAATTAAAGAAAGATTTGAAACAAGAAAATCTGTCGATGTACAATTAAGAAGAGAGAACCAAAATTCTATTACTGTACAACCAAAATAAACTTTAGTGTCCAAAGAAAAAAATAAAAAGAAAAGAAATATTCTCATTGGTTAGCTCACAAGCACGAGGATTGAGCTTTTCACCGTCAGATGACTGGATCCAACGGACCAAAGTTATTCCTTTATTCAGTTCTGGATTTTTTTGAGCAAACAGATCTCTCGACAGATTAGCCCATTTCATTTCCTCATCTCTTCCATCCTTAGGATTTCTTCACTGCTAGCCTCCTGATTCTCTTCACCCTCGCGAGATCTCTGCTCCATGACTCATCTTCTCTCCATTTGTCGCTTTATCTGTTCTCTATCTTCTTATCTCTTATCAAAAATACTAGATCTAGAAGCAGAGGTTAAGCATCAATGTTTCTCACGATACTGATAAATCTCATTCCGCCGCGAGACGCATCAGACCAAATCGGAGATAACAGAGGAAGAAGAGGATGAGGCGGAGGTGGTCGACGGCTCCGACACTCGCGGTACTCTCTCTTTTTCCACTCTCTCTCTCTCTCTCTATGTTTAATCTGATATTTTTTTCTTGGTTATGGTGGTCGTGAGCAGAGATGGTGGTCTGTGGTTGTGAACAGCCGTGAGCAGAGGCTGGCGATTCAAGACCTCTTGCTTCCCGGAAGCTCAAGCAACAACAGTCCCGAGAGATGACCTTACCGTAGTGGGAGTCGAGCGAGAAGTGGTGATTGAGCAGATTTGGTGGTCATTGGGTCTGTAGCCAGGAGGCGACAGAGACGGAGCAGCTCGTGAGGAAGCGGCGGCCATTAGGTTTAGATTACGTTTTTTTTTTTTTTAATTTGGGTTTAGTTTTTCTTGTAATTTAAGTTTTATTTATAAATCAATTTTAATATTATAAATTGCAATTTCGGTATATAATTTTTTAATTTTTTAATTTTTAATTTTAAATTATATAAATAATAACAAAAAAGAATCGCTATTAAAAATATTTAATTGCATACACAAAAACGCTATAATATATAACAATAAGATAGCATCCCAAAAAACCGCTATATAAAGTGTTTGACCTATTATGACGGACGATGATACATCATTTCATAAACCGCTATTGTATCGATAAATAACGTTTTTCATCCGGTAATAAAAGCTATTTTCTTGTAGTGGGACAATGCATCTCTGTCAACAGAGCAGTTAGCTAGATGAGTTCACATGTTGCATCAGTGATAGCACGATACCATATTAGAACTTGAGCTTGAGAGAGTGAAAGAATTTGTTATGGCAGTTGAAACTGTATATTGCTCAAGTTACCGTATACAAATGTAGAGAGCCAACTATATATAGAAGTCGAAAGGAAACCTAACCAATTTAACCAACATGGTTTACATAATCTAGTATATAGTTTGACAACCCATCATGTGTATGTATCTTATAGTGCACAAATCAAATTACAAATCATTTCTTTTTTTCATAGAAAAGAAGAAAATGGCGGGGACCTACATAATTTTTCTAGAGGTTTGGCTTGTTCGTATTGTATTGATCGAATAAATTAGTCAAATATCACAATTCGAATGCACCAAAACAAGATCTTTAACATATGCTTCACCTCTATAAATAAACTCTCCAACTCCTCCATTATCTTCCACCACAACGCATCACATCTCTCATAGGAAGAAAAAAATACACAAAACATCTATCAAACTTTAGGAAAATCTGTCTAGACTAATAGTTTATGAACTACATTTTTTTCTTACAAGAACAAGATGCCTACAATGTTAACAGATGTCTTAAGAGTCAATCCCATTCACCTCCCACACTCTCACCAACCTGACTTCGCATCCCTCAGTGATCTCCCGGATTCTTACACGTGGACCTGCAGAGACGATCCCCTCTTCGCCGTTGCTCCTTCCCCTCCTGCCGCCGGTGAAAACATCCCTCTCATTGACCTGAACCAGTCCGACGGGGCCAACCATATCGGCCGTGCATGTAGAACTTGGGGTGCGTTCCAGATCATAAACCACGGCGTGCCTCTGGAACTTCTCCAAGGCATTGAGCTTCTCACCGGTAGTCTTTTTCAGCTACCTGTCCAGCGCAAGCTTAAAGCGGCTCGGTCGGATACAGGTTTCTCTGGCTACGGTGTCGCTCGTATCTCATCTTTCTTTAGTAAGAAAATGTGGTCCGAAGGTTTCACCATCATAGGTTCTCCTCTCAACGATTTTCGAAAACTTTGGCCCCAACTTCACTATAACTACTGGTACATATGATCAATAAATTTATTTGTTCTTTATATATAGTTAAATCTTGTGCCTACATATTGGTTGTGTAATATAGGGAGCCTTAATAGTTAATAACATAAGAAACCGAGTATTTTCCATGTCATTAAATTTAAGTGTAATTTAGAGCATAGAGTTAAGATGAGCATAATGAAAATCTAGCATAGTGGACCCACCTCAGGAGTTGGAGATATGTATAAATGTTTTAATCGTATCGGAGAAAAACAAAAATCACAACTTGTTTTTTGTTTGTTTTCTTGTTTCTTCATAAGGTTGTACAACTCCAAACTTTACGTCTGTACTAAACTTACTTACTAAAGAATAACATGCGTTCTCTTTTTAATTAACAGCGACATCGTTGAACAGTACGAGGAACAAATGCAAAAGTTGGCATCGAAGTTGATGTGGTTATCACTAGATTCACTTGACGTCAGCGAAGAAGACATTAAATGGGCCAGTGTCAGATCAGATTTAAACTGGGCCCAATCTGCCCTCCAGCTAAACCACTACCCGGTTTGTCCAGAACCCGACCGGGCTATGGGTCTAGCCCCCCATACCGACTCCACCCTCTTAACCATACTCTACCAGAACAATACCCCGGGTCTCCAAGTATTCCGTGATGATCTTGGTTGGGTCACCGTGCCACCTGTTCCAGGCTCGCTCGTGGTCAACGTTGGTGATCTTTTCCACATCCTTTCCAACGGCTTGTTTAAAAGCGTGATTCACCGCGCTCGGGTTAACCAAATCAGATCCCGGTTATCCGTAGCTTTCCTATGGGGTCCAAGGTCTGATACCAAGATATCACCTGTACCAAAACTGGTTAGTCCTGATGAATCGCCTTTATACCGATCGGTCACATGGACAGAGTATCTCCGAACAAAAGCAACTCACTTCAATAAAGCTCTTTCAATGATTAGAAATCAAAGAGAGGAATAATAGTTCATGAGATCATATAATAATATTTGTGATATAGTACTAGTTAGTTTGATCAATACAAGTTGTTTGTCTTAATTGTATTGCAATGCTTTCCACACAGAAATCTGGCACTTGTTGAATAGTCTAAAAAATAAAATTTGCAATTATGCCTTGAGGGTCCCAAGAAATTATACTGAAAAGCCAAAAATGGAGTATAATTTGTATTAACATTAAAGACAAACAACAAGGTGTTATTCCATACTTCTACACAATTCAGCTAGTTTGATTGCTATCTGACAGATTGTATGAAAATAAAAAGAAAGATCACATCTAATATGATGCTATGTCTAATCCTAAAATTAAAAAATGATCAGAATAAATACTCTCTGTTTATTTTGTATGATGTTTTAGCATAAACACACAAATTAAGAAAAGAGTTATTTTAATTAGAAGCATTTGATTACAAGAAAAAGTAGTCAAAATAATTAATCAATATTGTGCTGAATAATTAAGAAAAAAAAACAGACATTAACTTTTAATATTTTAATCAATTGTTTTAATAGCTTTATTAGATTTTGATCCATACTTTGAAAGCGCGGATATATTTTCCTTTGGTTGTTTCAAGTAAATGGTGTAATATACTTTTAAGGGAAAAACTAGTTTAACCCTTATTTGTTAATTAATTACTAGTTTAACTCTAATTTAATTTTAATTATTAGTTTGTTTTTCATACATAATATACCCCTACTCCTTTGTTAGCAAAAAAATAATTACGAAAATGTCATTTCTGAATTTTCGTAATATTTACGATTTTACCACAGACATATTTATTTTGTTCACATTTTATGTAGCCACAGACTTATATATATTCTTCTTTAGACACATATTTATTTTAAAATTTATAGACTTCATAAGATTTCCGTAGATTTGTTACAACAAAATTTTCACATTTAGTCACAAATTTATTTAATTTTGTAAGAATTAATTTATTTGGCCACAGATTTACTTAATTTGAACAGATTTACATAGATTTGATCGATTTATTTTTTCTTTAGCCATAGTTTTACTTGTTTTTGATAGATTTAATTTTGATTTGACAGATTTATTATTCTTTAACCACAAATTACTTAATTTTGACAGACTTAATTAAAATTTGATAGATTTATTTATTTTTGACCACATATTTATTAGAATCCGACAAATTTAGTTAAAATTTGATAGATTTATTTATTACTAGTGATATTCCGGCGCTACGCGCCGGATTCGTATGTTGTATTCTTACTTAAATTTATAATTTATTATATGGTCTTAGTAAAGAAAATATGTTAAAAATATGTAAAATGAAAATATTTTAAAATATGATATTTTCTGATTTTTTTGATAGTAATTTGCGACCGTAGTATATTATTTTGTTTGAAGTTGTTTAGTTCAAAGTAGAATAGCATAAGTAGTTGTTACTAATTGATTAATAAAAATAGAATAAAAATCGATAGTCGTAAAAAAGTTAATTTAGTTGGAATCTTAATTACTCATGTCATAGACTGAGCTTTCTTTCAAGAAATGTTTGAAGGTGTTAAACCTGAGAAAGTTGATTAACGCATGTAAAAGCACCACATGAGAAAGGAAATGATGCATAATAAAACTAATACTTTTAAAGTAAGCAATCATTAACTGGTAAACTGAAAAAAGAACCGGTGTACCTTCCTATTAATCAACAACATATCAATCCCAATATCTCACCCATTTCTTAACATTTCAGGCTTGCCAAAATTGTTGTAGCCTAGTCTGAATATCTCTACACCGATTTGTCTTCAACTCCGAGCATTGAAACTGAGAATTCGACAATGATTGAATTGGGAAAAGTAAAGGGATTATCGTCCGAACTCTCACACTGTCTATACATATACAATGAAACTCAGAAAGCAGGAACTAAAGAAGCATTCAATAGGAGATAGTGGGATTTATGGATTGATTATATGAACGATTATATCGATTGCGTTAAAGAAAGAGAATTGTAGAGGCTATATTCTCCATCGTCCACATCAAATACAAAGAAATCCGATAAACCAGTGTTTTGAAACCTGACCCGAACACTGAATCGGATGATTTACCGGATCACTGGATCATTGGATCATCGCGGATGAATCGCGGATTAATAAATAAATTAATTTTATTATATAATAATATATTAGCTATGAAAACAAATATATATAAAAACTAAAGTTAAGTATTTTAAGTGTACATACAAAATATTAAGAAATAGTTTAAACTATTTAAAAAAATTGTAACATAAGAGTTATGACATCTAAAAAAATCAAGACATAAAATTAAACTTCCAATCCAAAATAAACCAAAATTAGAACATCATTGTAATAAATTGTCAATAACAAAAATAAACTAATACCAGATCACATCAACTAATTTTGGTTTTCTCGAAATTTTTAAACTTACCAAAGTTTTTTTCTAAATTTGTCACTTCATCATCTTTGGGATATTCTTCAGCAAGAGCATTCTCTAATTTATTATAATCAAGTTCGCTAGGTTTTTCTTCTTCAACATCCAAAACTCTATTTTGTAATTCACATGATCATATGATTTTATTTTTTTGATCTGTAAATTAAAAATGTAATGATTTGTTATAAACTAAGTTAAATAAAATAAAAAAAAAATAATTTACTCACCTTTCTTGCAAACGTAAATTGTAGTGTAGAGGAATAATAAACCTCATCGTGCTTTAGTCTGTTTTACGGACGTGCAGCTCAAGCACAATCATGATTCACCTTTCTTGCAAACGTAAATTATAGTGTAGAAGAAGAGGAAGACGGCAATAAAACTGAAAATTTTAAATTTTTAATTAGAAATTTAGAATATATAAAATAATTTTAAAACATAACTTGTTTAAAAATAGTAAAAAATAAAAAAATAATCTATTGGTTCAACCAGTGCTGCAACATGTATCGGGTTTTAGTGAGTTTTTGTGTGTTTTATGGGTTTTTCACAAAACTCAAATCTGATTTATATTGGGTCACCGGATTTATTTGTTCAACTACGGGTCCGGGTCAGATTCAAAACAGTCTTATAAACGTTTGGACCTGTATGAAGAAAAGTTTAAAACCCCCAATTTATTTCACAACTAATACCAAAATTCATTAAATTTAAACTGAGAAAATATTTTAATTATTAAAAAGAAAATGCCACATGACATTTTCCTCCCAAGGAGATAAAAAACCTACTTTATTAGTATAGATAGATTTGACCACAAATTTGTTACATTTTGATAGATTTGTTTAAACTTAAGTCACATATTTATTTATGATTTGGCCACAGATTTTTTTTAAAACCCTAAACCGAAATGTGTATTGCAAACCAGATTAAACCATCTAATTCTGAAATTATTTTATATACCAGTAATTTAAATTGATTTAAACCAAAACGTTCCAAACCAACCATAATTTGAATCAAAAGCATGTAAACCAAATTTATTTAATTAAACCAAACAAAATACTCCATCTGTTTCAGAAAGATGTATGTTCTAGGAAAAAAATTTGTTTTAAAAAGATGTATTTTTCATGTTTTCAAAGCATATTTTATCAACTAATGATGAAAAATTGTGTATTTCAAAAATATTAATTGCATTTCTAAAAATTCTATTGGTTTAAAAATATAGGAAATATAAAGTTTCAAAAAACTATGCATTAATAACTAAGTTTTAATATGATTTCTTAATAAATGTGAAAATCTTAGAATATGCATCTTTAAAAAACAGAGGGAGTATAATTTAAACCAAACAAAGAAAAAACCCTAATCTACAGATCACTCATACACGTGAAACTTGTGCATAACGACGTCAATAGCGTTTTCAGATTGATTTATTCTCTTCCTTTTCTCTCATGGCACAAATAAAAATTGTTTGTGGTCATTGGATATTTGGTAAAAACAAATGGTTATTTGGTGTTGACAAAGGAGCAAGGAGTAAAGCTATATCTGTAGACAACAAAACTAGTTATGATGATTTTGTTCATATGGTGATCAAAGGGGTAATGATCATGTTAAAAAATTAGATGCACTTAATATAGTTGTTGGACAACGATATGATACGAAAGATGCATTGGAGACTAGGTTGAAGATCTTGTCAATCCTTCATCAATTTGATTTCAGAGTGGATAGATCAGCGACAGATATATTAACGTAAGTGCTGGCTATAGGGATGTACATGGAGAGTAATAGCTACCCCAGTTGGTAATTCTACTCAGTTTCCCATTCGTACACACGTTTCAGAACATTCATGTTCCATTACAGAATGTTCTGCCAGTGCCCGACAAGCGACTCCATAAATCTAGCAAGACTATATGTGGACTATGTCGGTGGTGCGGATTCAAAAGTTCTCTTGAAACATGTTGGAGATGCCTTAAACATGAGATTTGGTGTCAAGGTGTGTCTTCTGTATTGACATGTTTATTATAATTATATTTCGTTTATAGCAAAATAAGATGTCTAACTAATATGTTATTGTAAAACATTTTGTAACTAGATGGATTACTGGAAGTCTCATCGGACACTTTTACGCGCAAGAGATATTGTTAGAGGTTCTGCGGATAGTGGATACTCAGAGTTGTCCATGTAGCTGTATCATATAAGAAAAGCAAATCCTAGAAATTTCACACGTTTGGAAGTTGATGAGGTTAACAGATTCAACTGTTTGTTCCTTGCATTCGGTGCAAGTGTAACTGGATTTCCCTACATGAGAAAAGTAATTGTCGTGGATGGTACATACCTTCAAGGAAAATATAAAGGAATACTACTAACCACGACTGGAAATTTTCAGATATTTCCTATTACTTTTGCAGTTGTTGATAGCGAAAATGAAGAACTTGCAGTTATTTCTGATAGGCATAAAGCTATGGGTAATGCTATTGGAAAAGTGTATCTTAAGACTAGTCGCGGAATTTGCACGTACCATCTTTACAAAAATTTAATGATATGGTTCAGAGGCGGTGATGCATTTAGATTGGTCAAAAAAGCTGCAAGTGCTTTTACGTTGGCTGATTTTGATACAACATTTGAAGAGATCCAAGCGATGAATCCTGGATTACATAAATATTTGGAAACTGCTGATATACAAACATTGCTGAGTCCATCAACAAAGTCATCTCAAGCTCAAGAAATTTGCAAATTGTAAAACTCTTGGATGCTTTACGGTTAATGATGACAAGATGGTTTACAAGTAGGAGAACAGCTGCAGGAACAATGAAGACAACCTTGACTCGTGGAGTAGAGATACTTTTGATTCGATCGATGTATCCATGTTATCAAGTTTTCCTGTCAACGCCTTTATCAAGGTAGAAAGCTGGTTCATTTGAGTTTCTTCTTTCTACAAAGAAGGAAAATTATAATAAATCATATTACATTTTAGTTAAAACAAATAAGTAGAAGTACAACTCACATTTAGCACATCACAGTCTTCTTCAACTCCCAACAGTTTTTGTATCTTTAGCCTTCTTCGTTTAGAACTCTCAACATCAGTCTCAGGAACAGAACAGATTTAGGACGCTTCTTCCTTCTAGTAGCGTTGTCTTCGTAGTACCAATAAGCGTACTCAACCAGAAAGAGGATCCTCTCGAATGACTGTTGATCTTCTTCAGGAACGTTCAGAACGAATCGACTGAACAGAGAATCGTCAGTTTCACTATCTACTAAAAAGAGAACTTATTCAATAAGGTGAAAAGAGAGGTATACCTGCAGAGATCGTCAAGAAGCTCCTTGGAAGGGAGACTCTTTCCGATGTTCTTAGATGAGCTTGAAGATCGCTGTCGTCACGCTAAGCTTTTCGTTTTCCCTCGCCGTCGTCGGTGAAATGTAAAAGGTGGGCCCTTTTAATCTGATTTGGCCTTTTTATCGCTCGATGGAGTGCACAGATTAGGGTGGATTTAACTATCCGAGATCCGACCCAAGTATTTGGATATCCGAGATCCGACCCAAGTCACAGAGAAAAACAAATAAAAATGAATACTTTAATTATATTATAGAAGCGGGTTGCAAATTACAAGCAATCGCCACCGCCGAGTAAACATAACATTGACCGTGCCCGAGTTAGCTTTCTTGTGATTCTCTGAAACTGTTTTTCTCTTCCCGAGAAGACTACAAAGATAGACGAGAGGATATGTCGTGGCTGCGAACGGCAGTGAGTAAGGCGGTGGAAGTCAAGAACTATGCCGACTCCGTCGTCCAGCAGGCTGGCCAAGCCGTCGCTGAAGGAGCCAAATTGTTCCAAGACCGCATTGTAATTTCCCTTTTTTCTTTTAAATTTTAATTTCTACTTTTGTTTCTAGATTCAAGTTTTGATTTTGCTATTAAGGAACTGAGTTTGCTGTGACGGTGCACTCATTTGAACACTGTGCTCCATAAATGTTCTTATCTTTTCAAAGCAAATTCGCTAGTAGTTGGAATAATGACACTTAACTTGCATGAATAATCCGAACTGTTTACTTTGCTGCAGGGTGTTGGGGCCTATAAGAGTGTTAATCAGACGATTCAGAGATTGGAAGAAGCTGCAGTCTCGTGCAGAGGTCATGATAGAGCATTGCTGATCAACAGATGGCTAACTGTGCTCAAGGAGATCGATGGAGCTAGTGGGACTTCCGTCAAGGATAAAGATATGAGTTCTGAGGAACATCTTGCTTCTGATGAAGCAAAGAGACGTGAACGGGTATTGTTTTTGTTCCCTTTTAATTTGGTATAAGTGGAAAAGAAGAGTTTTCTGAAATGAAGATGTCATCATATAGCATCCTGCATTGTAGAATATCATGAATGTTACTTTTAAGTAAATATGATTGTTATCCTTAGTGATTTTGGTTCAAAGGTTTGATTATAAGTAACTTTCTTACTACTATTCTGTTTCTAATTTTATGACCCTTTTTCCAACAGAAGATCCCTTTCCATGTGTAGGTTTTGTATTATGATCCAGATATAGGAGGTGAGCCACTAAATTTCCGTGATGTTTTTCTGCAAAGTCAAGCTCTGGAGGGCATCGTTCTGTCCATGGTATCCTTTCGCTACTTAAACTTCTTTTGGGTGGCTTACCTGATATAAGTGATAACAATCGATCCCCCGTTCTCTGATGTTTCCAAGAGTTTGGATATACATATGCAAGTGTAGACTTGTAGTAGAAACGTGAAAGGCTTGAGATGCATCATCTTTGATTCGATTTCTCAGTGTTTATTCGGGATAATTGAAACGTAAAGAATATATTGCTGGGCTGAAAATTATTTTAAAGAACAATATATGTTGTGAGAGCCTGTCAATTATCTTGTTTCTCTGATTGTTTTGAATATTGTACTATGGACTATACCTATACTTTTGGGTTTTGTGAAAAAAAATGGTACCGTCTATGAGTGTCAACTCTAGGTTTGACTGTTCTATTACAGATTATTGAACCACCACATGATGAAGAAGTTTCTCTACTCCTGGAGATGTTTGGGTGAGTTGAACCACCAAATTGCATTCAGAAAATTTCGCTTAAAAAAAAAGTCTTAACTCTTCTTGAAAACTGACACACTTGGTTTTTCGTGCCTAAGGAGATTATTTATAGAGCTTAACATTGTTTTCAGGATTTGTCTGAATGGAGGAAAGGAAGTTCATGATGCCATAGTCAGCAGTATGCAGAATCTTGCTACAGTCTTTTCAAGTTACAAGGATGAAGTTCTGGTACGCGCTTGAGCAATAAAAGTCAGCATTTATGTTAATGTATGGGCGTTTGGATCTCTTCCTAACTTGTTTACTCTTCAATGTTCAGGTTAAGCAAGACGAATTGCTTCAGTTCGCCCAAAATGCTATCACAGGGTTAAAGATTAATGCTGAAATGCTGAGGTGATAAAACGAAGACAATAGATATTGATGTGCTTCTTGCTCTCGTTTCTTTTAGTGGACGAATGACTTGAGTCATAGAGCCTTTCTCATCGTGGATCACTGTTGATTGAATTCTTGTTTTCAGGATTGATGCTGAAGCTTCTGATCTTAGACAAAAACTCGAAAAGATGAACGTCTCTGAGTCTCCACAGGAGAGTGAAGACAAGGAAGTTAAAGAGGCTCCTTTAACAATAGAGGTGAGCCTAAAATTTTATTTAAACTCTCTATTCCCCCCCCAAGCTTATTTAGGGTAGCTCCATGTGATAGACTTCTCGTTTTGCAGGCTCTTAAACAAACACTTGCAAAGATTCGTCTTTGCTCCAGATTAGAAGGGCTTCTAATTAGAAAGAGACAACTAAGCAACGGTGATTCACCAGATATACATGCTCAGAAAGTAAGTTTGTGGGCTTTGTTATCCTCAAATCATTATCACTATACAAGCTGATTGGTATTGTTAATTATCATCTTATTCTACTTGTTGATACAAGTATTGAGAATAATACATCTTTTAAATTCCGGATGTTAAGGAGAATGTTAATCATGGAAGATAATGAATAATTTGTCTTTAAGCCAGGTCGACAAGCTGAAGGTGTTATTGGAATCTTTAGCAAATTCAACTTCCAAAGCCGAGAAACGAATATCAGAGAACAGGTAAAGCTTATCATTATATCTGCAGTTAAGACTTACTTTCTGTTGTTCAATTAATTTTGATTTGACATCAAAGCTTGCCTTGTTGTATATATATGCCTTGAAGGAAAACGCCATTAATAGACACCAGTTGTGTCTTGGCAGGGTTCAGAAAGAAGAGGCGCTTAAAGCTCGTGTGGTGAAAGCAAATGAAACCGGTGAAAAGGAAAAGGTTCTGTCTCTCCCGCTTTTATTTATTCTTTTGGTTATAGTGGCAGCATTCTTCGTTATGTTCATCATCTGCCAGTATTGAGATTCTTTCTTATTATTTATTAGCGCTTCTATATGATTTGAGCATATGTTTATTGTGGTATGGAAGGTATGACAAAGAATATTCTTCGATATAGGTCAATATATCATTAGCTGCTGCTCAATCTCGGTTCCGTAATGCGACAGAAGAGAGGGATCAATTTGGTGAAGCCAACGATCAGATCATCGCTCACTTGAAAACAAAGGTGGCGTATTCTTTTAAGATGAGAGTAGCTCTCTCGTGGTAAATAGTTTCCACGTGAAATCATTTGGTTATGATGATTCTACGTGCAGGAGGATGACCTGTCTAAATCAATTGTATCTTGTAAGAAAGAGTCAGAAGTTATCAAGACTTGGATAAGTTTCCTCGAGGATGCATGGCTTCTTCAATGCTCATATACCGAAAAGAAGGATAAGCAGACTTTGTATTTCTATCAAACTCTCAGCTGTTTCTGGCAATTTTATTTTTTCTTTGCTGCCCAAACCACAATGAATAATGTAAGTGGATGCATGTCTTAGGGACGAATTGGAGAAGCATGAGGACTACTTCTCGGATGTGGCTTTTAATATACTCTCTACGTACAAGGTAAGCTCTGTGTGTTTATGGAAATTTTAAGTAGTAGTTGGTAAATGACAGACCTGACACAGAAATTCATATTGTACAGAAGGAGGTGGCACCTTTGATAAGCCGTATAGAGAATTATGTGGAAAATCTGAAGAATCTTGGTCCTGGGTAAAGCCTCTTGTTGAATTAGATTGCTCCTATGATTTACTTGGTTTCTGGCTAATACCTGTACTCTTCAGTTGAATTGCAGCTAATGGTAACATTTTTTTTTGCATATGGTGGAGACAGGTCGGAGATGCCACCAAATGCAGATGAGGGGGAGAATCAGGTCTCAAGCCCAAGGAAAAGCCTGGAGCAGGAGTATCTAGACTATGAGACCAAGGTGAGAATTGCTAATTTGATATTTTCGTTTGCTCCTCTTCCTAGTCACTAATCCTGGGTTTTGTACAAAATCAGATCATTACCACCTTCAGCATAGTGGATAACATGAAAGAGCATTTCCAAGTCCTCCAATGCAAACTGGAAAAGTGAGTCATAAACATTACTCTCTGACTCTTTATTGATCGGTAGACTTTTATTTATTTGCCAAGTTTTTGAACTCTTATTATTATTATACCAGGAAGGACGACCGGCGTGTGAAAGAGCTATTTGAAGACATGGAGAAAATGAGGCAGGAGTTTGAGTCCATAGCAAGGCCAACGCTGGAGATAGAGACTCCATCACCTAAAAGCAGTGTTGCATCACCCAAATCCCCTAAGCCCAGCAGTAGCATGGATGCTCCAGTTAAATCTGTAACCCAAAAGACAGAACTGAGCAATCCTACCGAGGCACCACCGACTACTACTACTGCTGCTAGTTCCAGTCAGGAATTGAACCCTGAATCTGAACTAGCCGAGTTTGAATCTGAATTTGGTAAAGTGGCTCGTGATTACTCTGCAGATGAGGTTGATGGATGGGAGTTCGATGAACTTGAGAAAGAAGTGCAGTAGTAGTAGTAGTACTAATAATAGTCCAGCAACTCAGAATAATATGATCATCACACACAAGTGCTCACTTACACTTAAAAGTTCTTCCCTTTTACTTTCTTCTTTGACCGTAACTCCCAAGTTCCTTTGCTAATCTGTATGGTAATTTTATGGTAACTGCTTGTTGTATGCCTTACTTGGAACAAACTGTTCTAGTACTCTTTCAAGTATCTCCTCCATTTTAATTCACAAGAGCAAAAACTTGGAGAATACTTCACTTCTGGTTTTTATGGAATAGAAAGTTAGCAAAAGATTATTCCTAATCGTATTAAATGCTTTCATATGATGATTCTCCAATAGTAAGCACATTATTATTCCTCTAATAAAATAATAATATTTGTTTTTATTCTTATTATTTTTCTCCCGCTTTAGACTCTCTCCTTCATCATCCCTCTCCTCTCTCTCTGCAACAAACCCTAACCGAAAAAAAAATCGAAAACCTCCAGAGCTAATGGCACCCATTGACCCACACTCCTTCACCGATTCCTCTCACCCTCTCACAACCCACGTCTCCCTCTCCCTCTACCTCGACTTCTCCACCTCCACCATCCACGCCACCTCTCTCCTCACTCTCTCCTCCCCTTTCTCCGGCACCCTCTCCCTCGACTCCCGCTCCATCTCCGTAACCACCATCCTCGACCCCAAAACTCTCCAACCTCTCCCTTACTCCGTCTCCCCCAACCCGGATCCGATCCGAGGCAGCGAGATCGCCGTCGTCCTCGCCGGCCAGTCCCAGCTCCTCCTCGTCTACTCCACTTCCCCTTCCGCCTCCGCTCTCCAATGGCTCTCCCCGCCTCAGACCTTCTCCAAGACGCATCCTTACGTCTACACCCAGTGCCAAGCCATCCACGCCAGATCCATTTTCCCTTGCCAGGACACCCCCGCCGCGAGGATCCGATACGACGCCGTTTTGAACGTCCCGAGCGCTCTCTCAGCCGTTATGTCTGCTCGTCACGTGCGTCGCAGGCTCCCCCTCCCCGAGGAGGCTAAACACCTAGACGCCTCTCTCTGGTGCGCGGAGGATAGAGTCGTTGAGGAGTTCGTTATGGAGCAGCCTATCCCGCCTTATCTGTTCGCGTTCGCGGTGGGAGAGCTAGGGTTCAGGGAAGTGGGGCCTAGGACTCGGGTTTACGCGGAGTCTGCGGCCGGAGAGGTTCTCGACGCGGCTGCGTTGGAGTTTGCGGGAACGGAGGAGATGATCAGGCAAGGGGAGAAGCTCTTTGGAGATTACGATTGGGAGCGGTTTGATTTGCTCGTGCTGCCTCCGAGTTTTCCTTATGGAGGGATGGAGAATCCGAGGATGGTGTTCTTGACTCCCACTGTGATCAAAGGGGACGCCTCTGGAGCTCAGGTTGTGGCTCACGAGCTTGCTCATAGCTGGACTGGGAACTTGATCACCAACATCAACAACGAACATTTCTGGTTGAATGAGGTTTGTTCTTGAAGACGAATAGATGTGTTAGTTAGTTAGTTAGTTAGTTAGTTAGTATGATTAGTGTTTGCCTTGTTGATGGGGGAAAGAAGCTAACTTTATATGTTTATGGCGATAGGGATTTACAACTTACGCAGAGAGGAGAATCGTGGAGGTTGTTCAAGGTGAGGAGATAGCTACTTTGAACATGGGGATTGGTTGGAGGGGTCTGAAGGATGAGATGGAACGTTTTAAAGACAACTTGGAGTGCACTAAGCTCAAGAATAATCAGCAAGGAGTTAATCCAGATGATGTTTACTCTCAGGTCCCATATGAAAAAGGTTTCCAGTTTGTGCTGAGGATTGAACGTCAGGTTAGTTTTGAGTTAGCCAACATGATATCAACTTAGGTGCTTTTCTTATGTAATGTATTACAAATTTACAATAAAGTAAAACTTTCAGGTTGGAAGGACGGCTTTTGACGAGTTCCTCAAGAAATACATTGCTACTTTCAAGTTCAAGTCGATCGATACAGATACGTTTCTTGACTTCTTGAAAGCAAACATCCCTGGGATAGAGAAAGAGATCAACCTAGAGCTGTGGACTGAGGGCGTTGGTATACCGGAAGATGCATATGAACCTGTCTCGACTATTTACACAAAGATCATATCGCTTGCGGAAGAGTTTAAGCAAGGAAAGATGCCAAGTGAGGATGAGGTTGCTGAGTGGAAGGGTCAGGAATGGGAGCTCTACTTGGAGAATCTTCCTAAATCATGTGAACCTTCTCAGGTACTTTTTTTTTTTCCTTCCTCTTAAGATAATGTGAACTTGTGAAGTTGTTTGGTGCATTTGAGAAGAGAAAGAGACTCAGCCAATGTGCATTAATCGATCCTCAACAGACTTACTAAGAGTCGGTTAGCTCAATAGTTAGTCTTGGATTAGCGAACAAGTAGAGAAACAACTAGTGGAGGTATATTGGGAGATAGAATATCATCAGGAATCAGGTTCCAAAACCTATGACTAAGACCCAGTTTGCTTATTGGTAAATGAATCAGGTCATGGCATTGGACAAGCGGTACAGACTAGCAGAATCAAAGGACTACGAAGTGAAGGTGTCGTTTCTACAACTCGCAATCTCATCCAAGTGCGGAGAGTACCATGGAGAAGTGGAGAAAACTCTAAAAACAGTGGGAAGGATGAAGTACCTGCGTCCACTCTACAACGCTCTTGCACAAGCTGGTGGAACAGAAGAGAAGCAGCTGGCGAAACAGGTGTTTGCAGAAGCACGAGAAACTTACCACCCCATAGCTCAGGGAGTAGTCGAGTCTATCCTCTCTAAGTACATCTGAAACAAGACCTCATCTTATATGTAGCTTGAGAGCAGAGTACTCCAGAAAAAAACAACATTTCATTTTCAATAAAAAACCAGATGACTGTAATAAACAATTGCTGTTCCGAGTCATAAACAAGTGCTTTGAGTTGAGTACAGCTTCCTTTAAACTAATTACGCATTATTACTCTCATCTTCAAGCTTCTTCACATAAGCCTTAAGGACCATGATAACCTCAATCGCCGGTGCTTGCAAAGTAGAGACGAGATTAATCGCCGGACTCTGCAGAGCTCCGAGCATCTTAGCGTAGACCTCAGCGCGAGTAGGCATCGTCTCGAGCGCCTTGAAATTATCAGGAGCGTAGAACTTACCTTCGAAGACAGCGCCGGCGAAGTCGTTGTCCTCGAGTTTGCGCTCCTTCTGGAAACTCCGGTAAGGTTTGATGGCGGAAGGGATCTCATCGGTCTGGACGAAGAGCCAGGCGTTCATGCCTTTCATACAAGGCTTGAGAGCTTCCCATTTGGTGCCTTCGATGGCCTTGAAGACGAGCGTGTTCTTGGCGACGACGAGCTTCGTGGTGTCGGGGAGGGTTCTCCGGAGGTCTTGGAACTGCTTGACGGTGAGGCCTTTGTAGTTGATGGCGGCGAGGAGGTGGCAGTTCTCGAGATGGGACTTGACGGTTTCGACGGTTTCTTCCTTCTTGGAGCGTGACACGGCGGATCTGATGACAGGGAGACGAGGGTGGTTTGAGGGTTTCGAGGGTTTGGGAGTCAGGGTTAAGGCTCGGTTGTGGCGGATGGGAGAGATGGAAGACGAAAATGAGAGAAGAGCGACTTCCATTTTTGCTCGCTCTGAGAAGATAGAGAACTGTGTCTGAGGTTGAGGAAGGAGATAGATCACTTTACACAGACTCTCTCTCTTCCTTTTTAATATTATTTTTAATTTATTAATTCATGGATAAATAGGTTTTGATTTGACGGAATTATTAACTCCGTCTAGTTGGAAACGTTTGTCTTTTCAGACAGGACCGTCACCTTCTGGTTTATTTGGTCTGGCCTGGTTACGAGTATTTATTTGGTCTAGTTATGGAGTAGTTTTTTTTTTTTAAATCTGGTATAGTTATGAAGTATAGTATTACAACTCCACCAAATATGCTTATATCATTTTACTATCACGGATCACCTAATGACTTCTTGAACATTGTCTCAAACCAGATTCGTTCAACAGAGTAAAAGGTAGAAAATAATTAAACTTTTCATTTGGCAAAATACATATGATGTTGTATGGATTAGTTGTCCTTGCTATGTGGTTTATGTCTAGTGGATGTGATTTAGAGAGTGTCCCAGTTAGGGATATTTGATGTGGCTTCGTTCAACATCTTCACAAGAGTCACCTGCATCACCACCACCACAACACACAAATGTATTTTTAGGCAAGAGTTATTTACAGTTTGGCTTGTAACTTTCACACTTCTTGTCGATGATTAGCAACAAGTCTTGGAAATAAACAAGCTACATCAGACTCCAGGATAAGCATTTGCGTAGAAAGTTGCTATATAGTCTCAATGGACCTTAGAGCAAGTATTTTGTTTTAATATAGGATTATATTGATTGGTAAGGATAACGTACCACACTTTCTGGAACACCGGGAGGTGGCATAGAGATGTTCCTCGGAGGAGGACCTCGCAGGTGTGATCTCTTATCAAATCGCCACTCTCCTGTTTTGCCATATGTCAGCTCACCCTGTGTTTAAAAATCAGTAATGTACTTCTTTTAACATACATATCACATATGAAGCTGATATAAGTAATACAAACATGGAGTTCTGATGGAGAATCACATATATATATTCTACTTTAAAAACCCTGTACAAGGTTGCAACAAAACTTGGTAGCACAAGTGCTGAAAAATCAAATTATCTGCCAAGAATAAAATGAAGGAACGTCACCTCCATGTTGTAATCGCATGCATAAGTGTAATGGATGATAAACATCGCCTTGGTAGACAAATCCCATGGAGGCTGAAAGATATGATAAGATCCCTTAGGAATCATTAACAGTAATCAGCAGATGGTTGATACATACCTGAAGCATGAGATCCCTCCGAAGCATGTGCCGCACCCCATGCAAAGCAGATGCAATTGCGTAACCGTACCTTACCAAAACATAAGAGAGACTGTGTCAGAAAAAAACAATGAAAATTCATAGAACTAAGATATATGAATATAGATGTTTGTTTCCATTGCTAACATTTCCAGAACCCATCCAAATGCCTTATCAGTATCTGGATCATGTTTCATTGTCAACGAGACATTCATCCATGTAGGAGCAATCTTCTCAAGTGATTCCTGCATAATAAAGCAAACGCATATCAACATCAATTTTAATGTGAGACAGAGAATCAAATCTCACCTTGCTTATGATAACAGGAGAACTGCCAATGGGATCAATATTTGTCACAGGTCCCATCTCCACAGGATAATACTTTCTGACTATGTTCTCGAACTTTTGAGGTGTGATATAGAAAAACGGAAAAGCTGCTGGTGATCCACCAATAGCCAAATTGGGAAGAGGGTTAACAAAGATATGATCAGGCTCTGTCATTAGCACATAGCTGCACCAACAACATTAAGAATTTCAGTAGATTTAGCATACTGTGTTTTTGTTTCTTGGTAGGGAAAGGAGACATGACTTAACTCTTCCTTGATGGTAGCTCTTTCAAGCCACTGCACGAATGCCCACGGTCTATTCAAGACAACATACCCCTAAGTACATTAAACTATTAGATTAGCACAAAAACTCGAGACGAAAAGAATGTTCCTCACCTGATCAAGACCTGGGGGAAGAGGATCAACGACAAATGTTGGTATCTCATCCATCAGGCTGTCGGGATGACCGGAATGCAAAATGCGAGTGAAGCCTCCCATATCTGAACGAGGAAGAGCTTTCTTCTTCTGCTTATTATACCAATAATACATAATTCGACACTGCCACTTATTGTAAGGAGAATCTGTAGCTGTTACGGCTATGTGAAAGGGTGGCGAAGAGGTCTTGGCCTTTCTATGAGGCAGAGGATCTCGAAATGGACTTGCATCAGAGTTACATCTGTTGTGGACTATAAGTGTGAGGAGATTATATATGACAAGAAAGAAGGCAAAACACAAGAGAAAGAAAAGCAGAGTCGATGCTTTTCTTCCCATCGTTTTTTTTGTTCTCTTGAATCCAAAACTATAAATGTGGCTCAGATACTGTGTTCGTCTTCACCTTCTCAATGTCGTGCAATCTGTACGAGACTAGTGATGGCAATGCCTGTTTCCGTGTATAGTTCAGTAAACTACCGAACCTTGAAATATATAAAATCGAATGTTTCAACTGTATCCTAATTTGCACATAATAAAGAAACAAAGATGAACTCAAAATATTTTTAAAAAGGTTAAACTTAATAGAACAAAAAGTCGCAATAGTAACTTGGTTCTAATGGAGGAAGTCAAACTCCATCCCAATACAAAATTTATTCAATAAGAAAAATTTCCCCTTGCTCCTCTCTCTAGTTTTATAGCAAAAGATTTCATCAACATCTTGACCTTTTTTTAAAGTCTGAAAAACTGCAAATTAAATCGAGAAAAATAAAAATAAAAAGCCGAAGCTTTTAACTGTTGGAGACTGGTGGATTAGTATACTTAGCCGGATCCAGATCCGTACTTCTTGCCGAGAAGAAGTAACTGAAGCTTGTCGTATCCAGAGAGCACACCAGCACCTGCAATAGCACGAAGGATGTTGGCACCAGCACCCTTGAACAGAGACTTGGGTCCTTCCTTCTTCAGGATCTGCTGGAATGCATCCATCGAACTCTTGTACTTGACGGCTTCACCGGAGGTCATCATCATTCTTCTACGGACTGTGTCGATTGGGTAAGATGCAAGACCAGCACCGTTGGTGATGAGCCATCCAAGGGCAAAACTAGCGAAGAAACTGTCCTGAAATTGCCCAGAAAAGGAAAGACAGATAACAGCATTAGAAACGAACAAGGCAAGGTTGTCGAGATATGGAGATATCAGAGATGAATCAAACCTGGAGATCACCAGGGAGAAGAGGCTTCAAAGAGTCGTAGAGTCCAAAGTAGAGACCACGGTAGACAATGATACCAACACAGGAGATGTTGAATCCACGGTAAAGCCCAGCAATACCATCAGACTTGAGGGTCTTCTTGTAGACATCAACAAGACCGTTGAACTGCCTTTCACCTCCCTTCTTTGCTGCCTTGGAGTCATTGGCAAGACGGGTACGTGCATAGTCAAGAGAGTACACGAAGAGAAGGGAAGATGCACCAGCAGCTCCTCCAGATCCCAAGTTACCAGCAAACCACTTCCAGTAACCATCCTTGTCCTTCTTGAAGTTGAAAAGCCTCTTGAAGTAATCTTTGAATGCAAAGTTCAAGGCCTAGAAAAAAAGTAAACGATAGATCAATAACCAACACATCATCCAGTAATTAAAAAAAAAGTTAGATTTAACTAACCTGAGTGGGGAAGTAACGAATAACGTTAGCAGTGTTTCCTCTCCACAAAGAACCAAAACCTTCATCCTTAATGGTCCTGCCGAAACAGTCACCAATACCCTTGTAAGGCTCAGAGAGCCTGCCAGCCTTAAGCATCTCATCCTGGTTCTGAATCAAAAGCTTGACACGCTCGATGGGAGCAGCAGCAGTCTTGGACACAGCAGCGGAAACACCACCCATCAGAAAGTCAATAGCAAAGCTAGAGAATCCTTTCTCAGCTGGAGCTTGGACGAACACAGGAGAAGTTGTCGCCACAATCTGGGAAGTAGCCGCAAGAGGGTACTGAAACGCAGCATTCGAGTAGTTTCCGAACGTTGCACGCCTCTGGAAACCAGATGTGTAGCCATGGATGTCCTGAGAAACACCGGAACGCATGAGTTGGCCAGAAGCCTTGTGCTGCTGAGTCTGATCAACCATTTTTGACCTCTGCAAAAGTCAACAACCTCTCGGTAAGCTTACAGATATAACAAACAATAGTTTATACATACAAAGACTTTCACGTATTTGAGCTGTAAATGAAATCTAGCAACATATCAAATCAAAAAATTAGAACAAGGTCATATTCGTAAGCAGAAAATTCTGGTTCATGAGGTCCGCGCAGCAGATCCATACAATAGCGTACAACATAAGCAACAGAGGCGAATCATTTCGAGATCTATACAAGCAGATCGAAGGAAACGTAATACAGATCTACTCAACCACGGATCTATGTTCAATTCAATCAGAAACCATCAGATCTAACAACTCGAAGCTAAATCATTTCACCTTTGTTGATATATTGTAAAAACTGTGAAACAGATCGAATAAATTCACATGAACAACAGGGAGATATATAGATCTGGGAGGAGACTAAACTTACCAAATGGAATCGATGGTAAAGAGAAGGTCAAGGAGGGAGACTCTTCGCCCTTTCTTGTAGGAGCTGAGCGAAGAAGAATGAATGTCTTTGTGTGGCGATGAGGCGACTCTTCTGTTGGCTTTTTATTGCCTCCAGAAATAGGGCCGCGAGGAGTGAGTGATGAGAATGATCTGCTGTAACGCTCCCTAACGCGTTAAAAGACTCCACGTCCGTTAGATGATCGAGATTAGTATATATGAATTATAAGCCGTTGATTTTGATTACTACAAGAAATAATAGGCTTTTATGGAAATGTAAGACTCATTTCTTGGCCCTAGATCTTGCCAGCTCGTTTTCGCCGGAAATCTGGAATGTGATTGGTACTTGCCGGACTCACTAGTCAACTGTCTATACGATGACGTTTACGCATTTCTATATTATTTGAAATTTTCTTTTAAAAACTTGCAATAGTAAAAAAAAAATACCGGGTTTTTAAGAACCCACATAAAACCGATTGTCAAACCGAACCGAACCGAACCGATCGATTCTTTCTTCAAAGTTTGACTCGCAGAGAAGAAGAGAACCCTAAACTTTCGTTAGACTTCTGCTTGCTTACAATAATGTACGGTGATTCGATGCAGCAGCAACAGCAGCAGCTTCAACCGATGCATCACCCGCCGATGATGCGTCAGCCCTCCGCCTCTTCCACCAATATCAACCCCGAGTATCACCATTCCTCTGCTCCAAATCACTTCGACTGTAAGTAGTCGTAGTAGTTGTTTCGAAAAGACTTTCGCTTTTGCTTTCAATTAGCGATGACTATGAGATCTGACGGCTCTTCCCTGATGTTGCAGCACATGTTGACAGTTTTGGAGGGAAACGAATGAGAAAGCATACACAGAGAAGAGCTGTTGATTACACGAGCACCGTTGTGAGATATGTTCAGGTAATGTAAAAGTCATTACATAGCATTGCTTTTTATGTCATTGCAACTCTTGTGGAGCTCATACTTTTATTGTGGAAGTTAAAGTGCAGAGTGATTTTACTCAATATATGTTTTTGTTCAGGCTCGAACATGGCAGCGAGACTCAAGGGATATGACCTCTTTGCAACCAACCCCAGCTGCTGCAGTTGATGTTAGATACCATTTTGATGTCTGGATTATGTTTCCAGTATTCGAATATCTTACGGCGCTTAACTTGTTATATATATCAATGTTTCAGATGCTTCCCCCAGTTGCCTATTCAGATAATCCTTCTACAAGCTTTGCTGCCAAGTTTGTTCACTCATCTCTAAACAAGAATCGTTGTTCGATCAACTGTGTAGTGGTATATATCTTTCACAGCTGCCTGAATTGTATTCTACTCTGTTTATCTGTTGAACTATGTTTTGGTAACCTATTGTGATCGTTGCTGATTGTGGTTTCGTGTATGTAGTGGACACCTTCTGGAAGACGTCTTATCACTGGCTCCCAAAGTGGGGAGTTTACTCTTTGGAATGGGCAATCTTTCAATTTTGAGATGATTCTTCAGGTTATCTTTTCAGATTGTGTATTATTAATCTTTTGGGGACTCCTGTTTTGTTTCCTCTATAGCTATTGCTCCTAGTATTGACTGTTAAAATCTGTTGCCAAAAACAGGCACATGATCAACCTATAAGGTCGATGGTATGGAGCCACAATGACATTTGGATGGTTTCTGGTGATGATGGAGGCACGATAAAGTATTTTTTTCTCTCTTTCAACCCCTATTCTGTGCCCGTTTAAATGAGATGCTCAGAATCTATAGTCGAATTTAGTTTTTTCTGTGATAATAAGGATCAGCTGACTTGTCTCTTGTTTATCAGGTATTGGCAGAGCAATATGAACAATGTGAAGGCCAATAGAACTGCTCACAAAGAATCCGTTCGTGGTATAAGGTAAAAAAGTTCGATATATTAATTTGCATTAAATGAATCTCTTCAAACGTTAACATCGTTTATCAAACAGTTTCTGTAAAACAGATTTGAAGTTCTGTTCGTGTTCTGATGATACAACTGTTAAAGTGTGGGATTTTGCCAAGTGCCAAGAAGAAATTTCATTAACCGGTAATGTTATTTGAACAGATTGGCTAATTTAGAATCCAGTCTAGATGTGTTTTAGCTGTATCTTATTAGAATTTGACCCTTATGCTACATAGAAAAATATAATTGAGATTCGGTTTGGTGTCATGCCATGCAAAACGTACTTGGTTTTGGAAGCTCCAAGTTGGTGCTTAAGACAAATTTTTTTGTCCTATTAGAGGCATGCTTTGACTGTTTCTTTCCCTTTTATATGAATTCTGAGGATTATTGAAGTGATCAAAGGGTTCTTTATATTTTGAACTCAGGCAGGCCATGGTTGGGATGTCAAGTGCGTCGACTGGCACCCCACAAAATCCCTATTAGTTTCTGGTACATCTTCTGATTTTTGAATTATACAATAATATGAAAATAGTTGTATACTTCAGACTTCAGAGCTTCTCTCGATGACTTATCAATAAATTATTAACGGTTTTAATTTGTGTTGTCAGGTGGAAAAGATCAACTTGTCAAAATATGGGATACTCGAACTGCAAGAGAGCTTTGCTCATTGTAAGTGATACAAAACGTAATTATATCCTATTACTTTTGTCAGATTCAAGCTTTGACTAATTTGATGGTTATTCTCACTTTTTCAGTCATGGTCACAAAAACATGGTGCTTAGTGTGAAGTGGAACCAAAATGGCAATTGGCTTTTAACAGCCTCGAAAGATCAAATAATTAAGGTAGGACTTACTTTCTTTTGGTGTATTGCTTTGTAAACAAGAGTTTTTCCATGCATTTTGTGGAAGCCTTGGTATGACACGTATGCATGTATTCTGCAGCTGTATGATATAAGGACTATGAAGGAGCTTGAATCCTTTCGTGGACACAAGAAAGATGTAACATGTAAGCTGTCAAATTCTGTAATGAATCTAATGACCATGTCTTCAAATACATGAAAGCAAACAATCTGCCTGTATAACTCGCGTTTCTATACATTGGCTAGGACTCTAAAGTATATGTTTTCAATATATTATTATCATACCGATTCTTTTGTTGATATCACTATGAAGGTTCTCAGTTGCTTTCTGCTTCATTTATTATTTCCATTATGTCTTATCAAAAGTTTTCGAAATCTTTTAAAGCTTTGGCGTGGCATCCAATTCATGAAGAATACTTTGTCAGTGGGAGCGCTGACGGATCCATCTGTCATTGGAATGTGGGGTAGGTTTTGTTGTGACGCTATATGCTATTACATTTATCCAGTCATGCTGCGGTAGCTTTAAACATTTATAAGGATTTGTCAATTCATGTTTCGTGTCTACATTTTATATATTAGCATGAAGCATCGACATGCTAGTATGATCTTTCTTTACCCTATATTTGTGATTTTGTTTGAGGTGTATCTAATTGTGAAACTTTCGTAATTGTCAGGCATGAAAACCCCCAGATTGAAATTTCAAATGCTCATGATAACAGTGTTTGGGATCTTGCATGGCATCCTATTGGATATCTTCTTTGCAGGTAGTACGATAATCTGGTGCTAGAGTTATATAACACTTCTATCTTATGATGATCTGTGGTTAGCACCAAATTATTAATTCTATTTACCATAATTTGTGTAGTGGTAGCAATGATCACACAACCAAGTTTTGGTCCAGAAACAGGCCTGCAGATAATCCTCGAGATGTCCTTACTATGCAGAACCAAGGTTTTTTTTTTGTTATTAATATCTGAGTTTTTTTAGTAGGTATCGCTACGGAAAATGTGTGGGTGTGCATAAATATTATGCTTTGATCCTTATGAGTAAATTGTAAGGATGTTATGGTAGGCTTAACTGGTTGGGCTCCAACTTGCAAGTTGCATTATTGCTAGGAACTAGTGTTTATATATTTTTTCCTTGTTTATGGAAAAACTGATGGTGTAATCTGTGTCTAACTTGTAATAGGCTATAGTGAACAAGGTTTTGCCAATCGCCTGCCTGATAATTTCCAACCATCTGAGGCATCTCCGACTCCTGGAGCATTTATTCCTGGGCTGACCCGGAATGAGGGGACAATCCCGGGAATCGGAATAGCAATGCCATTTGATGCATCCTCTCAAGGGGAACATAATCAGCCTCATCCAGGTGGCAAGGCTCCTCCGCTGCCACCTGGTCCCCACCCATCACTTGTTGGAATTAGCCAGCAGCAAGGGTATCAGCAACAACAACACCACCAAGGTCATCCCCAGCAAATCTCTCCAGTGCCCAACATGCCTCATCTTCAGCGACCACCATCGTCTCATATGCCATTGCGTCCTCATCATCCCCGGCTTATGCAAATGCCGCCTCACGGTCACATGCCACCTTCCTCAATCCCTATGTCTCATCAGATGCCTGGACCAATGGTGTGGATCTCAGATCTCTTGAAATTTGACTAAAAATTAAGCATTTCTTTTGTGGCAACCCCATGAGTTGGATCCTCTTTTTGTTTGAGTGATATTTGTTTTCTAATACTATTCTAATGGAAGAGATACTAATATCATCACTTGTGGTTGGATCAGGGAATGCAAGGGGGCATGAATCCTCAGATGTCGCAAAGCCATTATATGGGTGCTCCTTCGGGAGCATTTCAAGGACCACCAAGCAGTGGTGGACCCGCAATGTATCCCCAAGGACGTGGTTTCAACCGTCCACAGATGCCAGGGTACAGCAACCCTTTCCAACAGGTCTCTTACACACTCTTCTTCTGTGTTACGGTTTCAAATAAATATATGTATAGATAGGCTCGTTTGAAACTTGATGGCTAGTAGTTTCTACGGTATGATTAGATGTTGCGAATGTAGAGATTACTGAAATTGGTCGACTTATCCACTCTCTTTATTTTCACTTTATGCAGCAACCACAGCCGCCTTTACCTGCAGGCCCTCCTCCAAACACCAATCAGCAACATCATTAGACCACTGTTGTAGCAGTACATATTCTGTTTGTAGGCTTGGCCAATTCGTACAAGGAGTTATTTCTAAGATTATTCAACGCTGTGAAATGGTTATGGTTTTGCTGTTGATGTTATGATGTTCTTTTAGCTGAACAAGTTACTGTAGTGAAGTTATGTCATTGTTCCAGTTTAGTTTTCGTTAACAAACTTGAGGAAAACAACTTTTGTTTTGGAGTCTGTTTTTTCTTCTACGAAGATTGATTTTTACGTTTTTATGCCAAACCAGTGTTTACTATTTTGTTTATTATAATGCTAAATCTAGTGATGATAATGTAAATTTCAAAACTACATATAAAATCATCAATCCAACGATAAATAAACGAAAGTAAGTAAAGTTACATGCTCTGTTTTTATTTCCCCCCAACTAAGATACCAACACTATAGGTTGCATTCAAAATTGACGAAACTAATCCTGATTAGGAGGTGTTGCCTTGGTGGACTCTTGCCGTTTTTTCACAAAAAGCCTGCTCATATCTTCTGTGGCAACATTGCTCCTGCAGATATCATGTTATGCGATCATCATAAATGTTTCAAACAAGATATTGCATATAATATAGTAACTAGTTTCTCATGAAGAGTGTCAACAATTCTTAAGCTTTGCAAAATACCATTTCAGAGAGAGAGAGCATTTGTGTAACCTTGAATGATTGTTATCAACACTAATAGCCTTCTCCATAGCTCTATGGGGTTTTTGAGAAATATAAAGTGAAAATTAAGATGAAACAAGCCATATATAACCATCGACTAACCTTCCTTTGAGCTGAGGAGGCACAAGCAGATTACCCGAAGTGTCTGGAATATTCTTGGAATGAGTCAAAACTCCTCTTGGTACCTTGGGACGACGAGGAAGAGAAGAAGAGTTCCCATTTAAGTCTCGTTTCCGCATAGCAGCTGCAACAACGGAAGCATGGTCACCACCGCTACTCACCTGCGTGAGTGTTGGTGACTCCAGAAGAAGCAAAGCATCTGGTAGCTGAGGAAGTCCCTCACTTTCTTCCTTCTCATTCAAAGACCTCCTAACAGACAGAAAAAAAAAACACAAAAGGGTCAACTACAACTTAAACCAAGACTGTAATTACCCAAACGTGACAAAAGAACCAAGCTTTGAGCTTGATCGTGTTCATCAATCTAAGAACGTGAGTGAGATCGGAATCAACCGAAAGTATTTCACTTTCGAGATAAATATACAAAGACGTACGATTCCAGAAGCTATATACAACAGATTTAATCATCGAAAAATCCAAACTTTGGGAAACACTAAACTCACTCACCGTGATTTTGGGGGAGAGGGTCTTTGTTGCGGTGGTTGTGGCAGAGTTGCCTTGTGCTCCGCCGAAGGCAAGACATCGTCGTCGGATGAAGAATCGTCGTAGTCTACCAGTGACATCTCTTCCCCTTCACCTTACTCAGAACGGCGTCGCTTTGGTCGCCTCTCCCCAACACTCTCTTTATTATGTAATAAAGAACAAAAGACCCAAGAAGAGGCCGTCTAAATATAATTTTTTTTTAAAATTAGTAGTATTTGATAGAAACAATATTCTATGTTTTTAACATGGTCTTTGTGTAATTTAAACAAACGAATTTGAGTGAAACAGACTAGTTGTAACGAAAGAAGATTTGATGATACACATGTGAACGTAACCCAATAAGTATATGTATATATATATGGGTTCAAAATCTCACACACTCATCTCGAAGCTGCTCTGCTTGTTCCAGCTCGGTAGAGATTAAGAGACCGTTCCGAGTTTTAATGCTGAGATCGTTCAAAAGAGTTGTTATTAATACCAACTCTCACTCTGCTTGGTGTTTCACTCATCACCGAACTCGTCAGGCCTAGCTTGTTCTTATACAGCGAGCAACTCTCTAACTGTGTGTCAAAACTTCTCGATCTTATCCTCTGGGAGCTCATAAGAGATCTTGACTTTGCCTTTGCTGACTCTGTTGCAACCATATAAGTTGGTCTAACGACAGTGACCCCACCAGCGAGGTTCTGTTCTTCCTCTTCACTTATCGAAACTTGTCTTCTATGATTACTATTACTGCTCAATCTTCTTGGCGACGAGTTCCTTGGAGTCCTGTTCAGAATCTCATCGTTACGTTTTGGTTTTAGAGACAAGTCGAGATCTTCTAGCTCCTTGCTCTTGGTTCGTTGTGTATCTACCCATTCGTCTAACCAGTACTTCCACTTATTAGTGTTACTCCGTTTCTGGTATGACTCCGCAGATTTCTGATGATGTTGGTTCATGAAATGAAACAGTTTTCAGTTCATTACAATAAGAAACTTGTAATGCACTCAAAAAGGGTCAAGTGTATATAGAATACCCGGTGGGAGACTGCATATTCTTTGATCCTTTCTCTTTTTAGTGAAGCTTCTTTCTTGCTCATGACCATAGCTCTGGCTTCTTCCTTTGTTAAAAGACTATTGTCCCATCTCTTTTGACCGTTCATATCCACCTGAAAACATCATATCTATTAATTACTAGTAGTACAATACTTCTGCACCAATTTTAATATATTTTTTTCAATTTCAATAGTTAGATTTTACGTACATTGAGTAAGTTCTCGGTGAACATCTTGCACTTTTCATAATCTTTATGATTAAGTTGTGTTCTGTTTCCGCAGACCTGTGACTGAATGTTGACAACGGATTGCAAGCGTTTTAATGTAGTCATTGCTTGGCGTCTCAATGCACGACCTCTTATATATGCTTGGATCTGCACTATTCCCTTTAACGCACGTAGAGCTTTCCTTGCCTGCAATGAAATTTAGAAAACGTCATCAGCACACACCACCACAAGGTTTTTCATGAAAATCAGTCTTTCTTTCTTTTTCAGGAATCACATAGGGAAAAAGGGTAACAAGATCTTACAAGATAACCTCGGAAAGCTGTCTGAATCCAAGTAGCAGCATGAACTTCTTCCTCTCTATTTGGAGACACCACGGCTACCATATCAGCAGTTTCTGGGGATATTGTTGAACCTTCTAAATTGTCTATGGAATCTAACTGTCCACTACAGGATGCTTGGCTGACTTCACCCACATCTAAAACACTTTCCTCCTTGTGTTCCTCGTGTCTTGTCCCATTCTCTGGAGGTGCTGTAATGGAAGGTAATCTTTTCTTAACTTTAAGTTTCCAAAATGTCCATTTTCTTCTCTTCTCTTTCTGCATTATAAATACATAACAAGAGTGAAACAATAAGCCTTGAAAACTTTCACTAGGAGGAAGATTGAGATTTTTTTTTTTCTCTTTTTTTCATTACCTTATCTGAGTGAGCTTCTGAAATAAAAATCCTTTTCAATATAGTGAACAATCCCTTCTTCTTTGCCATTGTTACACAACCATCACCTTCTCATATAAAGCCTTGAAAATACAGTCAACCAAAACCTGAATGGAGATTCAAACTATTTATTCAAAACAATGAGCAAATGAAATCACTAGGGGTCATTATGAGGTGCAAATCTCTTAGTGCTATTGTCATGAAAACCATAGATTTGATTGATCATACTTCATAATAAATTACTCTAGAATAGTTTGATTCTAGAATAAAATTAAAGCCAAAAATCTTTCCTGAAAACTGATAGAGATCTCCCTACAAAATTGGATCACACAAGCAACTATTGTTTTTATTGTTTTGTCTCCAAGATTAGTACAAAACAATTAAAGAAAGAAAAAACAAGCTCACTTGGTCGGTGGTGGTGTCAGAGGTTTCTCAAAACATTAGCTCAACTGAATTTTCAGAAAAAAAATCAACATGATGCAGTTTTTCAGACAGGAGGCATATTGTTGAACAGCGAAGAATATGACTTGTTCATAAAACGATGTATATGAACAAACAAGAGAAAAGGTTGTTGTTTTCTCCACTGTGCCGACAAGTTAACGTGACTCTTCATTTTGCATTCCGATTAATTTCTTATTTTACCCTTTCAACTTCCTACATACTCCTCTGATGATTTGTCTAAATATGTGTTTAAGATCTGATTTGTCTTTGAAATTTACTCAGACCTGTTTCTTATAGATGCTAAGATGAGTTAGTAACATATATCAGTTTATCAGTCACCTTAACAGAATCAACTAACTTTTACTAGGAAAGTGAAATAGTGCTATTAACATAGTCAAGGTCACCCTAAGGTTTTATCTTAACAACTGATCGTGTGCTGCTTTCGGGTCTTTTATGATTCTGCCATATTAGTCAACTTCCAAGACTTATTTGCAAGTGAGTTAGGTTTATGATAATGAAACTTTTTTCTAAAATTGGTCAAAAATGTCAGTGACAACGCACTTCATATTTGGTCTCAGATGGCAAACAAAACAATTTATCCAATTGCATTTTTCTACAAATAAATATTTTTTTAAGTTCGGCTGTTAAAAGCCCAATAAAATAAACGATAGTAAGCCCAGTGAAGCCCAACTAACTCCGCTGACCAGTCTCTTCTCTATACTCTCGACAGAACAGAACAGCTGATCGACTTGTGTAGGGTTGTTCCAATCAGATTATCTGCAAACGAAAATGGCTTTGGCTGGTCGTATCAGATCCGGGATCTCCTTCTTCAAGAACATCTCCGTCTCTGATGCTAGATCTTATCCCCGTGGAGGCTCGCTTATCCCCTCGGTAATCATTTTCAATCTAAACAAATCAAATCTCAAAGTCCAACTTTTGTTGTCCTTGTTATGAATCGATTTGTACAAGATATCGTATTTTCGCGTTTACAATGTTCCATGTTTCTGAAGGTTCCTAATTGGTAGCCCTGAGATTTTCCGGGAGAATGTTATCAGTCAAATATTTACTTTTTTTAATCGCAGTTGAGAGATTATGCAACAGCTTCTGCTCAGCAAACCGGCAATGTTAAGGTACACGCACTTACTATAAACATCGATGTAACTCTTACATGTGAGAGTCTCTGCGATGGATTTGGATTATTGGGTTTAGGCATGAAATGAACCGATGGATTTTAATACTTAGTTGTGATTTTTTATACAATTGTGTAATGTTTGTTTGTTCAGGTGCCTGTGGCTTTGGTTGGTGAATCTGGCAACTTTGCTTCTTGGCTGTACATTGCAGCTGTGAAAATGAACTCCTTGGAGAAGATCGAGTCTGATCTCTCTGAGCTGGTTGAGGCTATGAAGACAAGCCCTACTTTCTCACAGTTTACTAAGGATCCCTCTGTTCCTAGAGAGACGAGACTCGCTGCTATTGTGGATGTTTGTGATAAAGCAAAGTTTGCTGAACCCACCAAGAACTTCCTCTGTAATGTCAATTGATTGCCTTGTTTATGATTTTTTTGGTGAACCATGACTGATCAAAAGTGGTTTGCTTTCTTTTTCCTAAACAGCTTTGTTAGCTGAGAACGGGAAGCTGAAGAACTTAGATGTGATTGTGAAAAAATTCATGCAGCTGACGACGGCACATAGGGGAGACGTCAAGGTTTTGGTTACCACAGTCATGGTAAGATAATAGTTCTTACTACGTAAGAAACTGTTACCAACAGGATCTAAACAGCAAATGTCTTTTTGTTGATAAACAGCCACTACCACCTGCTGAGGAGAAAGAGCTTAAGGAGACACTTCAGGAGATAATTGGAGAAGGGAAGAAAGTAACTGTGGAACAAAAGGTATGTAATGTGATTACTAAGCCGGCATCTAAACGTCTATGTTGGTGGTAATGTTCTGGTTTTTTTTGTTTGCTGGCAGATTGATCCGAGTATATATGGAGGGCTAATAGTAGAGTTTCAACAAAAGGTGTTGGACATGTCTATCAGGACAAGGGCACAGCAGATGGAGAGGCTCCTCCGTGAACCTGTTGACTTCACCAACCTTTGAAGATCTTTTACCTCAAGAAACATGCTTCTGCAACGTGTTGACAAATAAATATGAGCACCCTCACTGGGAAACAAACAATTTATAAACACTTTTGGAAATATCATTGCATTTTTACAATTGTTGTTTGCTTTCAAAATAAGCTTTTGGATATATCAATCAGGAAATTATTTTGTCCTTGTTTTGTGTTTACATTATTAATTTGGTAACATTAATCATAATGAGTCACGGGGAATAACAAACATAAGTTCATCAAGATGCCACGATGCTGCATAATGGTTATGTAATAAAACCAAAGTGATTGACGTTTTCTCGAACACTTATATTTATAAAGGAGTCATTTTTTTTTATAGAGACCATTCGTAACCTTACCCATTTGAGAGAAGAGAAAGATGCTGCGAGTTGCAGGGAGGAGGCTTCTGTCTCTTCAGCAGAGATCTTCCACTGCTACCTCCTTCGTCCTTTCCAAAGATCACACCATCTCCAAAGAAGGCGACGACTCCACCAGATCTGCTCCCTCTGCAGATCTTTCATGTTTCAATTCTTACCACCGGAGCCTTTTAAGAGGTCTGCGCAAAATCTACAACCTTTACTCTTCTCTGGATTGATTTCAATTTTCATTTCTTGTGTTGATTGGAAAAAAATCAAATCTTTGTTAAGCTTGTATGAGTCCCGGAGATGATTTAGATTCAAGTTATCTGTTTTTGACTTCCATGTTGCTTGAAATGTTTTATTTCGTTTTGTTTGATCTGATATAGTTTGAGTTGGTTGATCGGATATGATTTGACCATTTCTCTTTGATGAGAAAAGCTTCCTGTTTTGTAATAACCTTGTGGTGCGATATCCAATATCCGTAGTGAGATTCACACTGGATTATTGAATTCTAGATCTTCTGTCTTGTGTGTTCATGTATTCCTTCATTGTTTGGGAGATGAATGGTTTATTGGCTGTATGCACATCATGTTAGCTATATCAGTATAGGAATCTGGAATTAGTATAGGAATCATGGTAGCAGCTAAAGGCATGCTGAGTAACTTATCAGTATAGGAATCTGGAATTTGTATCTTTTTAAGTACAGAGCTATGTTTGCAGTCTTAGCTTTGAGAACTTATCTTGTGTTCCAACTTCTATGCATTTCTGTAATGCACAGTCACTTGATCATTGAATTTGTTTCTTGATTTTTGTGTTGATTACAGTTGTTTAGTTTAGCTTAGTATAGTAGAGTTGTTGGGATGAATCTGTTGAACTCCTTTAACCTCATGGATTCCAAGTTTACTTATTTATGCTTTTCCTTGGAAGGTTATATATTAATGTGTAGCGGTTGTCCTTTCTTCAGTGTCATTTCCTGACCAGTTTGTTACTTAATAGTTCTTTTTGTTATAGAACACTAGACTAGTAAGCAAAGCTTTTGCTCTGATGTGAATATATTAATGTTTCATGCTATTATCAGGTTTCTCTTCTCAAGTCATTGCCCAAGGAAACGAGGTAGGTTTTGCTTCTGAAGTCCCAGCCACCGTTGAGGCTGTCAAGACACCTAACTCGAAGATTGTCTATGACGACCACAACCATGAGCGTTACCCACCTGGTGACCCTAGCAAGCGTGCATTCGCCTATTTCGTCCTGTCCGGTGGGAGGTTTGTCTACGCCTCTGTTCTCCGCCTTCTTGTCCTGAAGCTCATTGTCAGCATGTCCGCAAGTAAAGATGTCCTTGCACTTGCGTCCCTCGAGGTCGACCTTGGGAGCATCGAACCAGGAACTACTGTCACAGTGAAGTGGCGTGGAAAGCCAGTCTTCATCAGGAGAAGAACAGAAGATGACATCAAGCTGGCCAACAGTGTGGATCTTGGATCTCTGAGGGACCCGCAAGAGGACTCGGTGAGGGTCAAGAATCCAGAGTGGTTGGTGGTGGTAGGAGTCTGCACTCACTTGGGATGCATCCCCTTGCCGAATGCTGGTGATTACGGGGGTTGGTTTTGCCCGTGTCACGGATCCCATTACGATATCTCTGGAAGGATCAGGAAAGGTCCTGCACCGTACAACCTGGAAGTACCAACTTACAGTTTCTTGGAAGAGAATAAGTTACTCATTGGTTGATGAATAAAAGCACGACACACAGTGTCTGTGTCTTAAAGATCCTCATATGTTTTTTTTTGTTTTTCTTTTATATATACTTTTCTGTCTAAAATTTTAGCGTGCAAATTCGCTGTCCTTGCACCTTTGGACTTCGGAGCAAGTAACAGATTGGTTTGGTTTGGTTTTGCTGAATAATACAAACTTGTCATTGTATGACTTAGCATCTGTTTCATCTGGCGAGCAAACACTCTTCATAGTCTTCTGTTTCTTGTTTGAAAACAATTTTGAATAGGTTGGTTTGGTTTTGCTGAATCTAATATTATAAAGATGAGTTTTAATCACTCCTAGGCGTGCCAGCTCGGATTCCACGTCATCAATTCGTTCAACGTCCTGACGACACGTGTCCCGTCCGCCCTAAAACGCATCACTTCATTAAGTTATGTTTTGTTATTTGATGGGCTTCGCTAGAGACGACACAAGTTCTTTCTTGCTGGGGTATGAAACGTAACCCCGTCTGACCGATCGTCTCTCCCTCAATTCATTCGACGGAGTTAATAACAGTGATCATGGTATTCAATCAATTCATCCACTTTCTCCTCATCAATCAAGATTTCTCGCCTCCCCCCCCCATCCAATCAATCAAGATTCTCAAGAGAAATTACATAGATTTTTTTTAACGGATAAAGTCATCTCATGGGAAACAAAGGAGTCTGAGAGCGTCGACGGCGTCGTCTTCTTCCGCATACAGTGGCAATTGGCAAAACCCAGATCTTTGATTGCCGTTAAAATCCCAGGTATGACCATCAAATCTTATCTTGAGAGAATTATGTTTTCTAATACTGTTTTCTTATATGTTTCTCAGGAATTACAGAAATTTGTGTTTGGCAAAATAGATGGACTAGAGACATAGGATTTTAACAGATCAGAGTTAGAATTCTGTTTTTTTTTTGATGGCCTCATATCTTGAGAATAATCCTCACAATTCCAATAGCATTCTATATTTTTCTTCGGAATAATAGCTAGCTCATCTCTTCTACATATTTGAAAATACGAAGATATGAAATTTAATCTTTTTTTTCAGGTTTTCCATGGATAAAGAGATAGCTTTAAGGGTATATGATCTTTTGATGTTTGGATGGTTTTCATGAGAAAATCGATGATATGTGTTTCACTTGAAGTTGATCGCGGAAAGATAGATTCGCGTTCTTAGAAAAGCCTTCTGAGTCAGATTCTCATGTGAAAATAGATAACTTCAAGGACTGCAGAAGCATGACAAGGAGTCTAAGGGTAACAACATTGTTCTTAACATTATGTAATTCTTTTCTGAAACTCACTGTTTTTTTCTCCCTTACACAGGCTGCTTTGGGAGAGCTTGCGATTTGCCATCAATGCTTCAAAGGAGAAAGAAGATATCTTTCCATTTGCACTTTCTGTGAAGAGAAAATTTACTGTTTCCCATGCATATGGTATCCTCATTTGTCACATGATGATGTTATTGAGAAGTGTCCTATTTGCCGTGGAACTTGCAACTGTGACATATGTTTTCAGTCAAATGGATTGATTGAGGTATTATGATTTGTTTTTTATTAGTCTTACTATGATTCTCAAGATTGATATATGTATCTTCATGTCTTACAGACATCAAAGAGGAAGCTCGGCGATCACGAAAGATTTCATCATCTCCAGTACTTGATTGGATCAATGCTTCCTTTCCTGAAAAAGCTATGCAAAGCGCATATGGAAGAGATTGAAACCGAGGCAAAGATTCAAGGTATGTATGGAGATCTTCTGCTACTACTATATACTAAAACAAGATCTTTGGTACAAGCTAACATGTTGTTATGTTCGATATAGGACTAATGACTTCCCAAGTTGATATATCAGAGACTCTATACTCAAATGAAGAGAGAGTCTTTTGGTAAATATCTTTTTCTATATAACGTTGAATAGTTTAACTTACTGAAGTATATCATTTGTGGTGCAGTAACCATTGTGTAACTTCAATAGTTGACTTGCATCGAAGCTGTCCAAAATGCTCTTATGAACTCTGTCTCAGCTGTTGCCGATAGATCCGTGGAGGGTCGTTTTCAGAACGCCCTGAAATGAAGTTAGATTTTGTCTACAGAGGCAGCAGATATATACATGGAGAAGATGCAGAACCTACCTCTTCCTCTGTTCTTGAGGATGAAGCTGATGATAATAAACCGCCCATCAAGTGGACTGCTGATGAAAATGGGAGCAGCATAACGTGTGCTTCGAAAGAGCTTGGCGGTTGCGGTGACTGTGTTCTGGAGCTGAAACGTATCCTACCGTTAACTTGTATGTCGGATTTGGAGAAAAGGGCAGAGACGTTCATAGCATCTCGCAGCATCAATTCTCTAACAACATCAAACTGCAGATGTGTTTCTGATCCGGAGACGAGTATGACGAGGAAAGCAGCTTCGAGAACGGCTCCAGAGACAATAACCTCTACTCTCCTGATTCTTTCGACGTCCTGAAACAAGAGGAGCTTCTCCATTTCCAACACCACTGGCGCAAAGGCGAAACAGTGATCGTTAGAAACGCGCTTAACAACACAGCGGGTTTAAGCTGGGAGCCAAAGGTAATGTGGCGAGCTTTATGCGAGGATGATGCTATCTCCTCTTACGTCAAAGCTATCGATTCTTTAGCCAACTGCGAGGTGAAGATCAAAACTCGAGACTTCTTCGAAGGATACAGCAAAGGGAGATCGTACGGTAACCTGTGGCCCGAGATGCTGAAGCTGAAAGACTGGCCTCCTTCGGACGAGTTCGATAACGTCACTGCGACGAGTTCATCTGGGTGTTGCCTTTCCAAGAGTAAAGTGATCCTAGCTCAGGAGTTCTCAACATTGCTACTAAGCTTCCTGAAGGGGTTTTTAAACCTGATCTTGGTCCGAAGACTTGCATTGCGTATGGGAATGGAGATGAGCTTGGAAGAGGAGATTCAGTCACTAAGCTTCATTGAGATATGTCTGATGCAGTAAGCAAGCTTCCTGAACTGTTCACACACTGTTTGTTCAAAGTATATAACGTTTTTTCTTCAGTTTCAAGGAATCTGAAGTTTGGCAGTATAATCTAGGATGCAAAGGATCTTTCTGATGTTGTCCTCTTTCTTCTCTTAACATGTTAGCTGGATAATTTCGTTCCTATGATGAGTATCGTATGATTATAAGTGATAATCTTTATTTGGGATAATGATTTTTTTCTTTGCCTTATAATTTTTGTAAAGTTATAACATTCAGTTCTACCAAGTACCAACTAGAAACAACGAATAATGTTAAGAGGAAGGAGAAGTGTGGTAGACTTCAAGCATTTTTTGTCATGAAGAACAACCTTAATAGAACTCATGTCATAGTTGTAACACAACTCAAATTCATTAGCCAATATCTACAAAACTTAACATTCGGTTAATCTACTAAAATCTGGTAGTATTAAAAGGTAATACCTCCACAATTTTATTAAATCAAATAATATATAATACATGTTAAATTTTTTTATAAATATTACTCACAATCTTGCATGAAAGAAACAAAATACGATGACAGAAAGAAAAAAAAAACAAACTAATATACTAAAACAAATAGCAAAAAAAAAACCCCCCATGGCATCATAAAATACTTTACCACTTAAATTATTTGTTGGTCTCTTTAGGCTCTATTATTTTTGTCTCCAAACTTTGAATTGGGTCTATACGATAATAGCATTCTTACGATTGCCAACTAGCCATTGAACAATAGATTTGATTCATCCGCCAGTTTTTTTTTCTAAGTTCATACATGGCCAAAAATTTATCCTATTTTTTATACAAAAATTCGAGTGACGAAATGTTGGAGATCAAACATTAAGATCGATGTGCCGTTAACCAGTACTACAAAGCTCTTTGTCTAATTCTTATGTGAGAAAAAAAAAAAACTAAACGGCTTATGTAACTAGAGAAACACCAATCAGTCTCTGCACAACTAAATTGAGGCATTAAAATTACCCGTTACGAAAGAATTGAACCATACCAAATAAAAACAAAACCGAAAACAAATCAAATCAAATTTCATAAATATTTGCATGGATTCTATATTATGAAACAAGAAAATCAAAAACACACCAGTACCAAAACCAAATCAATAAGTACCTCGATTTGTAATATAATTTATACATCTAAAATATTATAACTATATTTAATTTTGCAATAACGAATATAATAAACTTACTATCTATGAACTGAATTATCCAAAAAAATGAATATGTTTTACCTAAAATATTTTTAATCATATAAAATACTTGATAATTTATCCAAAAAAACTCAAATGTAAAAACCAATTTATACCATAAAATTTACTCAAATTAACTAAATTTATCAGAAAAGCCTGTAACCGAAAGGAACCTGGTTTTGATATTTGCTGGTTCTCCATTGGTTGTCCAAACTAAATCGAAAACCAAAACAACTGAACGGAAATTGAATCAAATTTTATAAATAATCGAACATATCTTATATATTTAGAATTAAAAATAAACAGAAAACCAAATTAACCAAATCCAACCGAAAATCAAAATGCCTAGGACATTTAAAGTTGTGGTTAGATGAAATTTGATTTGCTAAAGGTTCGTACCTATACGATTTAATCGTGATAACACACTCAATCTGCATAATTTACATCATTGCAGGATATTTAGAGTTGTGGTTCGATGGAAATCCGAAACCAAGTATAACTAAAAGAGGATATGTTAAGACGCCCTACAATTGGTCCTGCTTTGTTTCTATTGGAAACAAGTGGTGTTTCGTAATCTAAGAAAATGCTAATATACTAAACAAAAATTATCCGTTTACAAATGATATATAGTTAGTACCATTCCCATATTACATCAATATAAAATGACGCCATCTATTGATTTAATACAACTAATGTGTCAAAACGATGATTTAAATCATATGGGTTATATTGCAGATATTACAATGAACGTAGTATCAGTAGCGTAACACACATGGCTAATCAAAATTAATCACCCAAGACCTTCCACAATTATATAAATGGTATCCAATTACCCAAGTTTCATCACAATCTTCACAACACAAACTCTTTCACAATGACTAAACCTCTTAGAAATTCTCCCCGTAAGTCCTTAGTGTCCTCCCACCGTTTCCCACCATTTATCTTCACACTTTTTAGTTATAATGCTCTCTTATTTTGTTTTAAAAAAAAAAAAAAATTGCTGCTATCATCGCATGAAATATTATTATACTTTTTATAAGAAAAAGTTCACATTATTATCGAATCACTCCCATTGCATGTTAATAGACAATTATTATAAAATGAGAAAGGGATTACTCTTTCAATATCATCGAAGATATACATGATGTTCCCAAAAAGATTAGAATGTCAAAATGCATTTAACAATATTCTACACTACTAATCTACAAAAAAAAAAATTCTACACTACTCAGACAGTGACTGATTTAATAATTTATATATCGAATAGTTTAAATAAAACTTTTAAATTCAAAAATATAAATTAGTACCAAACATCTTCATCATCTACATCTACATGTATGATAAATCATTAAATATAGAATTTACATATTTTATATATAAGTATAATTTAGGAATACATAAATAGAAAAATATATAAATATCTAATAAACAAAAAAATAAATAATGAAATACTATCAAGTCAGTCAATATATAATATTATCTATAGTTAAACTACCATAAAAACTATATTTTATAAATGAGTTAATAACATTTGATAATATGGGTAACTTCGTTTTCATATATAATCTATATATATGTATATATTAGTGGTGTTGATTTTACGGTGACTGCCAAATGCCTACACTCATCAGCCACTACTCAGTTTCCACTCTTTCCGGATTCAATATTTTTTATTTTGATTAGGTTTGCATTACTATCTTCTTTTCATTTAATATAACATTCTATTTTTAATAAGAAATACAATTTCAAATAATTTTCCCTTCAACTCTAATAGCATGTCGAAAGAATATGATCTCAACATAAAAATTAAATATTTTTATAACATACATAAAAATTGCAGACAACTTAAACCTTCCGAACCCAAATATTACAAACCATAAATAACACACCAAATACAGAATCAAATTTTTGTAAAAGAAAACAACATGAAGACCATTTGAAGCACTCATAACATATCAATACCACAACTCTTTAATAAAGAAACAACTATTACAAATAAGCAAAATATATTTTATCACATATAATCCTTCTTCCCCTATAACTTTTTTAAAAGACAAAAATAATTATCATACACATCTCTTGCAAATAGAAACCAAAACACACAACCCTTAAATTATACAAAAAAAATAATAATCTAGATCACAAGTAAAGTATATCCCGCCCGTAGGGCGGGCCGACCCTAGTAATACAATACAAACTTGTCATAGTATGACTTATCATCTGTTTCATTTGATGAAAAAAACACACTCTTAATAGTCTGTGTTTATTGTTTGAAAACAGTTTTGGGAATAGTTTAACTGGAGGCTTTTGCAGGTCAGTACTTTTTGTTCATTAGTTAGATCATCTTCTTAAATCTTTGACTGGACTAAAGATTCACCATTGTTTCTCAGATTGATATGGTAAAATTATTCCAACCCACTTATACTTCTTTTTCCATAACATAGATTGCTATTTTTTTCTCTATTTATAAAGTAAAAAGTTACATTTCTCTATTTTATTTTATATTAAAAAATTACTATTTTATAAGAATACATTAAAGTACATCTCATCTCTATTTTAGAGGTCCAAATAGCAAAATATATCGAAGATGGTCTAAACGTATTTTATCTTGTGAAAATTGTTTTACTCGGATAGTTTGATTAAAAGTCTAATAATGCTTATTCATTGTAAATTTTGGATCCGGAATATGATTTATTATTAATTATGTAAAATTAAAAGAGAGGAAATTACATAAGAATAATTTATCATGGTGCAAAATATCAAAACATTTTTATAAAACAATCTAATGATGTGTATAAAAAACTGTTAAATGCAAATTTTCATATAAAGAATAAGAGCGATTTTCATATCAGTTGATATATTAATATGTATTCTATGATTCATAACAAAATAATATTTTAGTGTTAAAAATAAAATGTATTTTTAGATGTAATCAAAAGATTAATTAAACAACAATTATATTTTTAAAGAAACATAAGTTCACACTGGAAAAGAATAAATAACAGATAAAACCAAAAATTTGACCTTTTCTTAAGTCTAAGACTAATTTTACGGGACGACTATTCATCTCTGTTGTTGCATCGGCCGTCTCCCCCTAACCTTTAGGACAACTCTGTTCTCGCCAAAGCGAAACCCTAAATCCACCATTGAGCAGAGATGCTGCGAGTATCAGGGAGGAGGCTCTTTTCTCTTTCGCAGAGATCTTCTACCGCGTCTTCATTCGCGCTTTCCCGAGACCATACTTTATCCGATGGTGGCGACTCATCTTCACCCCCCAGATCTGTCCCCTCTACCGATCTTTCACGTTTCGATTCTTACCACAGGAGCCTTATAAGAGGTCTGCCGATCTACCCAGCCCCCTTTCTCCTTTTCTCTGGATTGATTTCAATTTTCATTTCGTGTGTTGATTGAACGCTATTAAAGAAAATCGTATTTTTTGGCTTGTATGAGTCCTAGAATGATTGAGATTCATGCTCTCGTAAATCTACGAGATGATCTGTACGTGTTGGGTTTGGTTTCCATTAATCTAGGACAGGTGTTTTAGAGCTTTGATTGATTAGTTCTGAGATTATCGCTTTGTTTGACGAGAAAAGCTTCCCAATAGGTCTTCTTTTGTACAATCCTTGGCGAGGTTTTATTCATAGTGTGATTAGCTTCTTGGTCTCTAAAGTGTTGATCTTTGTGTATCCATTTGTTTCTTCGTTACAAGGGAGATGGATTTTTAGTGACATTCTTGGTTTTGGCCTATATCTGTATCAGTTAATAAGGCATTGCTGAGTAACTTTGTTTTTTAAAGACAAAAAGAGCTATGTTTTCAATTTTTTAGCTTGAAGTTTTGTTGTGTGTCTAAATATTTATGTCATATACAGGTGATAGTTGAATTTGTTTTCAGTTGATTAGAGTAGTTTACTTTTCACTGTATTTGATATTGTTGAAGAGTATTTGTTTATATGAATCTTTCATGTTCCTGCATTATTCTTATACGGCAAGGACTCCGTTTTTATGTACTAGTTGAAGATCACATCTTGATTGATTGTGGTGACTCAAACAAAAAGTTGACTTTATTAATGTTTTTCATTCTATTATCAGGTTTTTCTTCTCAAGTCCTTACTCAAGGAAATGAGGTAGGTTTTGGTTCGGAACCTGCCACCGTGGAGGCCGTCAAGACACCTAACTCGAAGATTGTCTATGATAACCACAACCATGAGCGTTACCCACCCGGTGACCCTAGCAAGCGTGCATTCGCCTATTTCGTCTTGTCCGGTGGGAGGTTTGTCTACGCCTCTGTTCTCCGCCTTCTTGTCCTCAAGCTCATTGTCAGCATGTCCGCAAGTAAAGATGTCCTTGCCCTTGCGTCCCTCGAGGTCGACCTCGGGAGCATCGAGCCGGGAACTACTGTCACGGTGAAGTGGCGTGGAAAGCCTGTGTTCATCAGGAGAAGAACAGAAGATGACATCAAGTTGGCTAACAGCGTGGATCTTGGATCTTTGAGAGACCCGCAAGAAGACTCGGTGAGGGTCAAGAATCCGGAATGGTTGGTGGTTGTTGGAGTCTGCACTCACTTGGGATGCATCCCTTTGCCGAATGCTGGTGATTATGGTGGTTGGTTTTGTCCGTGTCATGGTTCGCATTACGATATCTCTGGAAGGATTAGGAAAGGTCCTGCACCGTATAACCTGGAAGTGCCAACCTACAGCTTCTTGGAAGAGAATAAGTTACTCATTGGTTGATGATGAATAAAAGCACAACAGTCAGCGAACTACATCTGTTTTGTTTCTTTCTTTTTTTTTTCTATAATCCGGCAATGTTAAGAGCAAGATTGTCTTGTTTTTGCTGAATAATTGAAACCTTTGTCATATTTATTGAACGTGTACTCGAGCTCTGTTTTTCGATAATGATGAAAGACTCTCTGTTCATAGTCTTGTGTAGTTCCTATTATTCTTTTCTTGGAGAGAGATCCGCTGGTATCTCAAAGTTTGATCACAAGCTATGAGCTCTTAGGTAGCTCACGTCGCTTACTCTACTCAGGCGTCGTCTTTGCAGCACCACACAAAGGCCAAAGGTCAGACTCCGACCCTTTGCAACAGTATAATCCAAAGAGTTATTAGTGTGTCTTATGCTTGTATTATGAGATCAATATGACGTGGAAGTGGTAAACTGTTAGCATCTATCTATCTATCTATCACCATCATGTATATTTTACACTTCCTCTGATTTTCTGCAAAGTTCCACCAATCACCGTTGAACCATCTTGAACAATTATATTTAAAATGTGTGTTGAACATCTTACATGAAAAAAATCTCCACAGACCAGATCTTTATGCAAATGTATCTTCATATAGTAATTTGCATGCTATCGTTTCAAAAAAACATTGTCCACTATAAGACATAAGATTTTTTTCTTCTTCAATTTCCACTCCTTCAGCAGTTCAATCAATTAACAATATGGATTAGGATTTGCCCATGGGCGAACCAACGAATCAAAACAGCCCTAGTCAAACGAAACCGAGAATGGTTAGACTTCATTTACGGAGCAAACACTTGGTCTCAGATAGAGACTTTATTTTTGTTTTTTTTTTCTTTTTCTTAAAGAGGCCTGGAAGTGTCTACACAAGTTGAGTTTTTTACAGTATCACATTGGAATGGCGTCGATATCAGCCTTTGGTTACCTTCCTTCCTCTCCACCCCTCACCGGAGCTTCTTCTTCCACCAACGTACGACGCCGTACTATCTTACTCCTTCTTCTTCTTCTTTTTTCCTCTTTTCACTCCACTGAAACCTCTCGTTTTTTTTCTCAATTTGATGATTCTCAGAGATGCAGGACGACCGTGACTGCTCGTTTACCCGACCGAACAGATGACTTCTCTCCTCTTCGCTCGTCTGGTTAGCTATTCAAAGTTTTGATTTTTCTTTCTCCAGGATACATTATATGAGCGTAGACGTAGCATTTGCCTCAGATAGTGAATAGTGAAGTGTTTGAAACCAGGCGGAGAGTTTGATCGCAGGAAATTGCTGGTTTCTTCTGTTGGTTTGCTGATTGGAGCATTGGTATGCGATGGAGCGATTGCAGAAGCTTCTCAGTTCGCTGACAGTAAGATGAATTTCGAGGCTTTGACAAAAAAAAGTTTACATCTTTTAAGTAAAATGTGAAGACTTTAGAGTAACTAGTTCCTTTGTATGCAATTTGGATTGCTCGTTGATCTTAGTCTGAGTAAACTGGTAGGACTTTTTTTTTTCTTTTTTTTTTGGCTGTGAGAGATGTTATCCCTGCAAACCTTATCTTTGGTGTGGTTAATAGTTTATTTTTAGTGCTGATGAAAGTTTCTTTTTTGTTACGGGGTTTGCAGTGCCAGCGATTAGAGGCAAAGATTACGGCAAAACGAAAATGAAGTATCCAGATTATACAGAAACACCTTCTGGTCTTCAGTATAAGGTCACCCCAACCCCTTTTATTATGTTACACCGTCTATAGTTTAATGGTGATGTGTTTATCTCTGTAACTCGGACATTTGATGTGAGTGCAGGATTTGCGAGTAGGAACTGGGCCTATACCAAAGAAGGGAGAAAAAGTTGTGGTAAAGAGATTTTATTATGCATATCTTAATGGGATATATATCCTTCAAGTCTGCTATGTAGAGAATTTGGAGTTCATTTTATAAATGTTTCAAAGACCATAAACTTGTATGTCAGGTTGACTGGGATGGTTACACAATAGGTTACTATGGTCGCATATTCGAAGCACGCAATAAAACTAAAGGAGGTTCGTTTGAGGTATGAACACGTTTTGGTCCTTGTTGTATCATTAGCAGCAATGATTCAGTCCTTAATATACTTCTCTTTTTGTGAAACTGTAGGGGGATGAGAAGGAATTTTTCAAATTTACCTTGGGATCTAATGAGGTGGGTGCAATTTCTAATCTTCTTCTAAGTTGCTATTTGGAATGAATAGTTTCTTTCTCTATGCTGCATCATGGCTCTTGGTGTTCCAGGTGATACCTGCTTTCGAGGAGGCCGTTTCTGGGATGGCTCTTGGTGGTATCAGAAGGTTCCACATCTTTTCTACTATTTCTCTTAAACTGCACATCCTCCACATTATTTATCATTCATATAGTAAACAGAAACCATCCTCCTTGGATCTTGTGTCTCTTTACATAACCATAAATTGTAGAAGAAAAGATCTGAGTCTCACATACATTAAGAATCAAAGTGTACTGATTAGCTTGGTAAATTCAGGTTGGTTGTACCTCCAGAGCTAGGATACCCGGAAAACGACTACAACAAGAGTGCGCCGAGGCCGACAACTTTCTCTGTTAGTCTTCCATCAGTTTATGTTAAGTATGCATGAGAAGGCCATAGTTTTTAATGTTTTCTTTGATGTTGGCGCGCAGGGACAACGTGCATTAGATTTTGTGCTCAAGAACCAAGGGCTCATAGACAAGACACTTCTCTTTGATGTTGAACTCCTCAAAATCGTACCAAATTGATTGGACAATCTACATTGGCGTATATATATTTTGTCATGTGTATACTTCAACAACACAATTGTATACATTGAGCGCAGCTTATACATCAGATAATGATAGCTCACTTACAAGCTTCAAGAACATGTAATGAATATATATACATTCTTTTGTCCAAAACCAGTTTTACTAATAGATAATTAGAACATGTGATCCTATTCAAAATACCAAAAGAGACCAGTCTAGCTAATGTCCTATTTGGCTACTTGCATAAGGGTTTGGTATGAATAGGTTTCAATAAAATATGAACACAAACCAGTGTTGGCTTCTGCTGTTTGACTTTATTGCATAGCTGCCAATGTATGTTGAGTGTCAGAGTCGTCATTAATGTCGACTGAACACAAAAACAAAACAAGATGCAGTTACGCATTGTACAAAAGCCTTTCAATCAAAATTTATGTCTTCCAAGTTACAAACCAAGCAATGGTTTCTTTATATGTGTACATCAAGAAACATAATGCCTCTCTTGAACTTTAAAACTGTTGACAAAAGTAATGGGACTCTCCCACGTGCAATTAATGCATCTACTCTGCTGTTACCATTCACCAGCTAACTCCATCTATTTAATACCAATCTTTCAATTCTAAGCTACTGCATTTATACATTTCTCTAACCAATCCTCAAACGTCACTTTCTTCTTACGGATTGTGTTTTGGTTATATCAATTATTCCCTTACCTCTAACTCTCTGTCTTGCTTTTATTTCCTCACTGTAAGAGACTCCTAGTTCCATGGTTTTATGAGAGAACATATTCAACATGGTTGTATCAGAGATTAAATCCCCGTTGAATGTCTCCGAGACGCCAGGAGGTTGTTCCAGCTCTTCAGTGCATAGGAAGGAGTTGAGTGTGTTCTTTATAGAGTCAGATAACAGACGTCTTGCTCTTGGCCGTGGCTATACTGGAGGTACCACTCCTGTTAACATCCATGGCAAACCCATCGCCAATCTTTCCAAAACCGGTGGTTGGATCGCAGCTCTCTTCATTTTTGGTAACTTTTGTATACATTTTTTTTTCTTGAATATATAGTTCTACTTGAAGCTTACGTTTTGGTTTGGTTGCGATCTTAGGAAATGAAATGGCAGAGAGAATGGCTTACTTCGGACTATCTGTGAACATGGTGGCATTTATGTTCTACGTGATGCATAGGCCTTTTGAGAGTTCGTCGAACGCAGTCAACAACTTCCTTGGCATCTCTCAGGCCTCCTCTGTTCTTGGAGGTTTCTTGGCTGATGCATACTTGGGTCGGTACTGGACCATTGCCATTTTCACTACCATGTATCTTGTGGTAAGCACTATATTTCGTTGAAGTGAGACATGTTTGTTGTATTGATATCTAAAAATCTAGTTTATGTTTTTTTCTGTGTCTTGTGAGAAGGGGTTGATAGGAATCACACTGGGGGCAAGCTTGAAGATGTTTGTACCAGACCAAAGCAACTGTGACCAGTTATCATTGCTGTTAGGAAACTGTCAACCAGCCAAATCATGGCAAATGCTTTACCTTTACACGGTTCTCTACATTACCGGATTTGGTGCTGCTGGTATAAGACCATGTGTTTCCTCATTTGGCGCAGACCAGTTTGATGAGAAGAGCAAAGACTATAAATCACATTTAGACCGCTTCTTCAACTTCTTCTATCTATCTGTCACTCTAGGTGCAATCATTGCCTTCACTTTGGTAGTGTATGTTCAGATGGAACATGGTTGGGGTATGGCTTTTGGAACATTGGCAATAGCTATGGCCATTTCTAATGCTTTGTTCTTTGCTGGCACACCGCTTTATCGCCATAGGTTGCCTGGTGGTAGTCCCTTGACAAGGGTTGCTCAGGTATTAGTTGCAGCTTTTCGCAAACGAGGTGCAGCTTTTACAAGCAGCGAGTTCATTGGTCTGTACGAAGTTCCAGGCTCAAAGTCTGCTATTAATGGCAGTCGTAAAATCCCTCATACAGGCGATTTCAGGTAAGTTTTATTTGAGTTGCAGCTTTGGTATGATTTTGGATTGGTTTATCTGAGATGAACACTCCTTGTGGTGCAGATGGCTAGACAAGGCGGCGCTTCAGTTGAAAGAAGATGGACTAGAGCCGTCTCCATGGAAGCTGTGCACAGTAACACAAGTGGAGGAAGTGAAGATTTTAATAAGACTGATTCCAATCCCAGCATGTACTATAATGCTGAGTCTGGTCCTCACAGAGTATCTAACACTCTCAGTGCAACAAGCTTATACACTGAACACACACATTCAACACCTCAAGCTTCCAGTGACATGCATGCCTGTGTTCCCAGGTCTCAGCATTTTCCTCATTCTCTCCCTTTATTACTCTGTCTTCGTCCCTATCACCAGAAGAATCACTGGCAATCCCCATGGAGCTTCCCAGCTTCAAAGGGTATATTACTCAGTACTCAACCTTTTCATCTCTAATCATATCATTCATCACTTGCACATTGGTTTTTACAACAGGTGGGGATAGGGCTAGCAGTTTCAATCATATCAGTAGCTTGGGCTGGACTATTCGAGAACTACCGGAGACATTACGCAATACAACACGGTTTCGAGTTCAACTTCTTGACCCAAATGCCTGATCTAACAGCATACTGGTTGTTAATCCAGTACTGTCTAATTGGAATCGCAGAGGTTTTCTGCATCGTTGGACTACTAGAGTTCCTTTACGAAGAAGCACCTGATGCTATGAAGAGTATTGGTTCAGCTTACGCTGCTTTAGCTGGCGGGTTAGGGTGTTTTGCTGCCACCATCTTGAACAACATCGTGAAGGCTGCGACTAGGAACTCAGATGGGAACTCGTGGTTGTCGCAGAACATAAACACTGGGAGATTCGACTGTTTGTACTGGCTCCTCACGCTTCTAAGCCTTTTGAATTTCTGCGTTTTCCTTTGGTCAGCTCATAGGTACAAGTACAGAGCTGTTGAAACAGAGGAAGATAAGAGTAGAGCATCTCTTTAAAAACACCCACTATGTGTTCTGTTCCTAAGATTTGTTTGTTTGTAAGAAAACCATAAGACTAAGTCTTGTAAACATATCTCTGCAATTTTCGATGTATCAACCGAGAAACAAAGGTCAAGAAAGACAAGGGAAAATGAAACATTGTTACACAAAAAAAGGGACCGAGACATACTAATCCTACGGCTGTCTAAATATACCTCAGCCCTTTCATAAATTGTTGCCTAGATATCACATACTGAGCCAAAGAGTAAACAATGCCTAAAACTCCAAGCAGCCGAACCTGAAACACGTCCGTTATCACCACGGCTGCGAAGCTCAGCGGCAAGGTCAGCATCGGCGAAGCGTCTGACTGTTTACTGGTGTAACTCCACACGTACCTGTTGAATATAATGTGACCTGGTGCCGTGAGTATTAGGAGAGCCAGGTTCTTCACCGCAAAGAACCATTCACGGCCTCCAATTTCAACTCCCCAACCTGTGTTTCCACCGAACCAAACTTCTTCCCATACAGTGTACAGAGAGGATAAAGCCAAGTATGTTGATATGGCTAGTATAACCGGGAAGTATCTCTGTTTATCGCCGAACCCAGATAAGAGATCCGAGTCTTGGTTCAGGAGAAGTAAGATAGGAGCCAGGAAGAAGATCGCTTGGCTTGAGCCGCCTGAGATGTGGATGTTGAGAATTAAGCATATGGCAAAGCACACGATGGTTGCAACGTTACCAACCGCAGGCATCCAGGCCGCTCCATCTTCTGACATTTTCTCTATTGCAAAGCTTTGGATCGATGTGGCTCGGCGTTGCTGCATCAACCTCATTCGTGTTGGGAACATCCCCCTTGCGCCGCCTTGGGTTTTTGACTGACCACTGCTCTCAGAGACTTTCTCACGCAAAAGCGACGTGAGCTCAAACTTAATCAAGAGAGCTATGAGCATAAATATCGCTGCATAGAGACCTAGAAGAGATGTTCTTGCACCTTCAATTGCCAACATTGTTGTGATTTTCTTATCCTCCTCCCCTGCATCCCAACCCCAGGCAACATTATCACTCAGAGTTTTAATTCTGACCTGCCCTTCTAACATATATGTCACTGGAAATAGAGCCACGAGAAGAGCAAACACCCAGGGAAGCAGCTTTGTGCTTGAGGCAGATGGAAAATGGGTGAAGATGACAAAAACTGAGGCACACACCATTGTTATAATAATCAGAACATGTAGAACAGCAGCTTGTAGAAAGAACTCTGCAGATATGTAAACACCGAGAGCTAAACCCATGACGACGGAGTAAAATGCTCTCAGTTCTACCACGTATTTGATTGGGATTAGAGATGTGGCAGCAGCAAGAATCAACAGGAGTGACACAATTAACAACCAAGACGGCCAAGTCGGTTTGGATGCCATGAATCCGTAGATGGAAATGTCATCAGCTGACTGACGAGCGGCCTTGATCATTTCTGAATGGTAACTCCATGTCATAGGCATCGGTGGCTGCATCAGAATAAACATGCATCCAGTTGCCACTACCAATACTAAGCTTCTCTTAGCTGACTGCAGACAAATAAAAAATAAAATTAATATTCTTCTTCTCATGCTTTATGTAACTCCATGATGTAACACCTCTGAGGGTAATGGACAATCTCATGATATGTTAAATGACCTCATAGGACTCGAGAACTAGAGGCTTGCTAAAGAAATGCTTCTGACTCTAGGTCCCCCAAGTCCCCCCTACGGATATTGTAAGAAAACACTTTCCTAGGTAGCAATGATGACTGGCTTGACTAACAACTGGAAGATGGTTCCTTTTCTAGATAATCAAACGGAAGATACAACAAACGAAACAAGAAAATAGAGAACAGACATACCAGGACATGGGAAAAGTGGAGGGCAACAATTGGAATACAGGCCAGACCAATTAAAACGATGCAGAAACCAAGAAGCAGGCCATCAGAAGGAGGTCTTCCATTCCACCACTGTAGAGCATCGAATATTGTTTCCCGGCAAAACCAAACAGAGATTGCAACCACTACGGCATGAGCGTAACCTTGCCATGGTTTCATTTTGGAGGCAGATTTTGACTTCTCCCTGCACATTCAATAAATAGAGACAAATAGAATCAATGTTAAAGTTCAAGATGAGATGATATTTGTAAAAGTTAGAATGCCTAGTACATACTTGTAAAGCAGTAAGGGAGGGGAAACGGCCAGCAATAGAGCTGCAGACACCCATACAATTGATTTTGATGATAGGAAGAGCATAGCCAACTTTGCTGAATACAGACACGTCAAGATCCAGACTGCCTTCGATCCAATTCGGTGATCAGCAAATAGTCTCCTTACAACAGCCAATCCAATTAGCGTCGTCAAGATAACCATGTAACTAGGGTACATCACATCGTCTTCCATTCCATAATAGTATATGCTTGAGTAATTGAAAAAACGGTCCTCAATGTAACACAGCAATAATGCATGGGCAACCATACCAGCTTCAGTCAGGAAGTGAAATTTTGATGGGAGAAGAACAAGACCAGGGATGACCATGGCTATGATAATGTTGGCAACTATAAGCTTGCAGAATGACTTGAGGAACATGCCGGCTAACCATATGTTTAAATCCCAGTAATTATGCATTACGAACCATATAACCATTAAGCTTCCAAGAGCAACGAAAGCAAAGTAAGAGGGCACACTTTTCTTTGTAAAAAACCGAGCAAAATAAAGCCCAGCTACTGCAGGAAGCGGAGTAAACTGCAATATAAACAGAGTGAAATTCCATTGTTACTATAGAGGTGCTCATATATCAAAAACAGGACTTTTTACACATGAAGCAAATAATAATATCCAAGGTGTCAATTTTCAGAATCGATATTTCATAGATGAACACATGTCAATTGGCTGCAGCAAGTGCTATATGCATGTCAACTTTCTCATATACTTACGAAACGCAATCCAATGGATACCTTCTCATTTAATTGCAATTAAAAATTTGATTACAGGAAAGCTCAAGGAACTAGTTATCAACAACGAAAGTAATAGGAGATGTGCAATTGGTAGCAAAACACTTACCAGAATTGGAAATCCTACAACGATAGCTCCTGCAGAACTCACAACCACAGCCAAAGCAGTGAAAACAGCTGAGCTAAGACCACTCGAGATCATTCCGAGAACCGAAGCACCAGCGCCAGCAGCACCTCCAAGCAATGTCGTGGTCACCAGAAGGTAGTTCAACGGAGGTGGCACCTGGATATACTTCCCAAAAGATCGAAACACAACTCTAACCTCCAAACAGATCACAATCACAACCATTGCAATGGCCCCATTCACAATCCGAATGCTCTGCAGCTGATGGGAATTCTTGGTAACCCACCAAAGACCACCTCTCGTCGAGGCGTAGAGCTGGAACAGGAAAGGGACAAAGAACAGAAGCAGCAGATCGCAAACCGTGGCAGCAGACGTGAACACCACGGAGTAATGCGACGCCACGTGGAAGAGAAGCGGCATGAACATCAGATTCAGAGAAAGGAAGCAACTTTCGAGAGGTCCGAGGATAAAGCTATCGTCAGGAGCCTCTCCTCCGTGGTACTTCGCCTCCTGCTTGGTCTTAAACGAGGAAACCCTCGGGATAGCGAAAATCCAATAGAACACGCAAGCGAACACCATGAAATAGTAAGAGGAATTGTTCATCCCCACGGCGGAGATCGTCGCCCAGGCGAAAAACGAGGACGCGGTGAAAGGCACGCACGCGAAGAGGAGACGCTCGAGAGCCACGACGATGGAAGGATTCTCGAGCTGAAGCCACTTGAACTGAAGCGAGCTCCAGCATCCGATTAGGAAAGTGGTCTCGGCGCAGAGAAACGCCGCGAGGAAGCCGAGAGGGAGGGAGTTGAAGGAGGAGAAGAGAGGGGAGGAGAAGAAGAAGGAGATCTGGGAAGCGAGGAGCGACATCCATATCCCCAGGAAGGCTCCGAACTTGACGTTGAGAGAATCGACGACGTAGGAGACGAGGAGGCCGATCGTGAGTGTGGCGACGACCGGAGCGCCGCCGAGGTCGAGGAGGAAGGCGGCGCAGGGGACGAGAGCGATTGCGACGCGTCCGTTGTAGGCGAAGGAGGACGGGGAGAATCGAGAGTTGGTGGATCGAGAAGTGGCGTTGGTTCGATCGGTGAAGTTTCTGGTCATGTGGGGAGGGTAATTGGGAGGTGATGAGGTTGGTTCGCCGGAGGGGGAGGTTATGTGTGGCCGGAACAGCCGCGGCTGTAGCTCCGGTGGCATCATCGTCGCCGGGAATTGTTTTGCAATTGAGATTGATCTCTCACTCCGTTTCACTGATGAGGAAAGGAGGAATGTGATGTTTGATGCGGAAACGGTGACGTGTCCGGAAGAGCAGCAGCCGTTGGATTGTATAAGTGGGTCCTTGCAGTTCTTTAGCTTACGTAGGTCCACGTACACAGAAGAGTGGCTCAAGCTAGAAACGCTGTCGTATCGTCATGTGAGAACTGAGAAGGTAGAAGGCTTTCCTGTTTACAAGTGGGCCTCTCCAAGTCTCAGCTTTATATTATGAGGTCATTGTCACAATATATATTAAAATTTAATAAATGTTTAATTTTTTTGAAAGATTTGCACTAAAGTATCTTAAATATTTTTAGTACTTTTCATTTTTCTTTTCTGTAATTATAATAAATATATTAATACAATTTTATATTTATACTGAGATTTGATATTAACATTAAACTGACAAAAAAAGATATGGCTAATTTTCCGTATTAAATTGAAAAAATTTGTTGTCTCAACAACAACAAAGACGATTGAGATGGACGTATTGTATTCAATTACATATTTGTAACCGGGTTTTTATTAGGCTCAATGAAGCCAATATACAAATTGTGAACAAAAATTAGGTGATTATGCATTATTTTAAATAATTTGCGAACTATGTATGTTGGAAGGGGTAAAAAGACGTTAATAACCTTGACAGAAGCTGACACATCTAATTTAGAAAGCTAGAGTCAAATACAGGAAAAAATATAAATGTGTGGCTTCAAATATATGTTGACTTGTGGTCTAAATTAGATAACGTGTATTGTACATTTTTTTGCTGGTTTTGGAAAATAGGTGGTTCATATGTGAAAAATACACTTTCACTAATTTATAACATTATGAATATATGAACACATAACATATTAGAGACGTTTAGTTTAGATGGACATATATGATGATGATTTGTTAACCAAATATTTAAATATTAATCCGGATTTAATATTCGATTAAGACTCAAAGCGTACGTATTTCACAATATTTTGCCAGCTCTTATAGTAGATCAATTTGAATTTTTTTTTTAAATCCAGTTATAATACATATTCATATTATAGATACAAAAATCATTTTTGTTGACAAATTTACGGATACAAATTTACGTTAAAAAAATCAAGAACATGAGAAGATTGGATTATTACCAGAGATACTGACCTCCTGGAAAGACGTTTCCCAGCTATTTCCTTCCCATCGTGAAGCTTTCCCTAAAGACACCGTACTTACAGACAATCATGTAAAGAACAAGAAACATCAAAACTAAGAATTACTAATAGAGGGAACCATATCTTTTAGCTAGAAATATGAAATGTCTCGGGAAAAATTGAAATGGAATTATTTTTCTATATCAAGATCAATCTATTTCAAATCTCAGAAAAAGTAAAATTCAATTTAAAATATTTCCGGGTTTTCATATTTCAATAAAATAAAGAAATTTAAATCAGATTTTAAGTATAAATCTAAGTTTTATATGTACATAAAAATGTTTAACTCTAAATTTGTACATATAGATTTATAGGTGGATCATCATCTTCTTCAGTGAAATAAAGTATTCTCGTTGAAACTGACGTGTGAAAAATAAAATGATTGTGAAAGAAAAAAAAAGTGAGATATAAAGATTTAAGAGAATAGATATCCAAGAAGATAGATCAAGAAATTTGGCAGAGATAACAGGTGAGGTAGAATAATTTCAAAATGGAATACATTTCAGTTTCATCAGATATCAAGTGATGGCGTGAAATAAAGTTCAGTAGGTAATAATTAGAACTTATTTGTTAAAATGTAACAGTGTCTAGCGTTAGAAGCTCAGTGTGTCAGACTCACAGTGGACCTAGTATAGGGGCAACGACGGGATTTGTTAAAATGTAACAGTGCCAATACCAACTACCTAAATAAGTAATGAAATTTTACCATCCACTGCAATTTTCCTTTTTATTATCTCATCTATCTATATCAATACTACTAAAAGAGAAGGAGTTTTAATAAATCTATCTATGCAAGGTTGTTTCGACTCTTTCATTTAGCTAATTATTATTTTTTGGTTATACCTTATATTTTTCTAACCATATCATAATAAATGCTTTAATTTGTTTTTTGCCTTCTAGTACACCTAATTTAATGGATCTGATATCTAATATCAAAAAAAATCAATTGAAACCGGTTAGTTATGAATTTTGCTCGATTTGGTTTGCTTAATTTCAAAACTAAATTATAGCATTACTAACACGTCTTCTACCTTGCCCCATTTACGATGTCACATTATAATATCAAAAACATAAATCCATATATACTATCATATACCATATAATAAAAATTTATTTGTATCATGTGTCAATGATATCTTATCAATCCTTATACCCTGAACCCTTATTTAAAGTCTAAAAATTTAATAATTTCGTATGGGAACCATGATCAGGATAATTTTTCTCATAACTACTTTATGACATATTTTTGTTCAAATGTGTAGTAACATTGTTCTATTTTTTATGAAAAAACAAATTGTAAAATTTTAATTTCAAAGGTCATAAATGTAACTTTAAAATAATCATTAAAACATTATAAATTAAAATACATAATAGAAATAAAATGCATTTACTTTTTATGACAAATCAAATAGTTTCTTCAGTTTTTATGTACTACTACAAAATATATAAAAGTTACATAAATTTTCAAGAACATATTAAATTTTCCTAGGTTTTGACCAGGTCAACAAGTGTCGGTTCATGGGTTGATGACGGTTTTAAGGTTTTATCAGACTTTTAATTAATAAATATTCATTAAATTCGATTTTGTGGAAATATATCAGTTGGTAGAATCTCTAATAGAATGCTACATGAAGAACATAAGCATGTCTGAATTAAATACGGCCACAAGTTTACTGGCTCGACCGCGGATCCGGGTCAGATATGAAGAAAATGTTTATATTTTGAATAAAAATATTTGGATAATTTATTTTGGGTGATTCGGTTTATAAAGGATATTTTAAAAGTATTTGGTTATTTATAAATTAGGTATAAAATATTTGTAAGTAAATAATTTGTATTTTAAAACTTTAGATATTCATTCGGTTTTCAGTTTAGTTTCAATTTTTTGTTTCCATAGATTTAGGATCTGCTCAGTTATTTATGAAATTCGGTTCAATTTTGTTTTTTCTTTTCAGTTTGGTATGGTTTGGTTCCTCAGTTTCGGGTAAATGTTCCTAGACTTATACACTATCATATATAGAAATCTACTTTGTTAAAAGGGAAGGAGTTTATATAAATCTACTTATATAAGTCATTTTGGACCCTTTCATTTTTAATTGTTTTGGTCTTATCCTCTATATTAAATAAAACGTGACAAAATTAATGACCCTATATATATTAGTGATTTTTACTCTAACAACAACATTGGTTATATTATTATGATTGCTAAACCATCCTACCCCAACAAAATAAATTAAATCAACCACATGCTATTTCTAAACACAACCTATTATAACATAACTTCATTGAAATATTCAATTAACCCTCTTTTAAAAAACATTGGATAATTGAACAAACACAGAACATACTACTCACGAAGTCATATTATAAAATCAACCATAGACACCAGAGCTTTTACGATGCAAACACTATTATTGACATGTCTTCACTTACTTCAATGAAAGAACAAATTTCATGCTTTTAAGAACCAACAAAAAACGAATTATACATAAGAAAAAATGTCTTAGACAATTATGCAACAAAATACATAAAATCTTATATCTTATAAAATGGACGATCTATAATTTTAGTGACTGAGATATTCAAGTGATGGAAATTAATATCGATATAGTAGAATGAATAATTTTCAAATGAGACAAACAATGACTGAAACTTGGTGATATCAAGATACATGCAAAAAAACAAAACGTATAACCATGGTAATAAACTGACAACACCTTCAACAACAGCCTTATTAAAGCTGTTATCCTCCATCATTTTTTTATTTCACTTCATTCTTCATGTATACAAAATCAAATAAGGAAGAGTTCAGTTTTCTTCTACATGTACGAAGAAGAGATTAGGGAGAGGAGATTTACCATTTAAATTCGGAGAGGAACGACTTGAAGCCTATGAATCATGTATCCCCATCGATTTTTATTTTTTTATCAAAGTAAAGATCTGGAAAAAAAGACACGATCTTTGATGTCCAAAAAAGAAATATCTTATCTATTTGTCCCGGCATATTAAAAATACATATTTGGGTTTTGGACCTTTAATTTAACACACTATTTTAATTGTTATAAGCTACTTAAGCTTAAAATTTTACAAACCCACTTAACTTAATATCCTTTTTCAATTATTTTTGTTCGAAAGCCCAAATTATGAAGAAAAGTTTATACATTTATACAATTAAATAAAACATTATTTAAATAGTATAGATACCTAAAAATATAACATTCGTAACAGACTAATTTTTAAAAGATTAATAACATTTGTATCAGACTAATTTTTAAAAATATATAATAATGTACAACAAACAAATTTTTAAAAGATTTATAATATACTTACAAATAAAATTAAAAAAATTCTTATTTTTAAAATGGTGGTATTATTCTTCAAATTAAATGTACAAAAAATAAGTCTTATGCAAGTCGCATATATATTGATATATCCAAAAATTATATAGCCAAAATCAAAATTATATTTTTCTCAATAGGTTACTAATGGTCTTTTTGATTTTAACATAATTTTACCGTATCCGTTTCATTATATCATACCTTTACTAACTGGATCTCTCGATTCGACAACAATTCTGATTTGGATATGAAAACTCAATGATTTGGATATAAAAACTCACTGAAAACATTGTACCAGACTGAAATGATTATAATAGAATGCTGACCAAGACAGATATGAAAACTCTAACAAAATAATTCTGATTCTGTTTAACGATCAACAAAAAAATACCCGCGCTTCTTAAGCGCGGGTCAAAATCTAGTATATTATATTAAAACAGAAGTCATGACTTAATTCATGTGTGATTTTTCAATTTGGACCACCTCTTAAAAAGTTGTTTCATTTAATTTTTATATAAATATTTAAATTATTGTAAAACAAACAAATCAGATAAATGTTTCTATTTTTACTCTGAATTTATATCTAAATAAAATCTTCTCATATATTTCTATTTATGATATAATTATATATTTCATTTTCATAAAATAAATCTTTTAAATATTTAAGTAATTTCGTATTTATTTAAAATAAATGTATATTTCATTTTTCACTTAACAAAACTTTTAAATATTTACTTAGTGTCGAGTTTATTTTAAAATTAAATTTATATTTTATTTTAACTAAAAAACTTTTTAAATATCAAATTAATTTTTTAATTATAACTAGACTCATGTACAATTTTGTATTGATTTACGATATTAATTAATATAATACTTTTCCATAAATTCTTGATCCATAACCAATAAGATTTTTCAATTTAGAATTTTGTATCACATGATTTAAAATATGCTATCAGTGAAAATTTAAAACAAATAAATTAAATTATTGCATATGAACTATAAAATTGTTGTGTTTTAAAATGTTATATTAAACAATTAGTAATATGGTAAATATTACAATTAATCATGTAAGACAAATAATTATGTGTGTAGAAATAAAATAATCACACGCATGGTTGTGCAGATCAAGATCCAATTATTTATTATTATTTCCACTTCTCCCAAGTCCCATGCATGAAATAACGGTTGTTTTATCGACCGGAATGCAGCTCATGTAGTCCCATGACGGAATCTTCCGGCTAACAAACTTGGAAACAACGGTAATATATAGTGTTATTATTTGAGCTTTTTGTAGATCGTTTAAACATTTTCAAACTGCTTAATTTTTTCCTTTGTAACTTCACTTTAAAGTTTAGACCTTTGGTGTTTGCAAAGGACATTCTGTAGCCAGTAGCCATTAGTGTTCAATATCCAGCTGCTAGTGCAGAATAAGCTGTTCTAGTTATCAACATCTCCGTAAGAGCATGTCTCCATTTTATAGGCACATGAAAGATTTGTAAAACATGACCCGACGATTGTAATGGACTTATGTATTCGATTATGTAATCGTGTCTCTTATGTGATAAAGTATATATATCGACGTACGTTATGTATATGTAATTATATAAGCGAAGGCTCATACTGTCCACATTATGTGACTGAATTTATCGGCCAGAGTGCATCTCACGTGCCTCCCACGACGGAGTTTTCGTGCTAAGAAACTCGGAGACAACTGCCTCTTCCAATATCTTAAAAGCTTCTTCACTACTCACCGACCTCGGGGTCTTGTACTGACTCACAGAAGAGCCTCGAGACAGGTACAAATTCATGAGCTCGTCGAAAGCGCCACGCCTAACGACCTTAATCTCAAGGGGACCAATGGTACCATCATTCTTACGTAACTTTCTGTACACAGAGTTGAGAGACTTCTCAATGGTGAAGCAGCATTCTTCTAAGACATGGCGGTGGGGCTCGACTTTCGCGTCCTTGAGTTTTCTCCCGAGTTCCCAATAGATCACGTAGTGTCCTGGAAACGTGGAGGAGTCGACACGGCTAGTGAAATCGATGAGCATCAGGTCATGTGGCTCGAGCAAGTGCGTCGCGCTTTTCACGGCCTTGTGCAGATCTTCTTCGTAGGTCTTATCAATGTCCATGCTCAGAACAACTTTTTGTCTTCCTACAAAATAAAATTGTGGGGCATTGTTGTAGAAACCAGTCACTCTTAAAACATCCCCCAAGCGGTACCTATACAAACCTGTAACAGCATGCATAGATTTTGTGATCCAGATCATAATTAAAAAATCTTCACAGACAAAACTGCAAATAAATTCTCTTAATACAAAATAATTTTCATTCACAAAAATAAATTCCGAATTGTCAATAATCAATTTTCCAAATAGTATAATAACTGATGAAATGAAACTTATTTGAATATTTACACTTATTTTGAAAATGACAAAAGGAGAAAGAAATAAAACTTACCAGAGAATGTTGTGATAATAAGTTCATAATCATGTCCAATTTTAACATCGGCAAGATCAACGACCACAGGGTTCTTTGTGGGATTATGACCAGCTTCTTGATGGTTTTTCTCGACTTCTAAGAACTCAAAGTATGCCATACTTGGAACAATGGTGTACGACACATCACAAGGCTTGCTTAGAGGGTCGACATTAATCCCAATGAAACATTCAGAGCTGCCGTACCAAGATGAAATCAAAGGAAGACCTCCTCCATAGAATTCTAGTAATGGAATGTATTGTACCATGGAGCCGGTTACAACGGCTTCTATGCATTTTGCTTTTGGCCATAGTCTCTTCACTATTCCCTCCCATGATGTTTTACTGCATTCTTGCTCGATCACACTCGCTAGGTCCGGATTTGGAGCGGTGAGGAACTTAGAGACCCCTGAAACACATTGAGCGTCAGTGATCCAGTCGCTGACACGGCCAGTCCTTATGTTCGAGCATAACTCAGTCCAGTGATCCTCCAAGAAGTTTATTACTTTGAGGAAGGAAGATGCAAAGGGTGCACCGAGGCGAGCTACGTTTTCGCGTTGTACAAGTCCACAAAGCAATTGGCAGTACATGGCTTGAGTTGTGTCTACACAAGTCGAAATCTCATGCGGGCTTACCTGTACTCGATCCCTGTAAATTCGTATAAGAAATACATTAAACAAACACTAGCAGCATAAAGGAGGATAGGCCGGACGCTTGGGCCAGTGCCGGCTTAGCTAGTAAGGCGGCAACTGTGAGTCTGTGACCGGCTAGAGCCCAATGATATCAGAGGTCCAAAGTTTATTTTAAACAAAAAAAATATTAACTTAATTTTTTTTGATAAACAAACAAAATTTAAATATAAATATAGTTTAGCTACATTTAGTTTTACAAATATTAAAAACAAAATTTTGAAAAATCAATCAAAATAATAAAATAGTTTAAATAACAATATTAGATTTTAATTTCCAATTTTTTTTTATAATTACTAAGATGCTCCATTATTTTCTTTTTGCCTAGGTTCCAAAAATTGTTGAACCGTGGGAGACAAGTTTGATAGATTGAAGGTGAAACCCTATTTGATAGATTGAAGGTAACGTGGGAGACAAGTTTTTGTTAATTTACCATAGAAATATGTTGGATGGGTTCACGCTTTTTAAGACACAAGTTAACATAAACCTGACGATCAACCCAGAGGCAGTCTCACTTTCTCGGGTCACGAAATAAAACATGAGAGACTTTCCTTCGGTTAGCCCTCCTATGTGCCTGCAAGCAGTAACAACAAAAGGATTTGGGTTTAACATACTCTTTTTAACAAAGCAATAAGAAAGATTGTAGAGTTTGGAACTCTTTACTTGAAGACTAGTGGTGCATAGAGAGATGCAAACAGTATCCTCTGTTCCATGTCCTCTGCTGTCAAAGGAATTAGCTTTGGATATCCTCCTGAAGTACCCGTGCTACAAAAAAACATTCACTTCCTTAACTCTTTACATATTCCATACTTCAGTTTAATTCACATTATTGAAGATAAATATGTCATGTATTTGTAAAGCAGAAGAACTAAGAAAATGCATATGTGTTATTTCATTTTAGGTTATGTATTAAAGACTAGGTTTTTAGGGCTATCTATATCGGAGTGTTTCGACTAGAGTTTCTCACCCTATATATATATTATGGGAGAGTTTCTCAAAAGCTTGAGAGACTCGTGTAAAAATCTTTTAAACTAAAGACTATAGCATGAGTCTCTTAAGCATTTTGAGATACTCTACCACCATAATATTAATATATATGGTGTGAAATTCTACTCGATAGACCTCCGATAATGATGCTCTAAATCTCCTATAAAATTTCTTAAAATTGTTTTGGTTATCACATAATCACATAGCATAAAAAAATTAGTTTTGACCAAAAAAAAAAAGTTTTTAGTTATCACATAACAGAAAAACATTGTCTCCATAGGTTTCCAGATCAAAACAAGGTGTGTGTTGTTATTTTTTGGTAAACCAAGGTGTGTTGTTTTGAAGATACCTGGCTAAGAAAAGACTGATGGGTCGATCACAGATGAGATTAGAGGACTCTCCATCAGCGATACGATCGATATAAGAGCGATAATCTTCGTAGGTCACAATGGGTAGGTTCTTTTTGAAGCTTTCCTTATCGAGGTTACCGTTGAGGAAACCTCTAAGGTATTCGGTTTGAGCATTACGTGAAAGTATTGCTTCCAACACGGAATCTTGAATCTGCTTTGCGTTACTGGTCACATCCTCAAGAACAGACATGCAAGCTAATGGGTTTGTTGGATCGAACCTTGGCAACATGGTTTACTGCTTTTTAATTATCTGCAACATACGACCATAACAAAAACAAACAAAACCCTAATTAAATTCTTTTTTTTGAATGAACCCTGATTAAATTCTATCGCTTATAGTTTAAAACAGCAAAGTCTTGGTTACTTGTGGTTCACGAAATTGCTTCGAGAGCAGACCTATGTTCTGGTGAGGTAGATGAGATGTGGCCTCTCTATCACTCTAAGCTTGGAGACTTTAAAGGAGATGTTGGATGAAGCACACAAAGGGTGTGGTGTGGCGAAATGTTCGTGTTCCCGGAAGCTCTGGATGAGTTTGGGATTGATATTAACAGATTTTTTTTTCATTATGTATCAGCACAAATATAAACCTTATGAGACCCAAAGCCGTGCTTGTAGTTGTAATTGGAAAGGCGTTTGCCTTAGGGCCCTCCAAGGTTTATAAACAATTCAGGGCCCCTTATGATAGTAAATCACTCAGCCTATAGTGGTTTAAGTGACTTTGTTACTGTGTTTAAACGTGAGTCTTTTCATTACTAAATTTTTAAAAAAATATTTTTCTGTGTTAACAAACATACTAATAAGTTTAATATTTTTTTTAAGAGTACATATCTTTGTCTCTTATTCCACAGATTATTTTTCACTGAGATTTGTTTTAAAATTTATAGGAATTTAATAGTTGTTTGTAGGAAAAAGAACATTTATGTGAGATATCTTTAATTTTTCCTTTTGTAGTTCGTCACAAATTATGTATAACTTAAATTTAATTAGAATTTGTAAAATATACCTTTTCAAACTTGCCTTAGGCCTCAAAAACCCCTCGCACGATGTTGCCAATTTATTGGGAAGCATGTAATGTGCATTGTCCTGAAAACTATATCTGAAGAAAAGAAACATAAATAAATCATTTAAGTAAAAACTAATTTAGATAAATGCTTGAATTGAACCGCAAACAAATTCGGTTAAAAATTGCTATACCGGTTCGTGTTTCCTCCTAAGCAAAAGCATTGAACGGAAGGGTTGTAAGAGCAGTCGCACACAAATCATTGAACCGGTGGCAATGGCTTAAAACGACTCACGAATCACGATCTAGTAGGCTGGCTCAATAGAAACAGGGACCCATGGGCCAAAAAAAAAAAATTCTAAAGTCCTTCCATTAATTCTTTTTTTGAAAACAAATGTGGTTAGAAAACTAAATATTCAAAATTATTTTAAAATAGCCATTCTGTTCATTTTATTAATAATATAACTAAATCTTTTATATTATCAAATTTTATAATATTATCTGGTATAAATTTGCTTATATGTGTTAATAAAATGGAAAAAGTTGTTGACAAAAAAATAAAATGAAGAAAAACAGAAAAAATATTATTTTGATGTGGGCGCACTGACCGCCCCCTGCACTAAGCCGGCCTTGCAAGTAGCCGTCACACCGACCTAATTATGCTCATGTGGTGATTATTAGGTTTAGGATCTTAACCGAGTTTTTTTTGTCAGATTGTTGTTATTCATAAACGGTTTCATGTAACAACCAGTTCCAGAAATGGCCTTACTTTCCTTTATAACTGCACTTTGGGCCTTTGTTTTTTTTTCAAAGGGATATCTAGGCCGAGGTCCCACTAATCTTTAAGAGGACAGTAACAACTAATCCGGCTCCAGATTTTTGATGAGGCATCCAACGATTTACGCTTTACCTCAAATTCTCCTCATACCACCAGGTTTTGGACTTTGTTTGATGTTTGCAAAACGACATTATATAGCCATTAATGTTTTTTTTTTAAACTCTAGGTTCGAGTCGAACGCATGAAAGATTAAAAGTATATATGATCAGAGATGAATCTAGAATATATATATTTTTTATTACAGAGTATCCTGGCCCAGACTAGAAACTGAAGCGACAAAGGACCAAGCATGCGCTGGTCACTATATAGGTCACCGTGAAAGGTCTTCGATCTCGGACGCTGGAGACAAAATCCAGAATATTTATTTACTGGATGCACTATTAATGGTAAATAATGGGTACAATCAAAAGGTGGTTTTGGACATGGGTGGTTAAGGGTGCATAATACAACTTTTTAACCTGTTCTGACAGAATTTTTATGTTTTTGCAGATGAATTACAAATATCAATAATTTTTACAGGTTCACAGGCTTCCATAGTGTTTAACCTAGTTCCAATCTTGTATATGAGTATTATTGAGACAAAATGCTAAGAAGTACAGATACACGTGCTTCAGTGATGATGAGTATATATATTGAAGTGTAAATAATCCATCCACTGTCCACAAAATAAGCAATCTTCATGTGCATGCAAAGATAATCATTATATTTGGAGAAGTTTCACTCTGGACGGAATCAGCGCAAAGCAGCCGCAAATTTTGAAATTTCTGAAGCCGAAAGCCTGCTAAAAGTATCTTGTCATAGATACCGTACGTCCAACTCAAGATATTCTTGAAAAGGAAAGATTATGTTTAGCAAAAAAAGAATGTATATGTGAAAATTTGTGTCGTGTAGTGTGATACTTAATTTTTTTTTTCTTTTTTGATAAAGTGATACTTAAATTTTAGGAAAAGAATAATTGGAAAGATTTAATATTGGGATTGACCGGTGATTAGACTTGGTCCTAGGATCTTGAAGATGGCCCTCAAAAATACATACACACTTGACGTACCCAAGTGGGAAGGAACCCATTTCACTTTGCGCATGCGTAACTCTCAAGAAGCTCTTTAGTGTGATCTTTCTACATCATCTCATATGTCTCATATATATCTCAATTATATCAACCCACTCATATCTTAGAATTGACCAATCCGAGCAAAAAAAAGTAAAATACGTCATTAACTTATATAAATTTTAGTAATAAAAAAATCGAAGCTTAAGGCCCATATTTTTTCGGATTAACCAAAAGAGAAACTAGTGTATTTAAGTCATTGTTTATGTATTTTAAACATGCAGTACGTTTCAAATAAACATATACGATAGATGCTACTTCGTAATATTATTTTAGCAGATGAATAACGAATGGTGCAAGTAATGTAGAATATATGTATAAATATTCTCCAACGATCACGAGTAAGGCCAAACTGGAGGTAGGATAATGAAAGTGTAGTGTTTAAAGTACTATCTTTGGTGGGCCAAAGCTCGATCTAAATCTCAACATCAGGTTTGCTTGTCCTATTATCACATGTATCAATAAATAAATAACATAAACCTCAAATAATTATAACCCGATTCATCATTCATAGATTCATGCTCAGAAAAAGACACATGAATTAATATGTGGAACGATTCACAGCAAGTTGGATAGAGCTTTTGGGAACAAGAACTGGTTCCGTTTGTTTCCTGCCTCCAATCAGTCATTTCTTGATAAAAGAGGATCTGATCATAGACCAGTGCTTGTTCAACTGGTTTCCTCGCCGGAATCTTACAGAGGGAGTTTTAAATTTGACTCAAGATTTCTGAACAAACCAATGGTGAAAGAGGAAATTAAGAAAGCCTGGCTTACTAATCATGCCTTCTTCGGTGTGACAGTGGCTGACAAATTAAAGAAATGCAGGAAGGCTTTAAGTTCTTGGAAAAAACGGCATAGCTTAAATGCCAGAGACAAGATAGTGCAGATTCAACAGCAGCTGGAGAAGGAGCAATCAGCCCGATCTCTACACACTAATCGGATTGATTATCTGAAGAGAGAGTTGATGAAATCCTACAGAGAAGAGGAGAAGTATTGGAGCCAAAGAAGCAAAGAAATGGAATACAAAGGGTGATAGGAATACCAAGTTTTTCATGCCTCTGTGAAAACAAGGAGATCCGAAACCACATCATCAAACTCAATAATAAAAATGGCGTGGCTCAATTCTCAGAGGCTGCAAAGGAGAGGTGGCTACTCAATACTTCCAAGATCTGTTCAAATCCTCAAACCCGGATACTTTTGATGAATTTTTCCGTGGGTTCAGAGCTAGAGTGTCTCGATCGATGAATGAACAGATCACTAGAGAAGTCTCTAAGGAGGAAGTCAAAGAAGCGTGTTTGCTATCAAACCATCTAGTGCCCCTGGACATGATGGAATGTCTGGACTCTTCTTTCAAAAGTATTGGGATGTCATCGGTGAAGAAGTTACAGTGGAGGTCCGGAATTTCTTTTCTTCAGGATCCTTTCCTTCTGACTGGAACTACACGCAGCTATGTCTTCTGCCAAAAGTAATAGAGCCCATCGAGATGAGTGACTTGAGACCTATCAGCTTGTGCTCGGTTCTTTACAAAATAATATCCAAAATTTTGGTATGGAGACTTAAACCTATGCTTGCTGATATTGTCTCAAATACTCAATCTGCTTTTGTGGAAGAGAGGTTGATCACGGACAACATTCTAATCGCGCATGAGGTGATTCACAGTTTGCGAACCAATGATAAATTCTCTGGGGAATATATGGCGATAAAGAGTGATATGTCGAAAGCATATGATAGAGTTGAATGGGCTTATTTGAGAGAGCTTCTTCTTGCTCTTGGGTTTGATGCTGGTTGGGTGGAGAAAGTAATGTATTGTGTAACGACGGTCACTTTTTCTGTGCTGATCAACAATCAACCGTTTGGGAAGATCAAACCGGAACGGGGATTGAGACAAGGGGACCCTCTGTCACCCTTTCTTTTCGTATTATGCACAGAAGGACTGATTCACAAGTTAGCTGAAGCTGAAAGAGCAAAGACAATTCAGGGGATCCAATTCTCCGGCTCTGGCCCTATGATTCATCATCTTTTGTTCGCGGATGACAGTTTACTAGTTTGCAAAGCCACAGAGGAACAAGCGACAGTGTTGATGAGGATTCTGGAAGGTTATGGCATTGCAACAGGCCAAAAGGTTAACTTACTCAAATCTGCGATAACATTTGGAGATAAGGTGAATGAAGAGACAAGGGAGATGGTGAGGTCAATCACTGGTATAACGCAAGAAGGAGGATTGGGCACCTATCTGGGACTTCCTGAGTGCTTCAGTGGATCGAAAACAGAGATCTTGGCATACATTTATGACAGATTAAAGGATAGATTATCGGGTTATTTTGTGAGATGCCTTTCTCAAGGTGGTAAAGAAATCCTTCTCAAAGCAGTGGCCATGGCGATGCCAGTCTATGCAATGTCTTGTTTCAGGTTAACCAAAAAAGCGTTAGAAAACCTCACTAAAGCTATGGCTGATTTTTGGTGGAATGCACTCGAGCACAAACGGAAGATACACTGGATCAGTTGGAAAAGAATGTGTCTATCTAAGGAGCATGGCGGCCTGGCCTTTAAAGATATTCAAGGGTTCAATCAGGCCCTTTTGGCCAAACAAGCGTGGAGGCTACTTGATCAACCTTTATCTCTGTTTGCAAGAGTATTCAAAAGTAGATACTATGCAAAAACAGAATTTCTATGTGCTTCAATTGGTCAACGCCCATCTTATGCTTGGAGGAGCATTCTTTACGGAAGAGACTTGCTCAAAAAGGGACTGAGGAAACAAGTGGGAAATGGGAAGACAATCCATGTGTGGTCTGAGAAATGGATTATCGATAATGTTCTGAGGATGCCTTTAATGAAAAATATCCTGGTGGACCTGGTTGAAAGTGTGTGATTTATTGGATCCTGTCTCAAGATCGTGGAGGATAGACAAACTGGAGGAATTGTTTTTTGATGAAGATATCCAACGAATCTTGAAGATGAAGCCGGTGATCGATGAAGACGATTTCTGGATATGGGTTCACAACAAGAATGGAGCATACTCTGTGAAGTCCGGGTACTGGTTGTATGATCAGTTAAACATCACTGAGGAGAAGCTGAATGCGATAGCGCAACCATCCTTAAACGTTCTAAAGGAGGCAGTGTGGAAAGTGGAGACTTCCCCTAAGATTAAAAACTTCATGTGGCGGGCTCTCAGCAATGCTATTCCGGCGGGGGAGTTGCTGCAACATAGAGGGATAAAGCTTGATCCATGCTGTCAGTTGTGTGGCTTTCAAGGGGAATCGCCAAACCATATCCTGTTTTCATGCACAGTCGCAAGACAAGTGTGGGCTCTATCAAACATTCCGGTGCCTGAAGATGGGTATAGTGAGAACTCTATCTTTTCCAACTTCTATCATCTTTTCTCTATTGCCAAAAAGAGCAGAGTGCCAAAGGAAATCTCTAGGCATTTTCCTTGGATATTGTGGTTCTTATGGAAAAACAGAAATAGTCTTATGTTTGATGGTAGAGTCTTCTTGCCTGAGGACATCTACGAGAAGGTCCGGGAGGAAGTTGAGCTATGGTTCATTGCGGATCAACAAGAAAAAGAGTTACAACAGGAAAACCAAAAGGAGATATCATCAATCGCCAACAAATGGGTCAAACCGCCAGATTCTTGGCTAAAATGCAATGTTGGAATGGCTTGGTCAAAAGAGAAGAAGTGTGGAGGGGCGTCGTGGGTTTTGCGTGACCACAGAGGAGAGATTATCCTACATGCGAGAAGAGCTTTTATGGGTATGTCTGAGATCATGGACTTTAAGCTGGAGGTAACCAGATGGGCGATCCAGTCCATGGAGCAACATCACCTTAATAAAGTGATTTTCGCGATACAAGATGAAGTGATTGTGGGTTTGGTGTTGAGACCTAAAGCATGGCCGTCTTTCAGGTTCATGAGTTCTGAGATCTTAAGAAGTTTGGCTAAGTTGGAATGGTGGAGAGTGATCAAGGAAGAGAAGGTAACAAACAGAGGGGCTTTTCTCATTGCACAAAGTGTCATCAACCTTAACATGATGCAGTCTTATGTTGCGCGTGGAGGTCCTATGTGGTTAAAAGATTGCTTTGATTGTGAGAAAATGTAACCATCTGTTCTGTTTTTGGTTTTCTTCCTTTCTCGTCTTGTCTTTGTTGTGCTGGGGTCTGGGGTTAGTCCATGTGGTTTTTTGTGAGGGCTTCCTAATGTAAGATCCATGAAGGGGTGCTTGGTTTGTATCGTTTCTGTCTTGTAGCATGCTTGTACTGAATTTTTAGTTTAATGAAATTCATAGATGACAAAAAAAAGATAAGTCTCAGATTTACAGCTATTCATTAAATGATTAGCGACTACGATATTCGTCGTGATCATCTGTGAGATTGTGATTGTTCGAGGAGCACACTAAAACCAAATATAAAATTTTGTTTGGCCATATCTACTCAATGCTATGTAGTTTCCGTTATTATAGTTATATACATATGTAACATTAAATTTAAATATAACCTTTTACCAAAAAGTCAATATAGCCAAACGATAACTGAACCATTTTATTTCTTTTAGTTTTTAATTAAGACTAAATTATCATTGAAAAATATAAGGTATATCTCAAATACATAAATTTGGTATATATTGCAAATTTATATTAAAATTTATGGTATGGAATCAAACTAATCTTTTATTTATGAACTAGCCTATCCTTTTATCACCAAAAGGTCTAAACTCATGTTCTTTTTTCTTTCAAATATGATTGTTTTATTATTTATGTTCAATTAGCGCTGGACTAACTTTTTGTACTGCCCCAATCAAAATTTAAAACTATGTTCTTGTACATATTTTATCATTATCGCAAAATAATGTAAAACAGTTTAAATTTTCATTAAAAAAAAGTCTATAGTCTGTTTATAAAAACAGTGATATAAAATATACTTATTATTAAAATATAGTTCTTTTTATATTTTTTGAACAATTTATTAAACTAATATAGTCAAGTCTTTCAACCATAGTCATTTCAATTGATAACATAGACAGTTCATTTAATCTCTCTTGTGATATGGTAGACCGCAAATAAATCTTTATCAACATCAATTTTGAAAAACTTCTTTCAGCTATGGCGACTACACCGGAAAAGTCAACAATATGTAATAAGAAATTTATGTGTGTTGATAACAATTTTCCATTTGTTTTCAAAAAAATCAAGCACTTCAATAGGTTTTTGAACTTTCTCGGACATTGATTCTCAAAGAAACTTTAGTTCCTTAAACAAATCATTATCAATTATGTATGAATACGTACAATTCCTCAAAGAAACTTTCAGATTCAAACATGAGAGCATGATTAATGGGGGTTCTTCGGGTGGGGTTCTTAGCAGAATATAAGAAACCATTTCTTAATTTTTAACTAAAAAAATTAGGAACCAGTTCTTAAATCTCTGCCCTTAAACTATCTTCACTTGCATTTGTTAGAAAAATAAACAAAAATATAAAAAAAAATTATAATTTTAGAATTGTTCAAATCTGAATTCAAGGGAAATTAGAGCTAGAACTTGATCCGTGTTAAATTAATCAATCTTTAAACTTTCTTCTATTGATAATGTATTATATATTTAATTTTAAAGGAAAACTAGAAATGTATTAATATATTTAATTTTTAACAAAATTTTAAATATTGTTGAAAGGTTTAACAAATTTTATTTCAACTAAAATACCTAATAAATAATATTTAACAGAAAATCTTACAAAATTCATTTGTTTATAAATATTACTAAGAATTTTTTTTAAAATATGTCTTTTTAGTTTGGATGTCCTAATCCACGGTTTTAGTGGTTTGCTCTTGGGCCGGCTCTGTGACTTCAATATCAATGTTATTTTGCCTTTTTATAATTTAGGATTTCGAAATCGAAGATCTAACTAATTTTTTCGGGACCGACTCACCGATGACAGACAAATCTGATTGTTTTACGTTGACTAACCACGTAGATACGTAAATGTAAGTGGTAAATTTTAAATTTAGAACTTCTAACACTTTTTCGAACCCACCAATCGTAGGTAAATCTAAATGGTAGAACTTCTAACACTTTTTCTGATAAAGAGGTCTGCAGCGACACAGTAAAATGAATTTAAATTTAAGATTTTATGTAAACATGATTTTTTATGGATAATAAAACATTGGGTCACACATGAGACATGACTGATCAGTAATTCCAAATCTTACCAACAATTAAGAAATACAACAGTGTTACACATGTCTCACATTCAACCAAAGTTTCGTTGCCATTTACTCGGTTCTGCGAATTTATGGTAGAGATTTACGACCAGCAATAATAATTAGATTATTCTCTCGGATAGTAATAATTATGGTAACGATGCTCCTCTTCACGCTGCTGCAGCTCTTGCATCTGTTGAGAAGTTAACGAGGAAGAAGATGAAGATGAAGGCGTTGAGAAAGGTAGCTGCTGACTACTGAAGAGACTCGACGTGTAGTACGACAAATCAACGTCATTGTTACTCGTAAGCAACTGAGCGTATTGAAGTATGTCTTGATTATAATTCGTTGGCCATGAAGTGGTCGTAGTAGATGAACCAAGCAGAGGAGGAGCGGAGTTCATTAATTCATTACCTCCTCTTGTGGCATGATCACAGCCGGATTGTGATGCGACGTAGCTTGTGGTCGAAGGACCTTGGACGCGTTCAGGGAAGTTGAGCTTAGCCTTTGTGCCTTTGAATTTGAGGGCGGCTCGGTCGTAGGCTAAAGCGGCTTCCTCTGCTGTCTGAAAAGTCCCGAGCCATACACGGGCTGCTTTCTTTGGGTCACGAATCTCGGCCGCCCATTTGCCCCATGGTCGCTGCCTCACGCCTCTATAGTGTCTTCTTCTTGGGTTATCTTGAAGAACATGTTACAAAGAAAGAAGAATTATTGCATGTAACACAAAACTAAAACAAAAAAAAAATTTGCATGTGCAATTCTACATGCATGAGAAGATACTACGTGTGATTTCAATTATTTCTTATAGCAATGAAATAATTTAAGAGAAAACTAGTTTCCATGTTTATCACTTGAAACTTGAAAGGAACAAAAATAAATAAAACGGATGATATGATTTTTCCTTTCTTTTCATTTTTTCACTATACATAATGGTAATCAACTAAAGACTTATTCACAAAAGAAATTGTCATAAATAATATTTGATTTTCAGAGAATACATGGGTTTTTGTTTCTATACGTGGTTAATTTCGGTTGTATTTTTGTGCATACAGGATGACACATGTAAGCGTAACTCAGCAAATTCAAAGAATAAAATTTGATGTTGTGACTATGACTCAATGAATGTATAATCTAAGACTTGAGATTTGATAACTACTATTACTTTTAGGTACGTCATACAATAACGCACCTAAAAACAGGTTAACCATGTTGAGATACTTCAATTGAAAGGATACACATAAGTTGTAAAGATTAACCATTCAAGACAATTATTTTGAATCGAACAAAGGAAGGTGCGTGGTCAAAATTACTCGTATTGAGTTAGGTAAGAAGCCATATGTAGACTATATGTTTGACGTTTATAAACCTGCGCTTATAAAACACTATATATCTAAGAGATCTCTATATATCTAACTTGTACTTTCAAACAAACCTAGATGTAATAAAATAAGGATTGACACGTAGTAATCGGTGGTTCAATTCAAACACAGAAAGAAGGTTCTTTACGGAAAGTAGATTAAATGACATATGCACCGAACTTGAACCTGACCTATACAAATTCCTATTTCCTCCTAATTTAATTACTAAGTAAGAAAGTCGAAATGGTTATTAGTAGCAAGTCTTTAGTTAGTTAACGTATTGTAACAAGTTCCTTACATCAGCTAGCTAGCTAAAACGATTTAGCTATTACTGTTAGAGATACATAAGTATGGAACCAACTAATTACCTTGGTCTTGTTGTAGTTGATCCGACTTATCAAGCTCTTTTTTGACCGGTGGGTCTGACATTTCGTGTCCGTCAGCTGCCGGATACTCGATGATATGGCTGAAAGAGGACATCATGGCCGTGACATCAGACTCGTTCCAAGAATATGGATACTCCTCCGCCAAGGTTTCCGGTGGAACTGGCCCCTTTCCATACATTCGATCCATTTTTGCAACAAACTATGTACATACACTCACACACACATACACAAACCGAAAGAACAAGATATGTACATGTGTGTATGAGTATAAGACAATTTGAAAGGAACTAAATTAGTTTGAACGAATTGATCGAGTCAATAATCAAAGGAGTGACTAGAGCATGAAGCTTGTATGTTGGGAGCAAATAAGGGTTTTCTTTACTCTAGGCTATTTGATGTTATGAGGGAAGAAGATGTGCAAAAGGGTTTATAAAGACAAGGATCTAGAAAAAAAAAGATTATATAATTTAATAGATATACACACTGAAATATTTTTGGAATGGTGCGGGGCGGGACCGTTCGTTGAGTTCATCCATAGTTCTCTTCCCTTTTTCCCAATATTTATTTTTGGAGCTTATAGCTTCTCGCATGTTTTTGTAGCAGTGTTTAGGAACGAGTGCGGAACTAGTTGTTATTATGATTTGTACATATAGGTTTTGTTTCATTATATTCTATATTCGATTCGGATATATTTATTCAGATTTTGAAACTTCACTGTATATCTGATTTTCTTTTATTTGTCATCTATCAATACAATGAATTCAAGTTATAATGGATAGAATAAAAGCCCTTTCTCAAAAAAGAAAAAAATTGTAATGGATAGAAATAGTTGATCGAAGAACCACTCTACCAAACATGATCTACTTTATATCTGAAGTTTTTAATGACTAGGAAATTTTGAGTCTATAAACCGGTACATCTCTCTCTCTCTCTAGGATGAAACATAAACTAATGTTAAATTAACTTTTTAAAGGAAAGAAGATCATTTTCAACGAAAATCAAAGTAATTACCCTTTAAATTTATATTAGGTGATCCAAATGTTTTAACCAATACGCCAACTCCTTATTGATCTGTATATCTGATTTATGCTGCTTAGTTTTGTGTTTTAATTTGTTTAAGACAAATAATAATACATTTATAAAGTATTAAAAAGAGAAAATCAATCAAAAACTTTACAAACACATGATTTTAATTTAGTCACTAAATTTTTGTTCAAACGCGAATAAATCTCAAATTTTTTACTAAATCATTAATTACCTATCAAAATCGACCGTTAAATATTTCTTAACTGTTGATTTTGACTTTCAATGGATTAAAATGGTTTGTGATTTTTCTGACTTAAATTTTAAATTTGTGATAATTTTGGCTTTTTTCCAACTAAAACTAACTTTTAATCTGTAATATCTATGAAAGTTTTATTAATAATTGTAGTATAATTAAATAAGATATTTAAAATTGTAAGATATATATATATATGGTGAACAAAAAAGATATATCTATCTATTCTATTCTATATATAAAAAGTTGACTTGTGCGCTCTTCATTTTGCAGCCACATCACTTTGGAAGTAGGGGCAAAACTTGACACGTCAGCATCACTTAAAAACTACATTTACGTTTACTCTTTTTCATGATTGGGCTTTAGTATTATAGTGGGCTATGCCCAGACACCACCATCTCGCTTTCTCTTGCTCTCATTGTCTTCACAAAAAACCAACCCTACTTTACAGTTTAAACCGCCTCCAAATCACCAGAATTGTATCGCCTCACAAAACCATTCAATTCATGTAATTAAAGATCGTTATTAACAATAAAACCCACGAGATACGTCATGAGAATACAAGTCTCATTCATTTTTATCCTCCTCCCCAATGGTTCCTCAATATCTCAAGCACAACATTCTGACTTCTCGCTCACAAACTCAAGCCTCTTGAAAATCTCTTCCTTCAACCATCAATGCCTTACTCGTCTGACTAATTTTTCATTTTCCCCCAATTTTGATTTGGGACGCGAAACTCGAGAACTCTTGATTTTGGAAATTTGTAAAGTAAAGAACGCATGCAATTTCTTACACGGAGGAGCAACGGCGAGTCTGAGGAGCAATGGCGACTCAGGTAGATTGGATAGGACCAGCTGTAATTTCATGAGTTTCACGGTAGGGAGTTTCAGTGGAGATCAATGTTTCTAAATTTTCCTTCACGTAAGTTTATGTTTTCCTTGGCTTAAGTAATTCTGTTTACTCAATTTATGAAGCTACTTTCAACAACTTGATTAAACTCTCTTTACTTTGTCAGCATTCTTGAGAGAAATACTCAAGGAGCTCTGTGTGTACAATGCCAGGAAAAGTTTTACTTCTGAGCTTTAACATTTAGTCTTTCATTACAGAAATTACAATGTAAACCAGAATACAAGAAATGTGGTTAAAAAGGCATAACAGGTGTAATACACACATTGAAAACCTCTTTCAATGGTAATACACATTTCCAAACATTTAGTCTTTCATTACAGAAATTACAATGTAAAGACAAACAACAATTAGAACCAACGGAGAAGCCATACAATCTTGAAATAGTTTGAATTTACCTATAAAATCAAGAGATAGAAAGTTACGTATGAATATCGCCGCCACGTTAGTCGTTGTGATTCTTTTTATGAAGCCTACAAAAGTAATTCAGGATGCTGCTTTCCTCGACTTAAGTTTCTGTTTTTATTCATTGTCTTGACTAACAAGCCTCATTAGAGACTACTCAATCAACACTACAAAAAGATCATCAGAAAAAAGTTCATCTCTTTGACAGCACTGTAAGGAACACCAAATGAGAAGATGACTCAAGAAGTCCATTGGTATATCACTATTAGAATTGATACACCTCCAATCTTTGATCTTCAGATTTTGAGACAAGAAACTTGCCGAGAAGTCCCAGCATTACGAAACAAACACCTTTTAAGTTTTTAAATGACTATGCCACGAAGTTTGTTAGTTATTAAAACCTTAACAGCCTCTTGGATGAAAAAAACGATAATCAACATTCCCAAATAGCTCCCATGTAATTTCGGTAAATCTAGATTCTAGAAAGAATGTTCCAAGCATTTTAACATTCCAAAAATGATAAGCAAAATAGCTGTCCAGACACGTACGCTGTCAAATCTAAAGAACGATTATCAGTCCAATGATGTTTTTTTCAAAATAGATTGCATGAAATTTAGATAATAATAATCTTAAGACAATTTAGTTAGACTGGTAAATTGATTACATAAAAACCTACATAGTCAAGAATAAAAAAGTATTTAGACCAATCTAACGTTTGATTAATATCTAACTCATACTAACAACTAGGCCTGGGTATAATAACTGAAACCGAAAAAATCTCACCTAAAACCAACCAATGTTCAAAAATAACTGATCGGTTACTATATTTCTATAACCGAAAAATCAAAACCGAGCAGAACCGAACCAAGAACGATGGGATACCAGAATATTTGAAATACAATTTATATATCTAACAAGTTAATTATACTTAGAATTAAATATCAAATATTCTAAACATATTACTTATAAACCAAACTATCCAGAATAAATTAAAATACTCTAATATTTTTTTTTAATTATCCTAAAGAACCGGATCACTCGAATAGTATTTACCTAAAATATTAAAAATTTATCCAAACAACCCGATTTATATACGAAAAATCCCCAAAAATCTGTTTTTACCTTGAATTATCCAAAACTAACAAAAAAATAACTAGAATCGAACAGTAACCGAATTGGAATACAAAATTTATCGGATATTAGTCGGTTCTTATAATTGTTACCAGACCCGAAACTGAAAGATAACCGAATCGGACAGGTTTTCATAAATACTCGAATGGTTCATATATCTCTAGAACTGATAAACTGAAAACCAAAAGAACAAAACCGAAAATCGAACACACATGCCTACTATCAACTCATGATTTTATATAATAAAAAACACAACTAAATATAAGTTCCAACATTTTAAATTTGTATACTCAATTATTTTTATAATCAATTCCAATACATATAAATATATATATTTAAATAAAAAGTAAAAAATAAGATAAAACTATAAAAACCCCCTAGTATATATATATATAAGAAAAATGAGGTTAGTTAATATATTACAAACATCATATATAACATATTTGGAGCGGATATGCACTTATGTAAATATCAACCAATGTTGTTGTCTATAGTGTGTTAAATATTAATGAATATACAAACTGAAACGATACCGGATTGTCTACTTCAGTTCTGGAAGCCATGGCGCAGGGTGGTGAAGTGTTAGAAGAGGGAGCGTTTGGTTTCTTTTGAAAGCTATTTGGGCTCATTCTTGGACAATTTCTAAGCCCATCTCCAACTTCCATTCTGTTAAACAAGATGCTCTGTTTTCTTGAGTTAAAAAGACTTGGAAATTGCCAATGTTGAAGATATATATTGGGATATAGCTAGTGTATATCCTAGTCCGAGAATATAGGGGGTATATCTCGTTGTATGCTTTGGAGATAAAGCCGTATCTAATATGTTGAGATAGTAGACGTGTATATAAGTCTCATTGTAATCTCATTGTAAACTCATCTTGTTGAATACGAAGTATTATCAGATCTTACATGGTATCAGAGCCTTTCTAAGGCAATGTCGAAAAGTGAAGCGAAGGGAACCGAAAGCAAGATGGAGGGAGCGGTGAGCAAAGCCGTGACGTCTCCATACGCTTTGTCTACAAAGGATGATCCAGAGAACGTGGTCACAAAAGTTGTCTTCAGTGGAAGAAACTATGATGAATGGGCAAGAAAAATGAAAACCGGACTTCGTGCAAAGAAGAAACTAGGTTTTGTGGATGGTACAGTCAAGGCTCCTGAAGAAGGATCGGAAGAAGAAGAGGATTGGTTGACGGTGAACGCCATGGTGACATCTTGGATCTTCAATACGATTGATCCAAAGCTCAGATCCAGTATCACACATCGTGAGATAGCTAAGGATTTGTGGGATGGAATCAAGACTCGTTTCAGCACAAAGAGTGAAGTGAAAGTTCAGCAATTGAAAGAGGAGTTGATGAACTGCAAGCAGAGAGATGTCTCGTTGGAGACATATTATGGGAAGTTGCAAGTAATTTGGGAAGATCTCTCGAATTATGAATTCAAACCTGTATGTAGCTGTGGAGGATGCAAGTGTGCAGGATGTACATGTGATTTTGTACATCAACTGGAGATGGCGCGAGAAAGGGAGAAACTGCATCAGTTCTGCCTTGGTTTGGATGCGTCATTGTACGGAAACGTACAAACTGCCATCGTGAATACTGATCCTTTGCCCAGTGTTGATCATGCATACGCAATGGTGGCAAGAGAAGAACAAATGCGATCCTCTGATCGTGATCGTGCAAAGGAAGCTAGGGGAGAAGCTATGGCTTTTGCGGTTAACACGAGTGGGACACACTCACGTGGGAACGGCAGAGGAGGTGCCTGTTCTCATTGCAATAAGACGGGACATGACAATGCAACTTGTTATCAACTGCACGGTTATCCCGAATGGTGGCTGGAGAAATATGGAAAAGGAAAAGGAGGAAAGCCCCCTCAGCAGGGAAACAGAGGGAATCATGCGAGAGCAGCAAGCGTAAATGCTGTTTCTCAAGTGATACCTGCAGTTGATGCTCACGCAGTGACGGGTTTGTCCAAGGAACAGTGGGAGAAGCTGGTAAAGATGCTTGGCGAGAAAACAGAGTCAACGCGTCTTAATGGTAAGAAGTGTAGAGATGATTGGATAGTAGACAGTGGAGCTTCCCATCATATGACAGGATTGGTGGATTTTCTATTTGATATACACACTGTTCCTCCGTGCCTAGTTGGTTTGCCAAATGGGAAGTTGGTAATGGCTGATCAGGAAGGGAGTATTCGTCTGACTGAGACGTTGATTCTTCATAGTGTTCTTTACGTGAAAGAACTGAAGTGCAATTTGATTTCAGTATCACAACTGATCGACGAACTGAACTGTATTGTGCTCTTCTCAAAGTCTTGTTGTCTAATGCAGGACCTCACGCTGATGATGCCGATTGGAATGGGTAAGAGAAGGGATGGCGTCTACTTTCTTCAAGGAGTGGAGCTGGTGAGCAGAGTGAAGAAAGTAGGTGCAAAGGAGTCGTTGGAGCTGTGGCATAAGCGACTCGGACATGCATCAGAGAAGAAAATAAGGCAATTGCCAGTAGTTGATAGTGGTAGCGGTGTTGAGTTTTCAGTTTCTGATATTTGTTTTCGAGCAAAACAGTGTAGAACTGAGTTTCCTTTGAGCATCAATAAAAGCAAAGAGATTTTCGAGCTTATACATGTTGACTTGTGGGGACCGTACAGAACACAAAGCTTGTGTGGTTCTTATTATTTTCTCACTGTGGTAGATGATTTCTCGAGAGGAGTCTGGGTATTTCTCTTGAAAGACAAGACGCAAGTGCAACAAACTCTGAAAGATTTCATTGCTTTAGTGTCTCGACAGTTCAACAAGGCTGTGAAAACAGTGCGGTCTGACAACGGAACAGAATTTATATCTATGAAGAATTTTTTCTCCTCCACTGGCATAATTCATCAGACCTCGTGTGTTGGGACTCCTCAGCAAAACGGAAGGGTTGAGAGGAAGCATCGTCACATTCTAAATATCGCGAGAGCCCTCATGTTTCAGGGTAAATTCCCAACTGAGTTCTGGGGAGAATGTGTGCTAACTGCTGCTCATCTAATTAACAGAACACCTTGTGAAATTCACAAGGGCAAGACGCCGTATGAGGTTATTTTTGGGTCAGCACCGAACTATGAAGAACTAAAAGTAGTGGGGTGTCTAGCTTACGCTCACAACCAGAAGAGGAATGGAGACAAGTTTGCAAGTAGAAGCCGTCGTAGTGTGTTTGTCGGTTATCCTTATGCTAAAAAGGGGTGGACTTTGTTTGATCTTGATACAGATGAAATTTTTGTATCCCGTGACGTTACGTTCTGTGAAGACGTTTTTCCCTTCTCTGAAGTATTACTTCCTGTCTCTCCTAGAGAAGCAGAATATGATGGAAATCAACTAGTGGACTACGACGCAGTAGTATCTGTTGACGACAGTGATGAAACTAGTGAACCCAAGGAAAGCATTCCTGATTTGAGAGAAAAAGAAAAATCGTCTGACTCTGACCATCTGGGTGATGGGTCGAAGACTCACACAGAAGGCCCAGAAGAAGCCATTGTAGTCCTTACGAAACCTATAACAGTGGAAGAAGAGATAGTGGGTGAAACAGAGGAAGCGGAGAAAACTGGTGAAACAGAGGCCGTTAGTGAAACAGAAGTTGTTGATGAAACAGAGAAAGAGGAGGTAGTTGGTGAAACAGTTGATGCACCAGTAACGGAGCTAGGAAGAGGCTTGCGTGAGAAGAAATCCTCTGTATGTTTGCAGGAATATATCTTGAACACGGTTAAGAAATATGAGGATCTTGGTGGAGGTGAATATGAGTTCGAATTCGATTCCTTGTATGGGATAGAACAGTTTTTATCTTGTGACCGTTTTTCAGCGGCACACACAGCGTTCTTAGCTGCAGTCACTGGAGGTATGGAACCAAAATCCTTTTCTGAAGCCATGAAGGACAAAAGATGGAGGGATGCATGCAGTTTCGAGATTACTGCATTAGAGGAAAGTGGCACTTGGACAGTCGAGCACTTACCTCCGGGGAAACACGCAATAGGTTGCAAATGGGTTTTCAAAATAAAATTCAATGCGGACGGGACTGTTGAAAGATTCAAGGCTCGTCTGGTGGCCCTTGGAAACAAGCAGGTGGAGGGGCTTGATTATTTTGAAACTTTTGCTCCTGTTGTGAAGATGACAACAGTGCGCATGTTTCTAAAAATTGCGTGTGGACGAGGATGGGATTTACATCAGATGGATGTTCACAACGCGTTTTTGCACGGAGACTTGGATGAAGAGGTTTTCATGAGACTACCGCCTGGTTTTCATGCTCCTGAGAAAGGTATGGTGTGCAGACTACGCAAATCTTTATATGGACTCAAGCAATCTCCAAGATGCTGGTTCTCTAAATTTGCAAAGGCACTGTTTGACTACGGATTCGTGCAGTGTGGGGCAGATCACTCCTTGTTCTCTTTGATAACAAGAAAGAAGGAGCTTCATGTGTTGATATATGTGGATGATCTGGTTTTAACAGGCAGTTCGAATGAGGTTGTTCAAGAGTTCAAGACTTATCTTAGCAACTGTTTCCACATGAAAGACCTCGGGAAGCTTAAATATTTTTTGGGGATAGAAGTCGCACGAAGCCAGGAGGGGATCTTCTTGTCACAGAGGAAGTATACGTTGGATATTCTAGCTGATGTCGGGTATCTAGGAGGTCGACCAGTTGATTTTCCTATTGAGCGAATCACCAATTAGCTAAGTCTTCTTCTTTATGCTTAACCCACAGAAGTACAGGCGATTGGTTGGTAGGCTTATATATTTGTCTTCGACACGTCCTGATCTGGCATATGCAGTCCATACGTTGTATCAGTTTATGCAGGCTCCAACTCAAGAGCATTGGGATGCTGGTCTGCGTGTAGTAAGGTATCTGAAAGGATCTCCAGGGCAAGGTATCTTTCTCAAATCAGACCGTGATTTCCAACTTACAGCGTGGTGTGACTCGGATTGGGCAGGGTGTTTTTTGAGGCGAAGATCTCTTAGCGGATGGCTAGTTCAGTTGGGAAACTCACCAGTTTCTTGGCGATCTAAAAGGCAAAATGTTGTATCCAGATACTCTGCTGAAGCAGAGTATCGTGCGATGGTTGAGGCATTGTGTGAGTTGAAATGGATGAAGAGTGTGCTATATACGATGGGCATTGATCATCAAGGTCCGATGAATCTGTTCTGTGATAGTCGATCTGCTCTACATATTGCTGCTAATCCCGTTTTTCACGAACGTACCAAGCATGTTGAGCTGGATTGTCATTTCATTAGAGATGACATACAACGCGGAGTGGTTCGGACGAAGCATGTGTCTACATTGAACCAGTTAGCGGATGTTTTTACAAAAGCACTTGGCGGGAAAGTGTTTCAGTTTTTTCTTTCCAAGTTGGGCATTCGAAATCTACATGCTCCAACTTGAGGAGGGGTATTGGGATATAGCTAGTGTATATCCTAGTCCGAGAATATTGGGGGTATATCTCGTTGTATGCTTTGGAGATAAAGCCGTATCTAATATGTTGAGATAGTAGACGTGTATATAAGTCTCATTGTAATCTCATTGTAAACTCATCTTGTTGAATACGAAGTATTATCAGATCTTACAATATACAACAAAAAATCCATATTCAGAAAAAACTAGTGCACAAGATAGACTGGCACATATATATTTATTGCAACTACGACTCCACAACGAGTCACTTGGACCAACAATTCAAAGAACAACAATTTCAAGTACTAAAGAACCTTGCAACCACACAGTCCTCCATAAATTCCAAGGCCTTTCCTGATTTAATGCATCTAGGAGTCTTGTATTGACCAATGGAAGCACCTTGTGTGATGAAGAATTCCATGAGAGAATCAAACGTCTCTTCCCGCACCACTCTTATCTCCAAAGGCCCCACAGATCCATCTTTGAACCTACATCTCTTGTAAACATTGTCAAGCGAATCCTCTATCACTGAACAACACTTGGAGAAGGCCTCTTCGTTGAGCTCAAAATGATTGCTCCCCTCTTTGGCCTTTACTTCCACATAAAGCACGTAATGACCAGGAAACGTTGAGGTGTCTGCATAGCTGGTGAAGTCTACAAGAATGAGCCCCGATGAGTCAAGAACGAGCTTGGCTTGGCTTACAGCCTTAAAGAGATCTTCCTCGTTGGCTTTGTCTGAATCTATGCTCAAGACAACGTTCTCTCTTCTTACAAACTTAAACTGAGGTGCGTTGTTGTAGAAACCAGTCACCAAGAGAACATCTCCCACTCTCATTCTATACAATCCTGAAAACAATAAAAAAACCACAACATTTAATTAAACCACATAATAAAAAAATTTACATGTTGTTAAGGTCATGATGTTTATTAAGCTCACCAGCGAAATTTGTGACCACGGGTTCATAAGAGCACCCAAGTTTCACATCTTGAAGGTCGACCACATCACGCTTGTCTCCATCCATTGTTATGAACTCAAAGTAAGACATGTTAGGCATGAAAGCATAAGAAACATCTTCAGGCTTGCACAGAGGATCTACGTTGATCCCGAACGTAGTCTCCGAAGAACCGTACGTTGTTGAAACGAGAGGCAAGTCATTGCAGTAGTAGTTCATGGTGGGAACGTACTGTCCCATTGAACCCGTAACAACGGTTTCAATATACTTAGTGTTTGGCCAAAGTCTTGTGACTATACCTTTCCAAGAACTCTGGTTGCATATAGTTTCGATTGTGTCTGCTAAGTCAGGACGTGGTCCTCCAAGGACCAAAGACACGGAACTTCGACAACCAAGGTCTGTGATCCACTCGCTGAGACGGCCTGAACGGATGTTTGAACATAACTCTTCCCAATAAGTTTCAAGAAACTTGATTGCTCGGACCATGACTGAAGCGAAGAGGGAACCCATCCTCACAACCTCGTCTCTTTGGATCAAGCCACATAGCAAATGGCAGTAGAGACTTTGTGTGTTGTTAGAACATAATATGACTTCATCAGGGCTCGTGTACGAGTAATACCAGTTAGATGGCCGGTTCTTGAAGTACTCGCTCTTGAAATAGCTGCTTGTTGCGACTCGAGCAGGCAAGCCAGAGGGAGTGATGGCTTCTTGTTTAGTGAAGAGAAACATCATCCCTTTTCCTTGTTCTAAACCTTTCACATGCCTAAACCGAACAAAGAGAAGATCTTATTAATCATCACAGGTATGTCTCCAAAATATTAAGATAGATAAGGGTTAAAAGTTAAAACTATACAAGAAAAAGACTAGAGAAATATTTTCATGCTTTCACCCTATCCTTTATTCTTCTACCGAATAACAAAATTGCATATCTGTTGGTTCAAAATGCTAACTTTTTATTTTAGAATTGTTATTTATTGATTGTTTTATTTCGATTTGGTTTCTCAGTTCAAATTTGAGAAATGAAATGATTTTTTTACTATTGGTAAAAAAAGAAAGCTATTGGACTTACTTGGTTATAACATGCATACGAAGATCGTATGCAAATGTTAAATTGTCCAAGTATTTGTTGTTCCAGGGCATCATCTTTTGTGCTCCTCCCGAAGTTCCAGAACTGCAAAATACAAAATCAAGAACTTAGTTTTTTTTTTTTTTAAAGAGAAAGAAAACTAATCAATATCAAGAGCTTCTTATATATGTACCTTAGCAAGAAACCAGTAATAGGGCGGGCCGATATAACATCGGATGACTCTCCATTCACGACACGATCGATATAGGGCTTAATATCTTCATAGGACACGACCGGTACGTTCTTCTTGAAGAGCTCTTTATCAAACCTCTCCACGTGAAAACGTTGGAGGTATTCTGTGTTCAGGTTTGGTGTGAGTATCTCCTCCAACAAGTTGTCTTGTGTCTGCTGCACGTTGGAAGTTAAGTCCTTCAGCTTCGCCTCCCATCTTTGGTTGTTGTCGGAGTTTGGATTCATGTTTGGTTCTCTCTGATTGATATAATGATATATGATGAAAAGAGAGATTGGTCATATATATAGCAAGAGAAAACCTAACTCCACCGGTTTGGTAAGGGAGTCTCGGTCACTGTCAAGATGACGTCTTTAGCTATAGAAAAGTCTCATGCGAGAAACACAACTTGATATGTTTAATTAAATTATATGACCTAGACCTTATCGTGTGAACGGTGGCATACTTCTATAGATGCTAAAAACTACATGTAGATCAATAAATATGTGTAATATGTTACATGCAATAATGATATACAAATATTAGGAATCTGACAAGAAATAGTTTTTGTCTAAATAAAAGAAATTATAGTTTTAAGTTTCATGGAAAATTACTAATTCGTGTATAGACTAAATTAGTCTGTAATTTGTGTGTTTGAACGTTAATGATAAGGATGTTACATATAATCTTATTTTATTTATAAAATTAACACATGTCAAAATGGGTATTTAATAGAGTTTGTAAAAGATCTTAAAGCAAAACTGATTCTTCAATCTCTCTGCTACTTTTTTTTCATGAGATGCCATCTCACATATTAGGTTAGAGAGGGGCCTTAGAGCAACATTATCAATTGTCCCAATAGCTAAGTCCTTAGAGTTTTTAATTATTATTTGTAGATTAGGACTTAGTTAAGGATTTTTGTTAAAATGGTGATTATTGGTGGGACTTTTTCTTGGTTCTTAGCTTTAATTTTTTTAAACATAATTCCATTTTAAATTTAATAACACTTATAAGAAAAAAACAAAATTATTAATTTTATAGAAAATTACAAACATTTTATTAATTTCATAGAAACATAAAAATTACATATCATTTGGTAAATGTCCGAATTTAGTCCATATATGTTCGATCAAATCTTCTTTTAATTGTAGATGGCCTGGTGTATCCCGAACATCTGCTCGACGTCCCAATGTAGTACGGATATTTTTAGTCCGTCTGACTACAAAAGTGGGATCGTCATCTTCTCCTTGTTGAAATTCTGATGTGTGAACGTAGGAAGCTCGTTCATTCTCGAAAATCATATTATGGAGTATGATACATGCTCTCATAATATTTCCTAATTTGTTTTTATCCCAGAAATTAGAAGGATTTCTAACAACCGCGAATCTAGTTTGCAGGACTCCGAAGGTACGCTCAACATCTTTTCGCACGGCTTCTTGTTTTGTAGCAAATAAACAATGTTTTGGACCTTGTGGGAGTCGGATTGATTAAATAAAAGTAGCCCATTTCGGGTAAATACCATCGGCAAGATAGTAAGCTAAATCGTACTCCCTTCCGTTGACATGGAAATTGACTTCCGGAGCGTTTCCGTTAATTATTTCATCAAAAACAGGTGATCGATCAAGAATATTAAGATCGTTCATAGTACCTGGAGCTCCAAAAAACGCATGCCATATCCAGAGGTCCTGTGAAGCTACCGCCTCCAACACAATTGTGGGTTTTTCGGTTCCTCGTGAATACATTCCTTTCCAAGCGGCTGGACAATTCTTCCACTCCCAATGCATACAGTCGATGCTTCCAATCATTCCCGGAAATCCACGTTGTTCTCCAATATATAGTAGTCTTTCCAGATCCTCCGGTGTTGGATGTCTTAGATATTCATCGCCAAATAAGTGGATTATTCCCGCAGTGAAATGGTTTAAACATTTTCTAGCTGTTGTTTCAGCCATCCGAACATATTCGTCAATGGCATCAGCCCCACCACCATACGCTAATTGTCGAATTGCAGCGGTACATTTTTGGAGGGGAGATAGGCTAGACCTTCCGGATGCATCTTCTTTGAGTTGAAAAAACTCAAATTCTTGGGAGAGACGATCGACAATACTCAAGAACAATGTCTTGTTCATCCGAAACCGTCTCCGAAATATATTGTGCGGGTATGTCAGAGTCTCGCTAAAATAATCATTCCAAAGATTCATGTGGCCTTCTTCCCGGTTTCTCTCAATAAAAATTTGTTTTTTTCGATCTTTTGGTTCGGGAATAATATATGGGATCTCTAAGATTCTTCAACCATAGACTCAAATTCATCATCATCATCATTTTTTGTCTTATTGTGGTAATGATAATGTGAAGAAGATGCCATAATGACTGAAAAAAAGAGAGGGATTTTAATGTGCGTAGGAGAGATTTTGTTTTGAAATGAGAAGTAGAGAGGTTGTGATCTCAACGAACATATTGTATCTCTTATTTATAGGCTGAAGAAGTTCATTGAGTTGTGATTTTTTATTTTTGGATATTGTTAGTACATCTTGTGACAAATGAAACTACTTTTTTGACTCCTAGTGAATTGTAACATGAGGAGAAATTGGCTACTTGTTCACGGGTTGTATAGTCATCACTCCTTAGTTGCAATTTATAGTCACGAGCTTTTCAAAAATTGCTTTGACTTCTATAGTCATCAGTAAGTGACAAACAACATCACGATTCTGATTCAACATATTACCAGTTATACACGGAATCCAAATACACATAGCTCAAAACATAAAAACATTGAGTCACAAGTACACATTAGATATCCAAGTTCAACATAGCTAAACCACAGCTCATTACACATTACACATTACACAAGTACACATAAAAACATTAGTACACATTACACATTAGATATCCAAGTTCAACATAGCTAAACCATAGCTCATTACACATTACACATAGCTCATGACTGATCCGACAGCAACTAAGTAATCAAACCTAAGAGCATAACCATAACGGAGCATTAAGGTCTAGATGAAGATGAGGAAGATACTGAAAACTAAGAGCATAACCATGAACCCAACAAAGTAATCAAAGCTACACCTTGAATTACTCCTGCTCAACTCACACACCAAGTTCTCTAGTCTAACAAGCTTCTACTCAGTCTCATAGTCACTCAATAAAAGAAGAGAATCTACCTTCTCCGCTAACAGTTGTGTGTGTCTATCTGTCGCTCTTATCTCCTCCATTAGAGCCTCATCCCACCATTTCCACACATGACACTCCCCATCGTCAACGTTAGTACATGTATAGTATCTCCGACCTGGATCGACTCTACTGTAAGACGTTGCTATCTTAGGTTGACTCCCACAATAGCATGTTTTTGGAAAACCGAATTCAGTCTCGAGCTGTGGAGGGTAGACAAACTGTTGAGCGTTCACCAAGTCTAACTGAGCTTGGTCTTCTTGAATCAAAGCTTCAATTTCATTGGAGTCACTGTCCGAGTAACCCCCACCAAAAGGGTCAGACTGGGAAGGTTGGCTATAGCTGTAACGCCCCATGTTTACTGAAACCTGAAAAAAATTACAAGGAAAATATTAAAGTCATAAATTTATAAAGATGGACATACAAGCAAAGTCTTATAAATAGAGACATTCATTTTAATTAATCAAGAAGCATGTAAAAATATATATTTATAAAAATAGATATACAAACAAAGCAACAACGAAGCACATTTAAACCATACAGAAGGTTAACATTAAAAACATCACCGCAAAGTACTTAAGAAATTAAATAAAGACACTGGGAATAAGTAGCAGAGTTCTAGATATATTGCGCGAGCAGCTTGTTTTTGGCTTCTTCTTCAGCCTCAGATAGTGGTTGGGTTTTCGCAAGGAGAGTGTCTAAGATTGCAAGCTTTGACAGTTTCTCTTTCCTGTCCAAATCGTCCTTTCTCATCTCCCAGACCGTCCTTATATCAGCAACAGACTTCTCCTTTACATTACTCCTCTTTGCTTTTGCTGCCTTTACCCCTTTCGGTTGTAACTCTTCGTCACCAACATTGATTGGGGATGTTTGGGAGTCTGTTTCAACAGGTTTCCTCTTTGAACTTGCAGAATCTTTAGTGGTGTTGAGGCTAAGCCGTTTCTGTTCATGCCTCAACACACACCAAGCATGCTCAAGTGTAAATTTCGTTTGGTGATCAGAATAGAAGATGTCATGCGCCACCTTAAGAACGTCGTTATCATTCATACCACTCCTTAGTTGCCTCTCCGCAGCCGCATATGCACCACAGAACTTGTTAGTTTGATCATTGATCTTGTGCCACCTCTGTTTATAGTGGAGATGTTCACTACTTTGACGACCATCTCTACTAAGTAGTGCTGCTAAGAAATAATCTCCTACTCGCTGCCAGAACGTCCCAGCCTTTTGGTAATTTGACACTATTGCATTCTTAGATGTGTTTAACCAGGCACTGATTAGAACTTCGTCATCCGCTGGAGTCCATTTGTGTCTCTTCCCACGCTCCACGGGTATATCAGAAGGTGGAGTTGGAGCCTCGCCTTGTTGAGAACTGAATTGAGGGAAGTCAGAAGCTTCGGAATGAAAACTCTCATAAGGAGAGTTTTCATGCATAGCACCGCTCTGTTGACTTTGAAGAAGATCCATATAGCCAGAGGACTGGCTATACTGATTCAATGGATTCATAGCAGGAAATAAAGAGAGAAGGGACAAAAGAACAGAAGAGAAAGAAGATGATGGTGTAAAAAATTACTACAACCATTCTCGGTTTAATAGGAGAGGAAAAATTAAGTGACATGTTTAATTACCTAACTACCAAAGTACAACTCAGTTAATTCACATTACACAACCAACTTCACAATTGCATTAAGTACCAGTTAATAGACTTGTGAAGATGTCAAAGTAGCGTTTCATTTCAAAATGTCAAATTAGCAATAAATGAAAAAACCTAGCCTTCTTCATTACAGAAACTAGAGTCCAAGTATATATTGAATCTCAAACAAAGTAGCCTTTCATATCTAAAACATGTGTCAAAGTAGCAATAAACAAATACAAACAACCAAAGTTCATTACAGAAACATGAGTCTAAGTCTAAGTTGAATCGCAATCAAACTAGCATTTCATTTTCAAACATGCCAAACTATCTAGTTGCAAACAAACATGCCAAACTATCTACAACAACAGTTCTATGTCTACAAAAAGATGCTGAAGATAAATTCATGACAAACAATTATACGAACGAGAGAGTTATTTAAAGAATACAAGCGAGTAATTTCAAGAATACAAACACATTACAAACAACATTATACGCAGAAGATTACTTTCAAAGCTGAAGAGAAAGTCATTTACCTTTAACTTTGGAGGAACTGATTGTTCTTGTTTGTGTTGTTTCCTTTCCCAGTAATTGCAGACAAGACGAACCACACCTAACAAAAGACTCAGAATGAAATGAAAAATACTTTTAGTTTCATCAATTTTTTTTATTTCCGAAACACAGATCAATTTAATCCCATTTTAGAATTCTGAATCTCATTTTCTACAACACCATCAAAAACGTATCACATGAAAACAACCAATACGGAGGAGGAACACGTACCCTCTTGAACTTCAAATGGAGAGATCGGGTGTTGAGTCGAGAGGAGAACCGCCGAGAGATGGAGAGGAGAACCGCCGAGAGTCGAACCACCGAGAGTCGAACCGAGAGTCGAACCGCCGAGAGTCGAACCACCGAGAGTCGAGAGGAGAACCGTGGAATCCAAATAGAGAGGAGAACCACCGAGAGTCGAACCGCCGACAGGAGAACCTCCGAGAGAAAAACCGCCGAGAGATGAACCGTGGAGAGGTGGAGAGGAGAACCGCCGAGAGTCGAGAGGAGAACCGTGGAGAGATGGAGAGGAGAACCACCGAGAGTCGAACCGCCGAGAGGAGAACCGTCAAGAGAGCACCCTCGAGAGAGCACCGTCGAGAGAAACAACCAGATCACAGTCGATATCTCGAGATTCACCGGAGAACGCGAGGGAGAAGAGAGATCGAGAGAGAAGAGAGATCCGAAGAGAGAAGAGAGATCGATTTTGCCCTACCCCTCTTTTCGTTAACCCCCTTCAGCCGGCACGTGTCTCATTGCGACGGTTAAGAAATCTTCTTAACTAAGACCGTCCCATAATTAATTACCCCTTTTTCATTTAATTAAAATTCGAAAATAGCTAAGAAATATGCATTGGGACATTGATAATGATGCTCTTAGAACACCATCATCCGATGATCTCTATCTTAGTCTCTAAGTATTTATATATAATTATCTTTATGCAAATAAACTTAAATGGTGAAAAGAAATTATACCAATCAGAAATTGTCAAATGGCATAATCATTTTTCACGTTTGTATGAACGTCTCTTGAAATTTGTTATGATGAGACGTACCTCCGGTTTTCTACACTCTCTTTCATGAGTTTATCCTCTTTTTTTTTTTTAATATTAGTTATGATGAAAAACTTTTTTTTTTGTTACCGATGCGCATGCTTTTAAGCATCTAAACTTTCATGTAAAACGTATTTAACTAACTAATTCATGGGAATTATATTAAATACTAATGTTACTAGACTAACAGAAAAATATTGATTATATATGGTGAGTCAGTTTTTCATGTTTTCAATTTCTTGAAATTTGATTTCAGTAATGTCTATTATTAAAAGACCTGATAAACTCTTCATATCACTTGGATTCTAGATGATCAACAATAATTCTTAAAGTCAACATTAAAAGGGGTTTCACATATTTATTTATTTATTGGTCAGGATGTTTCACAAATGTTTAGTTAATGAAAATGCAATTTCTAGATTGAATTTTTGTTATTATATATGTTCTGTACATGTAAAATTCAAAAGTATTTTATTTTTTAATAAAGTACTAGGATATTTATCATGCCACCACATATATAATAGTCTTCTCAAAAAAAAACATATATATATTTGTTTTTTCAAAAAACATATAATATATAATAGTCAACATTCTTCACCTAGTTTTTTGTTGGTATTAATTAATAGGATCAATAGAGTCAATAAAACGTGGAAAAATAGAAAGGAATTCAGCATGAAATTTCTGCACGAAATGTTCTTCCACATTAAGTTGAAACTTTTGCTCAAGAAAATAATATTCATACACAAAGACTCTACATTGATAGTTTAATATAACTCTCTCTTTTTTGGCTGGTCAAACTATATAAAACTAGTTAGTTGCGACTCTTCTGACTCATCACGAAAGTGAGTTCAAACTAGATATTACTAACGAAGTTTCAATAAAATATAGCTTTGTTTTTTCTTTGTGTTGAACAAGCAAAGATAATAAGAAAAGAAGACGAAACTGATCGCAAGACGCCAAGACTTTAAACTTACCTGCATCAGACTTCTACTCTCTTCTACAGATTTAGTTCACTCAACTACAATGGATTCTTTCCTTTTGGGAATTTGTGTAAATGCATTAAACCAAAACAAAAGTAAAAAATGAATGTCAAGAACACAATAGCACAGTACGATACAATGGTAAGCATTATAAGGTTCTCGCGATAGCTCCAATCGTAGTCTTATCCAACCCAACGGTACTATATGTTTTTTTTTGGCTCATTTAGCTGAATATACAAAATGTGGTAGGTAATTGCATATTTATGCAGTTTTTGAAAATAATTGCAAATGTGGTAATTTAATGAGCATGTTTGACAAAATAACCCCTATGCCCATCACGAGAGTATTTGATAACAAAACCAATATTTTGCAGTGTTTCAAAGAAAAGCTTTACAAAATCTGGTCAGTTTTCTCAGTCTTTAAAAAAAAATTTATAACTATGATTGTTTGATTACACAATAGACATACGGTTTTGGATTAACAAATAAACTAGATGTAAACGAATCCAAGAAAATTCTAAATAAGACTCATCTTTTTACGATTTGCAGCTTTCTGACATGTATTCTCCTGGAATGCAAGAGGGAGACACCAGAATAAATAGAAAAAATAAAATCTTAAATCATTTCTTCCTGGCATGACTCAGAAATCTTACTACATTCAACGTATATAAAGTTCATCAGCTCCAACAGTTATTGCCTCGTAATCTCTTTCCATCACTAAGAAAAAAAACAGTTAAAAAAAAATTATGGAAGAAGTAGGGGTGGGCGCGGATCGAATAGTGCCATATTTTTTGGTATTTGTGATTTACTTCGTATTTTACGGATATCTGATTTTTCGATTTGCTTTGCTTCGAAGAAATACGGATATTTGGTTTTCCAGATATTTGGAATTTTTTAAGATATTTACGAATATTTACGGATAAATCATACACCATGTTTAATACAAGTAAATCTTAAAAAACTATACATGTTTGTTTAAAAAAATATTTTAACATAAGATTAAGCACCAAAATTGAAAAAAATAACTATATGTTCCATATTTTTTTATAATGAAATAAATTTCTTGATAAACACACATAGTTTTAGAAAATTGTAGTTTTTCTAAAGATTTTATATTCTTTCCTTAATTTAATACTTTATATGTATTTTATAAATAACAAAATTATATGTTAAAATAAAAATATACATATTTAATTGTAGATATACATTTATTTGTATAAAACCGAAGCGGATCGGATATCCGCTTTTAAAATTTTTAATATTTGTTATTTGCTTCGTTTTTAACGGATATTAAATTTTAATATTTGTTTTGCTTCGAAGAGTTACGGATATTCGGATTTTTCGGATCGAATTGAAACGAATAACGAATCGGATCAAATTTAACGGATAAAATGCCCATCCCTAAAAAGAAGCAGAAGACTTCGATAGATATAAATCAATCTGAAAGAAGAAAAAAAAAAAGAAGAGAAATAGAAAAGGAGAGAGAATGCTACAGAAATAGTAGGGGTACTGGAGGTATTATGGAAAGTGTAACATTGCTTTTCCATATACCTAATATAAATTGTTTTTATAGTTATCTGATGCAAATTCCCTTTTTTTAACTAGGCAACTCTTTTTTTTTGGCAACTAACTAGGCAACTAAAACATTGTTATATTATATTAAACTAATACAAATGAGTCTTTAGCCTAAAAGAGAAACACATTAAAACAATTTTCTTGGTTTTCTTCCTTCTATTTTCCATAATTATGAATTTATAATAATTGCTTTTCCATTCCACCAACCCTACTCCATTTCTCTTCTAATATTATACACGACCAGTTTTTTATTCTATTACTAACTAAATTTATATTTCTTTATAAATACATCTCGCAATGAAAATATATTAGGGAATAATAAAAATTAATCCTGATATAAATATATATTAGTTCTTTATTGTTTTCATTGTAATAAACTACGATTGTTATAAACCGATAATATCCATTTTTATTGTCTTTAGACTTTCTCGAAATATTTTTAAATTAATACTGAACTTCTTAGAAATTCACATTTGACATTTTTTTTCTCAGCATTACCTTTTCAATTTACGTCTAACACAACATATAATTTTTCCGAACGTCAGAATTATTTTGACTTTCCAACTAAAACTTCAAACTAGTACTTTGTGAAGTTGGGGACATGGAGGGATATTTTCCCAGAAACACCACTGGACAAAGAAAATGAACTTCCAAGTAAGTTTCAGCGTTGAAAGTCATCTTTTCTAATTTTTTTATTCTTCTCAACATAATGACTTTCAGTTTATTCTGGTGACTTGGGTCAGGTCAGGTAAAGTTAAGTCTCTAATTTATTAGTTTAATATGCACAACCTGAACCAAGTCACCAAACATAAACTAAACATGTTTTGGACTTGTGAGAGTCTTCTCTGAAATGGTCTTTAAGCATGTTTCAGAAAAATGTGTTCACATGTGTACCCAAAAAAGACAAAACTTGTGAAAGCCTTTTGATTAAGGCTTAACAAGAGTTTGTTTCGGTTAAGTAATTAAGCAAAATATTTGAAGAAATTAAATGGATCATGATTTTGATTCATTCACATTCTTGTTGATATGAATCGAAAGAATATAAGAGATACCTACCTTCTTTCAAATCTTGAGGATTCTGCCTTGGAAAAATATTAAGAGACATTTGGTATAACCATCTTTTCTTCTCCGTAAATTGCTCTGAGACAGTCTTACCCAACATGTTAGAATATATTAGCTAGGGTTGAGCATTTTATCCGTTAAATTTGATTCGATTTGTTATTCGGTTCGGTTCGATCCGAAAATTCCGAATATCCGTAAACTTTCGAAGCAAAACAAATACTAAAAATCAATATCCGTTAAAATCGAAGCAAATCACAAATATTAAAATTTTGGAAAGCGAACATCCGATCCGATCCGACAATATATAAATACATGTATATCTTGATTATATTTTAAAGTTTTAAATGTATAAAATATATAATTATTATTCTAACATATGATTTGATAAATTATATTCACATTATTATTTATATAAAAGTATTACATAAAAGGAAGAGCAAAAATTTATGACAAGTATAATTTTTTTCTTAAGTTTTGTGTTATTATAATTGTTAACTAAGTTTAAAAAATTTACAAAATATGTAGACTCACTATTTCTTTTAATTTTTATTTTATGTATCATGCAAAAAAATATTTTATAAAACAGACTTGTATTGAATTTTTAAGATTATTTATGTTAATCAAAACAGATGAGATATCCGTAAGTATTCGTAAATATCTGCAAATATTTATTTATTTTCCGAATATCCGTTTTTCCGAATATCCGTATTTTTCCGAAGCAAAGCAAATCGAAAATTAGATATTTGTGGCATTCGAAGCAAATCATAAATATCTTTAAAAACCCGAATATCCGATCCGTGCACAGGTCTAATATTAGCATCTTATATGTCTCTTTTCATAGTAGCTTAGCAAATTTGATTGAGGACGTGTACAAAATTTCTTAAAGAAGCATCATTTATCAAAGACAGCTCTTCAACGTATCTACAGTCTCAAAGGCAAAACTGCTTGACTTTTTTTTCTAACTATGTTGTTTCTCCATTTGGGTTTTAAAAAATAGAAAGTAAAGGAATCAATACTACCATACATAGGCTGCTAAAAGAAGCTACGTATCTCCATCTCATGGACGTATCTCCATTTATATTTTTAACCAACTTGTACATAGCTCCAAGCCTCCAACTCATTCATCACATGCAATTTTCCAAAGGGTCAGAGAAATCCGTTTTTGATTAAGAGATATAAATAAATGATTTTAAAAGCTTTTAAATGGGCTTGAAATAATCGAACTTCCGGCTAGCTATGGGCCTAGTTCATTATCTATACATATATAATTTGCCTTTGGTTTTGGATCAACCTTTCCCTTTGGATGGACAGCTAGCTACTAGCTACTAAGCCAAAAAGATGAAAAAGACATGTTGGTCCTACCTGTTCTCATTGTATTACTACTACTCGTTTCGAGCCTTTTGATTTCCATTACACTGATTATAAACCCTAAACAAGACCTCACTCTGAATAAAAGCACTCCGCATAAAGGTTTTTCCTTTAGCAAAAATAATAAAAAGGAGGACATTGATGAAAGGAGAAAGCAAATTATTCTCAGACAAAACAAAGAAAACCACTTTTGTGTGATATAATCATATTCTCTCACACACGTTATGACAAACTGCACGAATCTCCGAGCCTCCCTCCCCATCCAACGGTCCACATCTCACTTAGGTTGTCTAAATCAACGGTCGAGGTCTACTTTTCTCCACAATCTGGCCCCTCTTCCTCACGGGAGACACAATGACTTGCTTCCGGCCACTCATGAAAGCAAGCCTTACTTCCTCATACGTGGCGGTGGGACCCATCCTTACCAATGACCATCCGACATATTGTCAGTTGGCGGGAACCCAGTTCTCCTCCATTTTTTTGGCTGTAACTGATTCGGTCATGCTTTTTTAGAGGAGAGAAGAGAGAGAAAGAGTTACAGTGTCACAGATACTGTGTCTTGGAAAGAGAGTCTAGAGAGAGATAGAGATTAGAGAGTGTGTTTGTGTCTCTGTTCTTTCATTTCTTTACACAAACAAAGTTTGATACTTCCGTTTTCTTTATGTAGCTTCTTATTAAAAATTATATTTGTTTTTTTTTTCATATTAGAGGAAAAGAGAGAGAATTTAAGATAAGAGGAGCAGATAAGAATCTACGAGCCAGTGATTCCATCCATCTTCTTTGTGAAGCTTCCGAGTTGAATTCCATTTTTCTTTTCTTGGAGGTTTCTCATTGGTTTTCTCGAGAATATGTGGTTTGTGAGAAGAGGATAGGAGTGAGCTTCACTTCACTGTAGCTTCAAAAAAAGTCTTTAACTTTCTCCTGCTTCTCACTAAAGCTTTGAACAGCTTCAACTTTCTCAGATTTGTTTGTCGAATCTTTTAATGGAGCAAAGAAGAAGAAGAAGAAACAGATACAGCAACACTCTCTCTCTGCTCTTACTCTTCTTCCTAGCCTCCACTTCAAGAACAGCCACAAGCGCAAGTTGTCGGCGAAGAACTGTGAAACACTTATCCACAACTCCTCCCTCATCTACGCCACTCGAATCAAGAATCACTTCCAAGGTTATCGTCGTTAGCATCGTTTCAGGGGTTTTAACAGGGTTGCTCTCGGCCTTAGCGTTAGCTTTCTTGGTCCGTTGCATTGTCAAGTACATGAGACAGACGCCAATCCTCAAAGGCCCTGTGGTGTTCTCCCCAAAGATCACACCCAAGTCTCTCCACGCAGCTCTTGGTAACGGTATCCAGCTCCTTGGCTCAGACCCTAACGGTAGATACCACAAGATGGTGCTGGATAACGGTCTGGTGGTTGCTGTGAAGAGACTAGGCTCGCTCGAAGGAAATGGCTCACCAGAAGCAACAAGCAAGTCGGTTAAGAGAAGGTTGCAGAAGGAGCTTGAGCTTCTCGCTGGTTTAAGGCATAGGAACCTTATGAGTCTAAGAGCTTATATCCGCGAATCGGACGAGTTCTCTCTCGTCTACGATTACATGCCGAATGGTAGTCTTGAGGATGTGATGAGTAAGGTTAGAGCGAATGAGATAGAGCTTGGTTGGGAGGTTAGGCTGAGGATTGCTGTTGGAATTGTGAAAGGGCTTCAGTATCTTCATTTCAGCTGTGAGCATCAGATTCTTCATTATAACTTGAAACCTACTAATGTCATGTTGGATTCTGAGTTTGAGCCTAGGCTAACTGATTGCGGATTGGCCAAGATCATGCCTGCTTCACACACATCAGTAGTATCTTGCTACTCTGCTCCTGAGTCATCTCAAAGTAACAGGTGCTTGCTTATAATCCAACACCATCATCACTCTACTTCTTCTCTTTTTACTAACGTGGTAGGTATGCAAATCCTTGTGACAGGTATACAGAGAAGAGCGACGTATTTAGCTTTGGGACGATACTGGGTGTTCTTTTGACCGGAAAAGACCCGACACATCCTTTCTGTGTAGAAGGTGCAAGTGGAGGCAGTTTAGGACTGTGGCTGAAACATTTGCAGCAGTCAGGGGAAGCACGAGAAGCGTTAGATAAGAGTATACTTGGGGAGGAAGTGGAGGAAGACGAGATGTTAATGGCTTTACGAATCACCATTGTCTGCCTTTCTGACTTTCCTGCAGACCGGCCTTCAAGCGATGAGCTTGTCCACATGCTTACACAACTCCACAGCTTTTAGCCAAATGTTCTTGTACCAGAACCTGTCTGTGAATTACATCTCAATATATCTCTTCTTCTCTTATTGGTTTATATTTCATCATACAAATACAAAATGGTCCAAGAAGTTATGAAAAGATAGCAAGCGGTTTCCCTTACCTAAAATAGTAAAACAACTAAACGTGTGGACAACAAGCAGTTCTTGATGAACGTACATATAACTCAGAAGCAATACAATGAGAACTACAGATCAAGCAATGACCTCGTCAAGTCAGTTTTCTACTTGCAGTGCCCTAACAGGTGACCCGTTGCCAAAGCTGGGTTGTATCAGTAACTCTGAGAGGTCACCGCTCTCGAAGAAGGATTTGTGAAGAGCCTCGACGCATCCTTCAGCTTCAGCATCATTTACTATAAGTGAAATGTTTACCTGCAAGATTTTAACAAAAGAATAGAAAATTTGTTAGGTGCGTACGGAAAGAGAGCTTTGTGACAGGCAGTGTGGCACCTTGGATGCTCCTTGTGATATCATCTGGACATTGATGCCTTTGGTCCAAAGAACATGAAACGCCTGCACGAAGATTAAAAAAACGTTTAGCTAAAAAGCGCAAAAGAAATGTCTCTTTCTCTGTTAGAACCTTGAAAGAGGTAAAGATCTAACCCTCTCTAGAATCAGGGAGGAATGTTGAACATTTCCAATTAGAGAGATTATCGCTCTTCCTTTTGCAAGATTCACAACTGCAATTTTCTCCAGTTCTTCAACTACATGATCAAGCTCCTGTTTACAAGGAAAAAAGAAAGAAAGAAAAGGCATATGAGAAGCACGACATATATGGCTGGAAATAAAGTGCTAAGGATTCAACATGAACTTGCCTGTTGAATCAGTTCCCTGCTCCAAAGTTTTGACGGGTCCAGTGTCAGAGATATGCTGACTTCACTAGTGGCAACAACATCTACGGATATTTCAAGATCTTCAAATATCGAAAATACCTGGCCAAAAGAGTGGAGTTCGCAGGAAATGTTAATTGCTAACAGTATGATCATAGACTGGAGCAGACCACAGTTCTAAGGAATGAACTTCTGAAACTTTTAGCCACATAAATGCGCTGCAAATGAATGTTCTTACCTTGGCAAGAAATCCAACTTGACCAAGCATTCGGGTGCTTGCTATATCCAGCATGGTCACATTGCGTTTCAGAACAATGCTCGTTAAAACTGTCTGTCATATGAAGAAGCATAACGTTTTGTTTTCAAATGAAAATTCCCAAATGAGTTGTAAAACAAAAAAACAAAAATCACGAGACTATATATACCTTGGTCATGTCTCTTGTTTTCGTGATGATAGTTCCAGGAGCTTTAGGGTTATAAGAATTTTTCACCCTAACAGGAATCCCACCCTCTCTTGCTGGTCTCATTGACTGTGGGTGCAGCACCTGCAGCAACGATTCTTTTTTTACTGCTACTGTACAAATTTTCATATGTTAAACTGGTAGAGTGTTTACCTGTGCACCAAAATAAGCTAGCTCGGCTGCTTCATCGAATGTTAGATATGGTACTGGTGTAGCTCGTTTATAAATAGTAGGGTCACATGTTAGCACACCATCAACATCTTTCCACACCTACTCAATGAAAAAAAAACAAACATCCAAAACTTAACAGAGATTTAAACATCGTTTTTGGAAAAAAAAGCACATTGAGTTTTGAGGCTGTAGAAAAAAACCTGAATCTCTTGCAAACCCAATGCTTTACCAATTGTGGTTGCCGTCAAATCACTGCCCCCCCTACCCAAGGTAGTAACCGCACATGTTTTCCAACCCTATTATTAAATAGATTAATAAGGCAACGCACAAAAATCTTGGACGAAAATCTTGGTTATCTGTACATTGTGAACTAGCAATACCTTTCCAAGGAAACCTGTTACAACTGGAACAGCAGGATCATGCATCCAATCATCATATAATCTCTTGGCAACAGCTGGATAAGTTGCTTCCAAGATATCTCCATTGGTGAAATCATCCGTTGTAATGAAACCGATTTCAAATGCATCATACTGCAAAGTCAATAGTCAACTTAGCTTTATTTACAAGCTGGAACAAAAGTGAACATCTAGACTAGTCCCGAAGACGCATGATTATAAGTGTTTTGTTTGAAACCAACTCAAAAAACCATAGCTGAGTCCGAACCGAAATCTAGATTGAACATTTCTAGCCTAATCTACAAAGATATCAACATTACTAATTCGTCAACCAAAACAAAATAAAGATACTTTTAGAGAAAAATAAACAAATAGTAAAATATGATGATGGACATACTTGGCGTGCCTTGACACCGATTTTATTAAGATAGGCAGCGAAAATTCTTGTAGACAAGCACTCTCCAAAAGAGACCAAGTAGTCTCTGGTTCGAAGTGTCAACTCCTTCATCATGGCTATACCTTTCAGTAGTTGCTCTAGTTCTTCCAAAAACGCTACAAAAATGTTTCCCCCAAACTTTTTTTTAAAGAAAGCATTCAATATATGAGCCCTACTCAAAATAGCAAAAAGGAAGCTCCAAGTGTTGGAAAGTCTACAAGTTACACGAACAAACTAAAGAATGCTTACACGAAACAACAGAGGGGTCGATCTCGAGCTCTTTCACTGTCCTGAAACAACCAAAACACACACATTCTTTATCGAAACCAACAGGAAGCAGAAGATTAATCATATATTTCTACAAGAAACCAAAAACCTGAGATGCAAATCCTTGATAATGCTCAACTCCTCGATCTCAGAAGCATTAGAAACACCACAACTCACAGCCTTCTCTCCCGCCTTCACTAGCACCAAAATAACAAAATTCAAAAAAAATTAGGACAATGATCTATAAGAGACCAAAAAGATAAAAAGAAGTCTACATAGACCAATTGTGATCTATCATGGACCAAGAGCTGGTAAATTACCAATTTGCCATTAATGAAAGTGGCATGTGAACCATTGGATCAAATAATAGAAACTCTAATCTCGGTCGTCCAATTTTCTTCTTCCTTTCTCTTTCTCTCGCCTGGGTCCCACCCAAAATCAATATTAACTCCCTCACATCTTCATCTTCTTCATTACTCAACCACCCACGAAAATTCATTTCAATCACCAACCAAAGTTCTCTTCTTCAAGTTTTCATCCACAAACCTTTAATTCTGTTTCTTAGGATTCTTCTACAGCTTTCCTCGTCCTTGAAACAGCAAATGTGCCTCGTCCTTGGTCTTGAAATCGCTTGGTAAGTGTATACTCTCTCCCTCTCCTTCTCTCTCACTCTTCTCTTCTTTTTTATTTGTTTTCTGTTTAGTTTTAGTCCCATAATATGTATGTTACCATTATGAGTCAGGTTCCATGGTTTAAGATAACGTTCTTATAGTATGAATCATGATATTGTAGATTAAATCATTTTTTACATTGGTTACACTGGTACAACAGATGTTGAGTACACCTGGTAAACCTGGTAAAACTCGTTAAGAATAACACTAGTACAACTAGTAAACCTGGTACAACTCTAAGTAACATCAATAAGAGTATGGGTAAAACTTGTATAACTCTTAGTAGTCCTTTGACAAGTCAAATACTAGTATAACTAGTATAACTTATAACAACTGTTACATGTAAACCAGTATAACTGGTAATACTAGTATAACCCGTATTTTAGCGACTTTAGAACTCGTATAACTGATATAACTTGTAAGTTGTCATGTTGGTTTTAACTCTTTTCAGGAACTATGGATGGTAGTGGAGCTGTGGTGATACATTTTGATCATGGTGGAGACAAAATATTTATACATTAGTAATGAGAGGAAAATATGAGGAGATAACTTATTCTCGCTTGGTTGATAGAATAGGCAAGAAAATGAATATCGATGTAGCTGCGACGAAGCTTCAATCGAGTTACTATCCCCGGTCGTGGATAATAAGAGGCCTTGTTATATTTTGGATGATGAAGATGTTTTAGGATATTTAATGGAGGTGGATAGGAAAACCGGTAGTGTTTTGCATGTGGAGTTTTCCAAAATATCTCAGAAAATCGAGTAACGGCGCTTTTATGAACGAGGAAATTCAGATTGATGCCAGAGCTAATGATGGTATGGCTGGAGTTGAGGAGTTGGCAATTGTTCCTCAAAACCAATCAGATGGGTATAATCATGAGGAGTTAGCAATTGTTCCTCCAAGACAATCAGATAGGTATGAGCATGAGGATTGCAATGAAGAGGGTGATGAAATGAATGATAGGGAGGAGTTGCCGGCTGTTACACCATCTGTAGACACAATTGTCAATGCTGAGTGGGATGATGGTATTGATATGAGTTTGTATCAAGAATTTGCGACTAAGGAAGAGCTGAGGAATTTAGTGGACGCAGGAGTGCATTCGAATTGTTTTGAGGTTGATATAATCAAGACGAATCGTACTGTTTATGTATTGAAATGTCGTGGGGTTGGATGCAGATGGTATTTACGAGCTGCAAGGCTGAAAAACTCAGCCTTTTTCAGTGTCAGAACGTATAGAAAGATGCATACGTGTACTCGGGGAGAGGGAAGTGTAACCAAGAGGGGGAAAAGAGGAACACCAAGCTTGGTCGCAGGAGTGGTGCATGAAGATTATCCAGGCCAATACAAGACTCCAGATCCAAAGTCTCTCATAAAGTTGGTGAAGAACAAACTAGGTGTCACGGTTTCATATTCTACAGCTTTGAGAGGAAAACACAAAGCTGTCAGTGATTTGCGTGGTAACCCTCAGGAGAGTTTTGCTAGACTTCCATCTTACTTGTACATGTTAGAAAGAATGAATCCTGGTACCATCACAAGATTAGTAGTGGATGAGAAGAAGCAGTTTAAGTATATGTTCTTTGCGCTTAAAGCTTGCATCGAAGGGTTTCAAGCAATGAGGAAAGTGATAATAATGGATGGAACTCACCTGAAGGGTGTGTATGGAGGAGTGCTTCTCATTGCCACTGCTCAGGATCCAGATCATCATCATTATCCCCTCGCTTTTGCGGTAGTAGATGGTGAGAAAAATGCGAGCTGGGAGTGGTTTTTGACTATACTGAAAACTTTGATACCAGATGATCCTCAGCTTGTTTTTTGTACTGATAGAAACCAATGCATCATCAAGAAGGTGCACGAGGTGTACCCAATGGCGATCCATGGATATTGCATTTTTCACTTGTCTAATAATGTTGCCGGAGCATGCAGCAAAGTTAACAAGAAAGGGGTTGCCAGAAAGTTTAGAAAAATTGCTGGTATGTACACAGAGGTCGAGTTCAGAAAAAGCTACAATGATTTCAGGAGAACGTTGCCTCAAGCCGCTGAGTATCTAGATGAGAGTGTTCATGAGACCAAATGGGCAAGATGTCAATTTCCGGGAGAAAGGTACAACATAGATACAACCAACACTGTTGAATCAATCAATGGTGTTTTAAAGGAACCAAGGAAATATGCATTGTTGCCAATGCTTGATGTGATCATTGGGAAGATGGTAGAATGGTTTAACAAATATCGTGATTTATCTTTACGCGTTCCAGAGAGACAGATACTAATTCCCTACGTGCATGGGATATTGCATCACAGTTATCCGAAGGCAAAAAAGCTCACGGTGATGGAGCTAAACAGATTTGAACGTCAGTACACTGTGATTGGCAAAGATGGTCAAGGTTATTATGTTGATTTAGGAACGGAACATGCCAGTGCAAGTGTTTTGATATTGATCGGTATCCTTGTGTGCATGCACAGGCTGCGATCATCGCTGCGTGGAGAAATGTCTGAAGACTATTGTTCTAAGTATTATTATATGGAGCAGTGGACTTTGGCATATTACAAGACAATATATCCAGTGCCTCATCATTCATTATGGGAAAGTTATGAAATTCCGATGAAATCCTATCTCAGGTTGTCTACCCTCCGCATGTGGAAAGAAAGAAAGGAAGACTACAAGAAACTAGATTTCCATCAGCTGGGGAATATCGGAGGAAGAAAAAGAAGAAGTATCCACCATTGGTGTGTGAGAATGATGGAATTGACAGCGATGAAAGTGGAAGCGATGGAATTGATGAATGAGTCTTACTTATGTGTTATGGAACTTGCTTATGTCTTGTGAGTCTTACTTATGTGTTATGGAACTTGCTTAGTCTTGTGAGTCTTAGTTATGTGTTATGAAACTTATTTATGTGTTGTAGAACTTATTTATGTAATGTGTTGTTTCTTCAGTACATCGGTACAATTGGTAAAACTTCATTAAACCTAACATTCATGTTTTTGTGTTGTTATACTGGTACAACTAGTAAAACTAAAAATAAGTTATACTGGAATAACTAGTTCAACTATGTCTAGTTTACTAAAATAGGTTCTACTGGAATAACTAGTACAACTATGGAGGATCTGAAATTTAAATATTATTTTAGGTTTTTCCATATTAATAAAACATTCAAATGGTCTAATTTTAAGTGTTTGGATAGGTTTCTTTGTGTTTTGTATTGTTTTTTTTTTTTGATTTCTACCTCCATCACAAAAGTTTGCTTGATATACCTTATACTTTTAAGGTTTGTTAACATATTTGTCCACATATTTTTGAAAACATACATGACAAGTATTTTCACAATAGTGATGATTTCATTGTATCCGGGCAAATACATGTTAACATAAATGAGTGGTACAACTTAGATAATGGTATTTTCTCTTTGGTACAACTAATATATTCAGGTTTCACTGCCAAAGTATAACTCTGTACAAACTAGTATAACTAATAAACTAGTACAACTTTGTGCAAGCCAGATAACTAATAAACTAGTACAACTTTGTAGAAACCAGATAACTAAAAACTAAAACAACTTTGTGTGCATAATGAGTTTCAAATAAGTGGATTCCCAGATAAGTCCTATACTTTTTAATTTAACACTAGGTTTACTAGTTTTTCTAGTTGTACTACTTTCATATTTTTTGGCATAGTTGATGCTGTAATGTTGTTTTACTTCCCACCTGTAATTGCAACCTGTTCAACCACCAAGTTTGGATTTAGGTTTTAAAACACACACACATACAAGTTTTAGGTTTTAAAACACACACACATACAAGTTCATCCGTTTTAGGTTTTAAAACAAACACATACAAGTTCCAAAAACAACAACATAGTTCAGCCAAATCAGTTTGGCGTAAAAGGAGACCTCAACAAATGAGAACGCTTGGGCACCCTCTTTGGCATCTCAGCAGGATCCTGTGAATCTCCAACCGAGCTGTGTTCTCTAAAGCGTCATCAACTCTAACCTCACCTTCCTTCTCCAAAGCATCATCATCTACAACCTCATCTGTCTTGTCCACAGCAGCTTTTTCCGCAGCCGCCTTCTCAAATCTCTCTGCAGTGTCTGCCATAATTTGAAGTGTAGATTGCTCATCTCCATCTTCAGTATCTACATTGAACAAAAATACATCCTGACTTAGATCATCATCATTAAAAATAAAATTTGAAGTTATATGTTATCATGACTTACCTTGCATCAACTTCTCAGCCTCTACCTCGATATGTTTCTCACCATCCTTCTCAGCCTCTGCCTCAATCTGTTTCTCACTATCCTTCTCAGCCTCATCACCCTTGTCAGCCTCTGCCTCAATCTGCTTCTCACCATCCTTCTCAGCCTCATCACCCTTGTCAGCCTCATCACCATCCTCGCCTTCCTTATCAGGCTCATCATCACCATCCTTATCAGCCTTATCACCATCCTCGCCCTCCTTATCAGGCTCATCATCACCATCCTTATCAGCCTTATCACCATCCTTGTTAGTCTCATCACCATCCTTATCACCATGTATCTCACCCTCCTTATCACCATGCATCTCCCTCATTATCACCAAGTATCTCAGCCTCCTTATCACCATACATCTCGCCCTCCTGGAACGACCAACTTTCTCTCTGAATTTTTTCTTCTTCCAACTCCTTTACTCTTGCTTCCAGAAGACGAATTGTTTCGTCTCTCAATGCAAATCCATCATCCATTCTTTTGTTCAACTTCAACTCTAATTCTCTTAAACTCTCACGACTGCCACTGCGCCTGCCCCCGCCTCACCGCCTCGCCTCCTGCCTCTCCTCGCCTCGCCTCCTGCCTCGCCGCCTCCTGCCTCCTCTTGTTGCTCTCGGGTTCTCACATCCATCTCATATAGATCCGGCCAGAAGATTTTTTTCCCTGGTTCCATTAGGATCTTGTTCCAACTGTCAACAGCTATGTCTAGCGTATCCGAATCATCTATCAGCTCCAAGTCTTCAAAAGTCCCTTCATCCATTATTTCATACAAAGGTCTACTTCATTTCCTTTTGGTTCCAAAACACCGATAATCTCCTGAAATGACCAACAACAAATTACACATTTAATTAACTATGAACTTGAAGAAAATGACATAAACAACACTTAAAAAAATTATAAGCTTTTACCTTTGTGTTTCCTAGCGTCCGATAAATCATGTCAAGTGGAAATCCTGTTGTTCCGGTCCTCTTGAACTTCCATTTGCACATTCTTGGACAACCATCAAAACAGTTTGGAACAGGCTCTCTGAATCTTTCCCTAAGGACAGGGGATACATTCAAATGCTAATATCTGCACATCATTTCACACAATCACTTTAGTTATATTATAACAAATATGCTTATGAAAAATGTTATTCATATACCTCCAAAGGGTTGATAAACCGGAAATACCCATGCATGCTCGGGATCCCATCACGAAAATGATCCCTTACATGAAAAATCTCCTTCATGCAATCATCTAGGCCCGGCATTTTAACTGGACCAAAACCCGACCGAACCGATTCGAAAATACCGACTGGAACCGAACCGAAAATTTACAAGTACCTATTGGGTCCAAAATTTTCTACCCGAATGGACCGGACCGAAAAGAACCGACCGAATAGACCCGACCGAAAAGGACCCGAATAATAGACCGACCGAATAGACCGATTCAAATCGACTTTAAAACTTTAAAATATCTTTTATTAACAATCTTTGTCATTATTTTGTAACATTTATAACTAACATGAAGTTTGAAATGTAAAATATAAAATTAAAATGTTCTATTTTAACTATTAATAGTTTATTTTAAGTTATTTTGTAAAATTTTAGATATATATGATAAATTTTGACTAAATTTGGTGGAATTTGAATATTTTATTTCCTTTATATCCTAAATACCGAACCGACCGAACCCGACCGGACCCGACCGAATCCGAAAATTATGGGTATTACCGAACCGACCCGGACCGACAAGACCGACCGAACCGACCGAAAAATGGGTACGTAAATGGGTCTAAATTTCCAGGACCGAAGGACCGGACCCGACAAGACCGACCAACCCGACCGAAGACCGGATGCCTCCTACAATCATCAAAGGTGTAACGGCCCCATGGAAATTCGGTGCAAAACTCCAAATCTTCTACTGCTTGGAGAAGGAAATACTCAATGAAGTATCCTGCTTTGGACCTTCCTCTTAAAGCGTAGCAAGTAAAGAACCGCCATCCTCGACGATCGCCACTACCATCAAATTTCATCTTCAAGTTTCTCCTTAACATCCGCTTCACTTGCAGACCCTTTTCCTTCCCATCCTTTGTCTTCTTCACTTTAAAATACTTTCTCGAAACTTCAGTCTCCCTATGCTCGATAGTTTTCTGGATATGAGTGGCATATAAACCAGAGAGGCTATGTTCCCTGATAGAGTATCTAATTGGAACACCGTTTACCCCAAACCAAGCTTGTCGACCCTTCTCATGCATAGTACGAGTAGCAACATCCACAATCCCATCACTTTTCTTGTTGAGGTACAATCCATGTGGAATATATGCTTGAACTGAGGATGTTCCTGAAACCAACTCTTCTCGAGGCATCCAACTTACCAATCGCCTTGTTCAGAAAATCGTGTTGATGGCACCTTGAGGAGAGCTTGCAACCCTTTCCATAGTTGCTCGGATTGAAGAAAAACCAGCAGGTCTGTCAGCTTCTGGTCATATCATCACTCTCAACCTGAAAAATACAAACAAAATACAAAGAATAAATAACGAGTTATACAACACATAAACACTTAGTTGTACCAGTTACACTAATTAAATTAAAAATAATATTACTAGTTCTACCAGCAAGCCTAGTTATACAACAACAACACCATCTCATTAAACAGTTATACAAAATACTTCTCTAGTTATACTAGTCGACTACATGATAAGAAGCGTAGTTGTACCAGTTTTATTACTTATAAAAAATTTTTAACTAGTTATCCTGAATTTGTTTACAACATATTATTACCAGTTGCACCATTTTCACTCTTTTAGTTGTACTAGTAATTTAATACTCGGTTGTATTAGTTAGACTAATTATACTTTTCATAGTTATACCAGTTATATTAGTTATAAGAAGTGTGGTTGTACTAGTTATACTAGTTCCATTGATTCTGTTTTACAACATTTTATTACCAGTTGAACTAGTTTCATTCTTTTAGTTGTACTAGTTACACTTCTTATATAATCACTACTTATTTTTTTTTTTCGACCCTATGATAAATATTTCTAGAACCATTTAAGTTGACTTGTTTACCGTTCTTGGAGTCGTTGTCAATGGCAGCAGATCCAATAGCAGCCTCAGGTGAATTTGAATCTATTTGGTTAGATCCAATCTGCTCACGGTTCCTATTTGTTAGTCCAATTTTATCATAAAATTCCAAAACCATTTTAATTGATTTGTTTACCGTTTGCCCGTCATTGTTAATGGCAGCCTCGGGTGAGCCTGATTCTCTGTTGGTAGAAGTTATTGGAGCTTGCAGTGGATTCTCCGCCTCATTGGGTGTTTGAGTAGGTGATTTTTGTGGCTCAATCGGAACTGATGGGCTTGGCGTACCCTCTCTACCATCCTGCGAAGGTAACTCCGTTGATAGTGGCGGATAATGATCAGGATCGGCTTGATGTTCTGGTGAAGATGCGGTCTGAGGCCGCTTGGTTGGATTGGACGAGGACTCATCGTCTACACGACTGTCTCGCTTCCTCTTCTTCTCTGCGGTTTCAATCTTCTTCTTCTCTGCATCTCTTTTTTTTTTAACGGCTTCTCTCCTCTTTTTCACCGATGCTTGTTTTTTCTTTATCACAGAGTCTTTCTTCTTCTTTTCCGCCTCAGCTTTCTTCTTCTCCACCGCAGCTTTCTTCTTCTCCACCACTGACTCATTCTTCTTCTTCTTCTCCGGCGCACCTTCTTTGTTTGTTTGTTCGGTGAAACGAGTCTTTGGAGCCATAGTGTTTCAAAGAGTAACACGAAATAGAGAAACAAATGAGATAGAGGGAGATCGTGATGATTGTGGTAGAGTTTGATTAGTGAGATGAGATAGAGGGGGGGGGGAGAGATCGTGAATTTTTTTCTGTTGGTTATGTCGGGGAAGGAAAAAGGGAATTAGGGATTTAGTTTGATTTAGGGGGAAGGATCCGGGAAGGACACGCGGGTCGGGTTACTGGGTGGGGTAGGTTGGTTGGATATGTAAATAAGTTAAAGTTTTAGGTTTTATAGTATTTTCAGCTTAATTTCGATTTATTATTAATTCATTAAAAAAATAAAAACAGAAGTGTCCTTTTCCAGATTTTTGTGTGTCCATTTGGTCGATCTCAGCATTTGATTCAAAAAATTAGAACAACACCAATACAGAACAAAAAGAGAGAGTTTTAATTTTTTTAAGCGGCTTACAAGCAAGAGGTTGTTGGTGGTTTTCCCCATAGCGGAAAGAACAATGACAGGACTCTCTTCCGGAAACGTCAAAACCAAATCCGCCACTTCTCTCATTCTCTCCGCCGTCGCCACCGAAGATCCTCCGAACTTCATCACGCACGTGAACCTCTTCTCCTCCTCCGTGTCCTCCTCGATCGCGTCTGTATTCTTCTCTTCCAACGCAGCTCGTACAGTACCGCCTTTGAGAGATGGACCTGAAACCATCCTTTTGCAGGAGGAGCCGTCTCCGGTCCATCTTAGTGCTGTGAAACCGACACGAGTCGGAGAAACGTGTAGCGTCGACGAGTTACGGTGGTGGTGGGGGAGCGGCGATCTGGTGAAGGAGGCATTGCAGTGACACCGAATCCTAGCAGCCGCCATCGGAGGAGAAGAGGGAGGCCGAGAATGTTCACTGAGACGCCAAAGATGGAAACTTTGTTGTTGAACCCTCTCCGACTGGCTCTGTTCTGAAACGTTGTCGTTTTATTACCAACGACTGATTTGATTTAACACGTTTTTAATGCGTCTCTCTTAAAAAGTAAAAAGCTTTCATTTTTCAACAACCTAATGAAGATCCTCACTTTACAATCATCCTCGTGTACACCTTCTACGAGTTCCGGTTATAAAGCACGCAACTTTCGATCAGATTCCGTCGTATGTTTCTCCGAGATCGAGCACTTGGTTCAGTGAAAAGTCGAGAATGCACCTATAAAGGTGCTTATCATTTTCTTCTTCTTACAAAGTCTTTCCAACTCTCAAAATGTATGTTGCAGTAATGATTCATTTCTCAGTGACACTCCTCCACATGGAGAAGATGATGAGATCTCTGACGAGTGACGACATGGATATGCGATGATCTCTCTATCTTCATGCTGAGCTGCACAGTCTGTAGCAACTCTGTTTATATCATCAATGCTATGTTAAATTAATGTTATGCTCTCAAGTGTCTAGGCTTGTGAATCCAAGTCCCCATAGGTTAAGAAGCTCTTCGCTTTCCTTTGTTGTAATCTAATGTCCCTAAATGAAGATAGACAGATGTTGAGATTTGTATTTATGTTCCGGTTATGCGGGTTTTTTTGGAGCTTCGAACTTCCAACCGCGTCTTTGATTCCGTCGGGTTTGGTTTGACACATTCTAATTAAAGAATCTTTTCAGTCACCGGTTTAGTGAATCGAATCCGGTTGATCAGAAGAGCTCATCCATCATATGACGTCGTCTTTTAAAAAGAGACGAGCAGTAGCCGCCCATGAGATATGGGCCGAGTAATCTGAATTCGATAACTCAATTCAAATTAGGGTTTCCATGAGTCACGCCCTATAAAGCAACGTTTTAGCTGCCATACCATTCAGACGCAATCTCCCAGTTCCCTCCTGTCTTTAAGATTTTCATCTTCGGTTTGTTCTTTATTTACTTTTCTCATTTTAGGATTATTGGTACGGTTTTGGGTATTTTATTTTTCGGAATTTTTACTTTTAATTTCGATGGAATGAATCAGAGCAGATGATGATTTTTTTTTGCACAACAACAGTGCTTCCTATTAACCATGCGGATTATATAAATCGAGCTTTTTAAAACTGATGCTCCGATTCATTCAATCTTTCTTTCAAGTTTCATAAATTTATTAATTGAAACGTTTGCTACATTTATCTCTTGCTTCTTCTTTTTTTTTATAAGATTAAATATATCGAATTCTAGCGTTGTTGTCAATAATGAATGAACAATTTTGATCGACATGAGTCTGGTTTTTTACAGAAGAAAGACGTAACGAATTCAGTTATCTCCGGTTTTGATTAGTAACCACGAATAGCTGTGAGCTTTCAAACAAATTTAACATTGTTTAATCGATATACTTTTGACTGATTGAATTATTCTAAACCAATGAAACTGTAATGATTAGATAGTTGACTTGAATTATTCTTCTATGTATTGATGAATGCTGACCAAAAAAAAAGTATGTCTTGATGAATATAAGACATTACTATTGCTAATCTATTACATCTACGGAAACAAATCAAAACCATATAGATAGTTGCGTACTCACATTTTAATACCAGTTAGTTCACAGAACCGGAATGATTATATGACTAATATTTTTGTGTGTTTATATGTGAGTCATGCTTTTTTTGGTGTTCACATATACAAATCCCTGCTATTCCTTTTTTTTTTTCAAATTCCTGTTATTCTTTTTGCCAGTAAAGATGTAAACTCCATTTATTCCTAAACAGCAATGATAATGTGTTCAGTTTTTCGTCCAAACAAATATTTGAAATATGCATCAGTATCTATGTTGTTATAATTATAATAATTGATCATGATTCTCACTTTCAAATATGAATGGGCTCGCATCGTCAAAGCACGGTCCATTTAACTATAATCATTCAGATAAGCAACTTTCAATTGTGAACAACAATAAATATTAAACTATATCATAGTGACATACATGAATTGCTATGCAAACATATATATGCTTTTCACCATCAAATATTCAGATTACACAAGTTAGGTATCAATAACTACAATATTTTGGTTTCAATTGAAAAAGATAACATTAAATGGTGGTCCGACGTAGAGGAATTGCTATTTGTTTCTTTAATGCGGACGAGCCATGCTCTCTTAATGCTAGTGATGGATACTATTCAATGGAACTGGCATTGTTTAAAAGAAAGCACACAAAGTACGCTCACTTTATCTTTCTATTTATGTTTTCCCAATTTACAGTTCCACCGAACTCGTGCCATGACTAGGACTTTTGAACATAAAGACACATTAGTCGGCAAGACGTGACCGTATTGTTTAACTAACATACATTCACGTGTTTCCTACTAATTTCCATTATAATACACATTCTCTAACGACAAAACTAGACCAAACAAGAATATATATAATCATAGACGCAAAGTTAAAAGATGGATAATAGACATTTTATTTGAACACGCAATCTGAAGCTTCACGAGAATCTCAGATTTGTGTGTTTTTTCTTTTCCAAATACTAAAAATTACAACAAAGGGTTGTGGAAATATTAATAATAAAAATCATTTAAGAAGATAAGCAACACACTTATATAAGACTCACTATATTCTTAAGAAAGAAACGTAATATACTAAAGATGTGTCGTGAGATTCCAAAAGATTGGGGAGAAGCCAAATGCAAGATGAACTGATTTGGTTTCAAGTCTCAATCAAAAAAAAAAGAAAGAGAAGAGAATTTCGTTTTAGGCAGATGTCGGAAAGTAAGGACATGTTGATACTAATCTGCAAACACAAGCAAACAAAAGGTAAAAAAGAAAATGTGAGAACGCGTTTTATAGCAACAGTAACTTATTTAGAACACGTCAATCTTTCTTGGCCGCATGGTACGAATAATACAAACAAATGTTTAGTTTCTTTCGGTGTTTCTTCTCATTTTCCCATCATTAATTTGTAAAATCATTTTGAAAGATATCACTTGTCGGAAGTAAACAAAAAGAGAGATCTAAAGTCAACACGTTTTTGAAGTTCCACAATAACCTAAGCTTTTTAAAATATACGTATAGCTCGACAATGTCTACGTAGAAGCATGTGCTTCGCTGAACAACCACATGCATATTTAAAAGTTGTATTGATTAAAAGAGGTATGAATCCTAATAATTTATCATGGATTTTGAATGAAATATTCGTGTAAAAATGGGTAAAGGTCGACACAGAGGAAGAATAAGAAACCTTTTGGTTTAATTGTTTTGGGGTTAATCCTTGGATGGTAGATTGGTAGGAGAGCAATTACCTCTCCTTGCGCTTCTCAAGAAACCTTTGTAGTGACTTTCTCCTTGCGATGGGAAGATCTGTACACATACACACAAAAAATACTTCCTTATCAGATACAGTGGTTACAGTACTTTCAAATCTTTATTCATAACCAATTAACAGAGTTTGTTACAGACAAATTCTTAATTAGAAACTGGAAAAAACGTTAGTATAAATTATATAGAGATACATAAATTTTTATCACCAATTGATTTTAAATTGTAAATTATCTATCTTAATATAATAACATATTAGTCGGTTTCATATTAACTATTTCACTTATTATCAGTTGATTTTAGGTTATAAGCTCATCTAACTCAATAGATTCAAAGTTCAAAGGTAAATAACAACTAGTGGATTGGTCCTCCATGGTTCAAGTCAGTTTAGTCAATATAGATGTTCAAGTTGCTAAAACCAAACCTTTTAGATTACATAAAATAACTAGCTTCTTTTTTTTTTTGAAATAACTAGCTATCTTTGAAGATTCATGCACTAGGTTCTCTTTATTACTTTGGTACTAACCTCCTTCTAGGTTCTTGCCAAAGAGCTTTGACCCTAGGGTGGTCGGAGGGATTACCGAGAGATCTTTCTCCATCAATTTGTCATTCTTTGGCGTTGTCTCCATGGCAACCTTCAAAATATCCTCAGCCTTGTTAGGAGACACTTGGAAAACGGAGACGGTTCCATTGTAGAAGATGGTCATAGGAACAGTTCCAGAGACAAGTTCCAGCCTGAGGGAATATTTTTGAAAACAAATGTTATGTTATTTGCTTCTCTGGTTGCGCCAAAATGACAAAATATTATTAATAAAAAATAAAAAACCTGGAAAGAGGCGCGTGGAGAGGAGAAGACGGTATATGAGGATGATCCTCCTTGGGAGTAGAGGGGACTGAAAACGATCTGGTGGATGAGTCAGAACGGTTAGCACCAGAAGCTAACAGTGATTTGATAATCTCCGGATCTATCTTAGAAATCGCACCTTGCATTTCTGTAATGAAAGTTAAAACCAAATCGTTCGGGACAAGATAAAACAAGAAAGAAGAAGAATACGAGAAAGATAAAAGGTGAAACGAACCTCGGAAACTACGACGACGGTCGAGAGTTTTCTTGAACATGGGCTTTGGAGCGTTATTGGTCTGATTCTTGTCAAGACCGAAGAAGTCGAGCTCTGTGGTAGCTTTAGACATGTTTTGTCTGTTTTCTCGCTGATGCAGAGAGATCAAGAAATAGAGAGAGATGAAGGAAACAAGAGGCGCGAGAAGAAGTAAAGATAAAAGGATATTTCATGTGAACTTTAAAAGAATTAATAATGTGTATCGGTCAGATATAACGCACGAGGTTCATGCCTTCTTTTTCTTTATTTATTTTTGTTTTTGCGTCACTCCCAACCTCCACTTAACTTCTAATTTTTTTTTTTTTTTTTTTTTGGTAAAATGTTAATATTATACCATTTTTGATTTTTCACAATGTTGCTACCAACTTATTACACAAAATGAAAGATTACAGAAAGCAAAGAAAAAACACAAGAACAACTAGCAGACTAAAACATCAAGGAGGCCGATAAGATGAGAAGTAGAATTGGAGCAGGGAGGGCTGAGCTGACGATCTTGTTGGGAGAGATAGCATCCGATCCCTAAGTAGCCGGTCAAGCGTCAGATGGAGGACCGACGTTGGAGAAGACACTGACGTGAAGATGCGAGCATTTCTTTCTTTCCAGATGACGTAGATGATCGACTGGAACAGAAGCTTTGCAAGGGTGCTAGCATTGTAGTTGGACATGTGGTTTGGGGATAAAATCCAGGCTGCTGCAGAGTGCAAATCTGATGGCGGATTAGTCCAGATTTGAGAGGCGAAAGCATTCCAGAGAATTGAAGAGTAGCTGCATTCAAAGAACAGGTGGTGGTGTGTTTCCATAGCCGAGGAACAGAGCACACAACCCCCTGCGACATTCATACCCCATCTTAACAATCTGTCTTTAGTAGGCAACCGCCTTAGCAAGGCCAGCCAAGCCATAAATGAGTTTCTAGGAATACGCTCCTTGAACCAAATGACTTTGTGCCAAGACACTGTAGGAGCAGGCGTACGAAGATTCTCCCACGTGACCTTGGATGAGAAAACAGAGCCAAAAGAGTCACCAGTCTTGCGCCATAGAAAGGTATCTGGTCCGTTTGCAACAAAAGGAGGATCAACTTCTGTTATTGCTGCCTGAATCTGTTGTATTGCAGGTGACCTTGCTGGAGGAAGGCGCCATGACCCGTCTCTAGCAGCGTCACAAACAGAAGCACTTTTTCTCACTCTCATACTTCTAGGGCCACCCTCACCGGCCACCTCTATCAAAGGTCCCAGTGATGTCCAACAATCGTACCAGAAGCTCGCTGCAGCCCCATCGCCAATCAGACAATGCATGTAGTTGGATAACATAGGCCTTAGATCCATCATACTTCTGATTGTAGCTGAGAACCGTGGAGAGTCAGGTGTAAGCCAGAAGCCATTCCGCTGAAAGATATGATTCTTCATCCAAGCCACCCACAATGAACCTGATAATGTAAAAAAGTTCCATACCCTCTTAAGCCGAAAGACTGTTTCAAAGTCTTCCAAATGCCTGATTCCCAGTCCTCCTTCCTGCTTCGGTTTGCATATGTCAGCCCAAGCGACCCGAGCAGCCCTAGCACTGGAAGTACCATTCCGCCACAGAAAAGCCGCACATAAAGAGTCAACTTTCGCATAGAAAGCTTTTGGCAGGACAAAAACAGCACTCCAGAAATTAACCATGCCATAGACAACTGAGGAAATCAATATAATCTTTCCAGCGAATGAGAGGTACTTGACCGTCCAAGAGTGTAGAGCAGCAGTGATTCTGTCGAGGAATGGTTGTAGAATAGATAGGGTGAGTCTTCCGGGATTCAAGGGTAAGCCTAGATAACGGGTCGGAAAAATTCCACGCTTGAAACCCGCTGTCTCGCTTAACTCAGCAGCCTCGGTATCATTATACCCTCCAAAGAATATTTCAGACTTCAGTGGATTCATCTCAAGACCTGACATGTTCTTAAACTCGAGCATGACCTCCAATATCCCTGCCAAGGACGTTCTTGATCCATCAGAGAAGACAAGCAAATCATCTGCAAAGAGTAGGTGAGTTACTCTAGGTTCTTCACATTTAGGGTGCAGCTTAATTCTGCCTTGAAGAGAAGCCTTTTCCAGCGTCTTTGATAGGGCCTCCATAACCATGATAAACAGATAGGGAGAGATGCAGTCCCCCTGTCTCAGACCTTTCTCACCCTTGAAAAAACCAGCTAGCTCCCCATTGATTACCATTGAGAATCTTGGAGACGTTATACATTCCTCCACCCAACCCCTAAACGTAGGAGGAAAGTCTTGTGCCTCTAGTAACTTCAACAAAAAGTCCCAGCATATGGTGTCGAATGCTTTCCTTATATCAACCTTTAGCAACGAGCTTTTAGCACAGGAAGCCTTCTCATAATTTCTTATCAGCTATGATGACAGCAACACGTTGTCTCCAAGACTCCTGCCTTTTAGGAAGGCTGATTGATTGGGACTGATGCAATCTTGGAGAATAGGCTTTAGTCGATTTGCAATGATTTTTGCAATGACTTTGTAGGATAGGTTGCAGCAACTGATCGGCCTGAACTCTCCAAGCTTGCACGCCTGAGATGTTTTCGGAATAAGGACAATGGCTGTGTTGTTTAAGTCTTTTAGAAGCTTGCCATTCCTAAAAAATTCTTGCACCGCAGCCACAAAATCAACACCAACAATAGCCCATGATGATCGTAGAAATTCGACTGAATATCCATCTGGACCAGGACTTTTGCTGAGAGGTAAGGCAAAGACGGTTTTCGTGATCTCCTCCCTAGTAATATCTTTTATCAGACTCTGTTTCTGACCCTCTGAGCATCGGAATGGCATTAACGCTTTTAGCTGATCTACACTTGCTGGAGATTGAGTCAGGTTTGTGGAGCCCAATATACCCGTGAAATATTCCTCCGCATGATTTTTAATCCCCTCTGCTGAGTTTATCATCCTATCATCCTCATCTCTTAGGAAGTGAATATGGTTAATGTTTGCTCTTTGCACCGCAGACTTATGGTAAAAAGTCGTATCTCTATCTCCAAGTTGGTGCCATTGAACCCTTGATTTCTGCCGATAGAACTTCTGCTCAGCTTTGGCCAGTACCTGCAACTTATCTCTTTCCACATGCTCGAGAGTAGCAGTAGCAATATCTGGACTTGATAGGAGTTGACGCTGTACCATAGCTAGCCTCTCAGATTGCTCTTTCACCCTTTGCGTAATTCCACTATAATTCGTGGCATTTAGTCTCCGCAGTGCTGGCTTCAGCTGTTTTAAGGATCTTGCAAACTTAAACTGATTTGTTCCTTCAATAGCATTACAGTCCCAAGCTCCTCTCACAGTGTCCAAGTAATCTGGATGATCTATAGTATGATGAAAGAATTTGAATGGCTTCGTAACTCTCCTATTAATAGAAGGCATTCTGATCAAACATGGAGCATGGTCGGACTGCTCTGGCTCCAAGAACTCCGGAAATGAATCAGGGAATTTTTGCGCCCAATGATGGTTAAACAAGGCGTGGTCAATCTTCTTCGCAACTGGATTTGCATCCTGATTATTCCACCAGGAGTAGGTAAGACCATTTGATTGGGCCTCAAACAACTCAGCTTCTTGTAAAGCCAAGTTAAAGTCTTCCATTCCATCTGTATCCACTTCTCCATTCAAATGCTGAGAGTGCTGCTCTGCTCTTAGGATTTGATTGAAGTCACCTAGAACTGCCCATGGACATCTTGCGACCGGAGTATTATCATTAAGATAGGACAGCTCATTCCACAGCTCCCGTCTATTTTCCACTTGATTAAATCCGTAGACAAAGCTGACTGTGAGGTGAAGATTCTCAGCCATAATAAAAACTCCACAAGTAACCACCTGAGGCGACGCCTTGTAGATCGTGACAGAAACACTCGAGTGCCATACTACCACAATTCTTGCAGACATCTGGTTATCTGAATTAGCAAAAAACTTCCAACCAACTGGAAGAGATCCTGATATCCGAGTAGTATTTATATGCTGAATTCGCGTCTCAAGAAACGCTCCAAAAATGGGTTTATTTTTTCCTATCCAGTCTCTGACTGAGGTGTGGCGTGTATCTCTATTCAGACCTCTTACATTCCACGCAAAAAACATGATTATCATGGGGTTAGGCTTTTGTAGCCTTGCGGCCACCTTTCCGGTTGGAAACCAGAAGAAAAGGATCATTTGATGTCCCTGCCTGATCAGAGTCTGCAGCAGATCCATCACCTTCATGATATACATGTACTGTTGAGGAACCAACGCTACGATCAATAGAGATTACCTGCTTCTGACGAGAGTCTTTGACAGGAGTGATGTCTCTTGGTCCTTCAGATTCCGTTTTCTCTTTATTTGCAACGAGGTTCCGTTGATCTTCCACTACTACTGTCTCCGTTGGAGCCTGACTATCTACCATGACTGGTAGTTGGTCTGTCTCAATATCTTCTACCACCCTTGTTGGTATGCTATCAATCTCGACAGAGACTAATTTTTTCTCCTTCAGCGAAGCATCTACCTTATCAGGGTTTTCTTGTCTACGATCATCCTCTACAGAACCAACCTTCTTCGAGTCCTGGCTTCGGCGCCTTTCTCTAGCTGCTCTACCCGGCCTAGACCTCCTTCTACCTTTAGATTCAAGACTGAAAGCACGTCTTGCTGGGGATGGAGAGCGACGAGATCCATAGTTTCCTTTTAGTCTCCATTCTGCGCTCCTATTTGGACAGAGTTGTTGGAGGTGACCAAATTTATGGCAGTTAGTGCATTTCTCCGGCAGCCACGGGTAAGAGACAGAGATTTCCACCTCTCGACCATTGGAGAACCCCGAAATGATCTTGTGAGGCAGCGGTTCCATGAGGTTAACCCGAACCCATATTTTTGCAACTTCAAAATTCTCTTTCCTTTCAGTTTCAGGTGCTAAGGACTCTGGTTTGCCAACAGCAGTAGCAATCCTACTTAGACTCTGGTTATTGAATAGCAGATAAGGTACTCCTCGAATTCCACCGAACTACAGAGGTGAGTTGAGGCTCCTCCGGGTGAACTCCGGTGACCAGGCTGCAACGAACATAGGACATCCTTTAATCATCCAGGCTTGACGCCTAAGAATGGCTTCTCGAGTTCTGTCACTGGTTACTTTCAGAAGATATGATCCTTCACCAATCTTATGAACGAAGATCCTTGGCCCCACTCTTGCCCACATCGCATTTACAACACCAATAATTCTTCCCATTTGCGAACTTCGCTGAATCGAGCAAATACGAATTCCTTGAATTCCTCCTTTGCTGCAGCGATATTTTCATCCGGTATCAGAACGAAAGGAGCTCCCGAAACATGAGTAGTAGGTGTTCCAATTTCCTTGAGTAGCGAAGACTGTTGGATCCTCGCAGCTAGAGTCGGAGCCACTGTGGATGGTAAAGATTCACCACTCACTTTCTCGTTTCCCGTATCGATAGCTTCCTGACGGTTTCCGCCTTAGTCTCAAAGACGGAGGGTGGACCTGCAACAGCACTTGACAACATGGGATCTGTCAATTGAATACCACCATCTAGTGAGGGAGGGGTACTCTGTTCCAGAGGTTTGCTTGCAACCACACCAGCAGGTGCAGTAGATCCCTGCGGGAAGCTAACCTTTACCTTTGGAGCTAATTTCGCGTTACCTACAGCCCGAAACGCCAGACGACCAAGCTTTGATGAAGCCTTGAACAGAGGCGCTCCTGGCTTCTTCCTTTTCCAGATCCCATGTTGTCAACAGAGGCGCCCGAAATTGACTTCTAATTTTTTGTCAACAACTTCTTATTTAATGATAAAAACACATGTTAATGGCATCATAAAGAAGATATTTTCATATTCACCGGGAAATAACGCAAGATCCAGTCATATTGGATCCCGGAATTTGTTGTGTCATGTAAACATTGTCACCTTGGGTTCATCTGACATTGTACGTTTCCTACTTTACTTTAAAATCTATATCGTTTTTTTATCAAAGATTTATATCGTTTTCAAACATGTTTTCAGATTTGTTATTGGATCTTTGTTTCTTAGGTTTCCACTGTTTCTTCCGGGGATCTGTACTGTTCCGATTTGGGCCTATTGGGCTTTTTAAATTATGACATAATTAAAAAACATGTTTTTAGATTTAATTTCTTAAGATTCCTTTTCTTTTTTTTTTTTAAAAAGATTAAGATTAAGATTCTTTTTCTTGTCAATTTCCTATTTGTTAAACATGATCACTACGACTTCTTTGCAGTGTTCTTTCCGTATTTGTAATGTCTTGCATGTACTTCATTTTTAATTTTTCACTACAGAAAGGCCAGCATGTAGAAACATGTATTTCCTTATAATCTTCATCTTGGCTTCCTCTGACATAGTTCGTTCTCTACACTCTACTGTAACATTGTATTTCTAAAAACATGTCTTCTTCTTATTAGCACTATATATATATATATTTATAATTAATCAAAATCATTACTAAATCAACATTTTCCATTGAAGTATTCTCGGTATACATTTTCACTTGAAAAGACCTGCATGTGCAGTATACTATGACATATTGCAACTCAATCGTTTTTATTACTTCTATATCTGCAGAAGTATGAATATAAAGTGACTTTGTTTTGATAATTGTATTCGATTTTTTTTTTTTTACAACTTAGTCTTAACTGGTTAAGAAATATAATGATTTACAACTTAATTTTACAACTCCAAGAAAAGTTGTGACTAGTGGAGTTTTTTTCACGTTAAATTACTTCGATTGAAACATGAGAAATATACAAAGCCAACTTTTCCAGAGACACACCAACGGAAACAGATTTCCCGGAAACTGAGCCCTAGCTGAGGGAAACATTAAACCGAGAACATAACAAGTAAAAACAAGCCCAACTCATAAAAGAGCAATGACACGAAATCAGAAATCCACGAAACTAAACCAAACAATCTCTCCAAGCTATACTTTCTCATTAAAAACAATCTCAAGCTATCGTTTGATAAAAAAAAGTTACCACATATTCTTGGTAACCATAAATTAGTGGAGTTTGGTCTGCTTGTTCAGATAAATAGAAATGAATAAGAAAAATGAAAGAGAATGTCTTTCACGTGTTGAGATAGATGGAGTTAAAGTCAAGACATCGCTAGCAAGGCCCTCCATAATAAGTCTTTAGGGTTTTCGTCCCTTTCTCTAATTGTCATTTCCTCACATTCTGATTTGACTCGGCCTCTCTCTCTCTCTCTCTCTCTCTCTCTCTCTCTCTCTCTCTCTCTCTCTCTCTCTCTCTCTCTCTCTCTCTATATATATATATATATTGATTCAGCTAATACGCCTTCTTTATTCTTTTAATCTTTTCTTATCTTTTTTTTTTGAAAAATATTTTCTTATCTTCCTTGAATTAGATTATTAATTTCATTCATCTCACGTTTTATCTGTACGGGTGATTTGACGTCGATATAATGTCAAGCTAGCCAACTCGACACCGGCTTTATCTACCTTCCACTAGGGGTGGGAGATCCGTCGGATCCATGATTTTAGGATTCGGATCCGGATCCGTGTCTTCCGGATATCCGGTGCGGATATCCGGTACCGATACCGCCTAAATATCATGATATCCGCGGATATCCGGATTCGATCCGGATCCGTCAAAATAATTAAAAAATAAAAATATTTTTAAAATAAAAAATCTATAAATATTACATAAATTAAATATTTTACAAAATTTATAAATATATTTATGCATATAATATTATTAAAATTAAAATATAATATTATAAGACTAATTTTATGTATAAATATTAATAAATGAACTATAATTATTAATAATATTTAAAATTTAATATATTTAAAACAACGGATCCGGATCCGGATATCCGACCTAAAATTCAGATATCCGGATTCGGATCCGATTCGACGGATCCGATATTTTACTATCCGTATCCGGATCCGGGCGCCCCAGATATCCTATTTTCGGAGCGGATCCGGATCGGATCTCGGATCGGATCCGGATAATAATTCCAGCCCTACCTTCCACATATCAACTTGCCCTTCTTTTGGTCTTTAAGCTCATCTAGAAAAATTATAAACATTATTCATTTATCTCAACTAATAAAGCATTTTTTCACAAAAAAAACCAATGAAGCATGCCATTCCTAAATTTCTCAAAAAAAAAAACTAATAAAGCGTGCCATCCCTTTTTTGTTTTAGTGTCAAGATTAATACCTCTAAACGTGTTGCAACCTAACTTTGTAGTGGATATAGAGCAATAAATAAAATAGAATTTTAAAATGTATCATAACTAGATACAATCGAGGAAAATTTCAAGAAACAAAGGTTAAAACTTTAGAAGAAATGTTAAACATCACTATAGGTATTTTAATATGTTAAATACTCATAAACACTTTAATTACATGGAACTTGAGACGTTTTTGTGCTTTAGAAAGTAAAGTTTCATAAATATTTTTTCATGAAAACGAAATTACATCCCAACATTTACACGCATCTTTTATTTTTAAGATAAGTCATATGAAAATAAATGTCTTTTTGCCTTTTTTGTTTACACATTTTGTGTGTGTTCACATGATTTCAAAACTATAAGGAATTGAATGGTTTTGAGTTTGATTTCTATTGGGAACTAAATGGTTTTGTCTAGGCAATTTAAATTCATGGGCTTCGGGCCCAAATCTTGAAAGTTATGTTAGGCTTCCAGTGAAAGTAATGCCCAAAAAGGTTTGTTTATCCTCCAAAGCCTAGAGGGGCACTTTCTTATATTTTTTGGAGTTATTGCCTGTTTCTTTCTGTAAAGCATGTATAGTATGGATGGAGACGCGAAGGGAAACTAGAGTGTCCGAGAGAAGATAAAGAACATGTTCTTATCTATCACTCTTACATATCCCTCAAAAAAAAAACGTATGCTCTATGTTAGAAGTTGAGTCTAAATCGCCTTAACAAGTTAAAAAAAAAAACAAGAAGAACATGGTAAAGGCATAAAGCATACCAAAACCGGAAAAAGGCATGCATACTATCACAAAAGGATTCATACACAAGTGAAAAGCAACTCTAATCAACACATATATGTATGGTCAAGACTTACAAAAAGCCAACTCTGATACAAAATTTACATAAACATATAGAAACATCAGCAGAGGAAGAAACCAACAACACACATACAAAAGAAAAAAGAAACAATTAAAAAAAAAAACACAAACATTGTGATATACTTCTCTAACCAGACGCATAGCTACGAGCGGTGTGAGAATCCGAGACACTAGTCAGCAGATGATGAGAAGCCTTCTCATAATTCACAAAACCCATGAACCAGAAGTCATGTCCATCCACCGTCGTCAGCTGAATATACTTCTCCGGTGGATCCTCCTTCACCACAACCGGATTAACCGTCGCAATATTCACCAACGGTACCACCACCTGTCCAAAAAAACCATCAAAGTTCAAAACAACATTTTACTAATTAAACTCATCCCATAATCTCCCGATTTCACATTTCTACAGAACACGACTCCACTTACCCTGTAGTAGCTCCAAGCTTCTTGTCCGGAAGGCGCAGTGAAGAAAAGAGGACGGTCGCTACAAAAAGCGACGCGAACGTTAGAGAGATACAGAGTTCCAGCGACAGGGCCTGTCGTCGTGGAGAGATAACACGCGAACGTCTTCTTCAGCCTCTCGTTCGGATCGGTTCCGAAGATCTGCCTGAAGAGAGACTCGAAACCTCCCTTTGTTATCGCTTTCGCCGTCAGGTTAACCTTCCCCCACGCCGTTTCCGGCATAGACGGTCCCGTCTTCACTGCACAAAAACAAACAAGAACCGACAAAACTCATCAAGATCGGTCAAAGACTCAAAGCTGCTGGGAACCGAAGCGCCACTAAATAAAGGTAGGAGGAGGAGACTTACGATTATGCCAGATGTTGCGAGCGACGGTTTCAGCCTTTCGGCTCCAAGTATGGAACATTCCGATGACGGGCTCGAGAGGGTTGTTAGAGGGAGGATGTTCGACGGGAGAGTAGACGATGTAAGGTTGGTACGGCATCTGGCGGTTATCACCAGCGACCCAAGCCGCTGCCTGCTGGTTATCGGGATGAGCCACCGGAGCTGCCGGAGCTCCCATCACGTGTGTACCCCATTTCTTCTGATCCGGAGACGAGGAAGGTGGCTGTTGTTGAAGTGGGTCCTCTGTTTCTAGTGGTTTGGGATGTTCTTGATGATCAACGAACTGAGGCTTGTGAGACTCTTCCTGGGATGATCCTGTCATGGCTGAAAGTTTTCTTGAGTTTGGCGGATGATTCGAGAATGGTCTTCTATTTGTTTTTGTGGTTTGCGCTTGACTTTGAGAATTAATATATATAAAGTGGATAACACGAATATAAAACGCGGTTTGGGGGTGTTACCTTTGGGATGAAGAGTCGTACTTTCTATGCTTGCATCTAGAAAGACAATTCTTAACCAATAAGAATATCAATTGCAAGATTTTAGAAACAGACTAGAAAGGTTGCCGTGGTGTCGGTGACAAGGTCTTACGTAGGAAAAAAAGCCTCGAGTGATTCTGTTGAAAGTATGGTCACGCAAGTAGGCCTGTGCATCCGGGTAATCGGGTCGGGTTCGGATCGAGTCTTGTCGGGTCTGGGTCTTCGGGTTTTGGAAATTTAGATCCATATAGATATCTATAATTTTTTGGATCGGTTCTGGGTCGGGTCTTGTCGGATCCGGATCGGTTCGGATTTATAATTAAAATATTCATAATTTTCGGATTCGGATCGGGTCCGGATAGGGTTCGGATATTTAGGATCTAAAAAAGAAATGAAATACTCAAATTCCATCAAATTTAGTCAAAATTTGTCATATATATCTAAAATTTTACAAAATAACTTAAGATAAAGTATTAATAATTAAGACGAAACATTTTTAATTCTATATTTTACATTTAAAAATTCATGTTACTTAAAAATATTACAAAAATAATAACAAAGATTGCTAATAAAAATATATTCTAAAGTTTTTAAGTCAGGTTTGAATCGGTTATTTCCGGATCGGGTCTATTCGAATTCGGTTCTTTTCGGATCAGGATCTAATCGGATCGGTTCTTTTCGGGTCCAGGTCTATTCGGGTAGAAAATTTTTGGACCCAATAAGTACTTGTAAATTTTCGGTTCGGATTCGGGTCGGTTCCGGTTCGGGTTTTCGGGTCCAGGTTAAAATGCGCTGGCCAACGCAAGGTAAGGAAAGTTCAAGGCCTCTTGGGCCCGATTTGGGTTTTAAATTCTTGACAAGAAGGCTCATTAAGCGTGAATGAGATTCAAATTTTAAGCATTTACGCGTAATTGACTTGGAGTCACTTTGCTTTGAAACGACATCTTCCTCCTCGAAAACTCGATTTTATTGGAATCAGCTTTCTCCGTACTTCTTCTCGTACCAACAAAATAAGGATGTCAAAAGAGGGAGAAACGGTGATCGGAGTTCCGTACTACGCTGGACATAACCCGTATCAAGCCGGAATCGTGCCGCCGAACGCTATCTATGGAGATCCGTTGGGTGCTCCGATACAGCTGACGATTTATCGGGACACTCCTGCTCCTTTCAATTGCCTCTATTGCGGCAACACTGGTCTCACCAGTATCAGGTAACTCTCTCATATACAATTCCAGAGGCTCATGGTTACAACTCGATTATTGATTTATCTACGTGAATTGCAATTTTGATATTGTTATAGGATCAGTTTCAATTGATTCCGTACTTGGATCTGTAGATTGATGCGAATATGGAATTTACAATTACAGTAGAGAAGTTTATCGCCTATGTTACTGGCCAGTGGTGGTTTTGAGTAGAGGAGATTTTCGAACTTGTTAATGTTGACTTTCATTAGCTATAAAACGTTTCTGAGCGACGGAAAAATTCTTGCTTGATGAATTGTACCCTTTGTATTTGAATAAACTGTCGAGTTTTGTACTTTAGGATCCCATTATAAAGATGGCCATTAGGTGAATGGATCACTAATTTGCGCTATAAGCAGTTGATGAGCAGTCAAAGCAATCATGTCTAAAGGCTACATTTTTTCATATGTCTGTGGAGCAAAAGACTGTGGTTTTGTCTCTTGTTTAACTTTCTATGTTTGTGATCTTGGAAAACAGATCAAAACCAGGTGTAGCTGCTGTTGTTGCTTGCATGATGCCATTTATGCTTTGATTCTGCTTTCTCTGCCCTTCGATGGATTGCCTCTGGAACAAGCTGCACTATTGCCCTCAGTGTGGGAATAAGGTGATTTTTTTAAACTATATGTCTTCTTCTTCTTTCCTGCCCGGCATGTTTTCCCTCTGTATCAAAGATAGTTCCTTGATATGTGTGCAGGTTGCTGACTTTGAGAAATCAGATCCTTGTCTGGTGATGGATCCGCCGCAGTGGACGAAACCGAGCTTCGCACTCCCTGCATGACTGCATGATTTTTTTCTCTTGTTAATATTGAATGCGAAGTTGAATAGTTCTGTTGCATGTACCTAAAAAATTGAAGATCCAGGAGAGCAGCTATACAATGTGTGAGGAAATGAATGTATACAAGAATCTGTATCGTCAAGTAATTCGTGAATTGAACTGTCTGGTGTCTTGACTATTGTCACTTCTTCGCTATGAAATGAAACAATGCTCTCCACGTAGGGATTCTTTATCCTCTTTAAAACTCACAGGGTAAGTATGGCAGTGATGGATGGTAACAACCCGTTTGAGCCTGGCATCAGTGGCATGTTTTAAGCTAAGCTTCATAGTTAGATCCCGGCTTGTTATGGCTCTGCTTAAAGTTTTCCAAGCTCTACTCCGGTTTTGGGTATATGAGTTACAACTATAAGTCAAGAAACCTTAAGCCCCTCCTTTTTTCCATGGGGACCAAAGTTACAACTCTGTGAAAACTTCAGTTTTGGCCATCTACATTCATATGGTAACTTAGTTTAATGGAAGTCTTCAGTTTTGGTTTCTAATGTGTGTACAAGGCCGAAGGTAAGGATCCGGAGTTTGCGTAACATAAACCCAAAACTTACAGATATAAACTTGGTGAAACAGAAGACTGGATGGTATTTGTGGTTTGTTTATCTTTCAAACAATAACATCATTATTGTGTTTAGTCAACTTAAAACATTAGAACCCGTTTTGATAAATAGCTAGGGTTCTTTTGACACTTTTTTGTCGCTAGAAGGAGGTCGAAACTGTAAAAAACATAGTTCGATGTTTGTAGATTTAAAATTATAAAACATAGTTCGAAATTACAATAAAATCCATATGCAAAGACCTTAACATCAGTTAGATGTTTGTAAATTTTACTGTTGTTTCCGGTCATTTTTTTTTTAATTTAGAACATAGTTATTTATCGAATGTATGAGAATTTCTAATCTAAAAGATGCAGCCAGACTGACCAAAAATAATTCATAGTCTTGACTAATCGAACCGAAGATAATATCAACTTCTGCTGTCTCAAGACTGTATTATTGGTTGTGTTTCATAAACTCCTAGAGAGCAAGTATTTTGGTATACTTCCCTGTCAATCGAGGTCATGTAGATAATAGCAATTTATCTTAAAATGAAGCATAGTACAAACTATTGAAGCATGATTACTTATTAGCTACAAAATATATTGCTACTTTTTGTTTCTTTTCTCTCTGTTGGCATAAATTTGCTCTTCTGTTCTTTTTGGGTTATACAAAAGTAGTAAACTTCTCTTATGAGTCTTTGATTAGGGTGATACCAAATCATGTAAATAATCATTAGCAACTTTGAATATGTTTTCATTCTTTTTGTAATGGAGTTTGATAGACTGATATATAGGGAGTTGCGTACAAAGATGAAAAAGCAGATAAATTTTTAGTGATGTACAGGTGTGCAACTGTAGTTGTCACCAAGCATATGCCTTGTCTACTGGTTTTAGTGTTCAAAGCTTGTAACTCCTCTGCTTTGTTGGAATCTGGAACCAGTAAGAGTTGCCTCTTCAGCGTGTGAAGTGGTTTAATCTGTTAGGTTCTTTGGGACCATTTAGATGTCTATCTATAGCAAGAATTTTAATGCCTTTGGAATTAGTTCTTCGCTATAAATGTTTAGTCATGCCTCCTGAACGGGTCAATTAAGGAAGATATATACAACTGAATCCTTGATGGGGTCCATGGTTTACAAGTTTTTCAAGACATGTGTAGGATTTGCTTAGAGATTGGAGAAAAAAGAGGGGCCACAAGAGGAAAGCTAAACATGTGATGTAAGTAAAACTGCTCCTATATCAAACCCATTTGTTATTTGTCATTATGTCTCAGAAAACTGAAGCTGATCCTCAAGCCACTCCCTTACAAGTTACAAGGGGTTTTGCTTCTTCACACGCAACCTCTACACAAAAATGAAATATCAAATACTATCTTTGGATATTTTTTTACCTATATTTTAATTTAACCTAAATACTTCCGGATCATTCGGAGTCAGGGCCTGGTCTAGCTCCCATATTATATTCAACCTGTTGAGTGTTGAGTTAACAACTTCGGAGTTTTTTTCTTTCTTAAAACAGACATATAGATGTAGTTGATGATGCTATGAACCTCAAGTAGTATTAGAATATCTCCAATGTACACTTCTATATTTTCTTCTAAAATAGAAATCTCTATTAAAGATGTGTATTTACTCTAATATACGCATCTGTAACAGAGTTCCTCTATTTTAGAAAAAATATAGAGGAATTATAATTTTTGCCTCTATATTTAGAGATAGAAATAGTAAATCTCTATATTTTCTCCTATAAATAGTTGAACTTTATTATAGAGACATATATTGGAACAAATCCACCTCCATAATAGAAATTTTCTATGTTTGGGGAAAATATAGAAATAAAAATAGAGGTGGATTGCATATCGTTTTAGTTATAAGGGTTAGGTTTGTATTGTCATCAAGAAATGAGTATGAGACGAGTCACATCTCTAGTTTTGCTTACAGTCTATGCAATATGTCTTTGGAGACTGACCTCATTCTATTCTTTAAATGCTTTCTAATAAGTAGGTCTTATGGGAACAGGCAAGAGTCATAAAGAGATTCTGGCTCTTAAACCCAAATAAAGAAGAAAAAAAAGATGAAATCATTTATAAAAGATTCTCTTGGGTTAATATGAGTTTGCTTACCCAACTAGGTTCCTTCTTGTTTTATGTAGTTTAATTATGGTGTGGTGGTTGAGAGAGAGAAAAGGAAAATGACTGGATTAAGAGATTTATATAGCTTTTTATGATGAATGATGATGCACTTTCTCCACCTTCGCAGTGTTTCTTGTGAGAATGTTTGCATTAGTATATCCTTTACTCCTTGTTTTGTTTGAAAACATTCGCATCAGCATACCCTTTACTTTCTACGTTTGCATTTCTAGTTTTTGTTTGCGTTGAGCTTTGATTTGTTATTTTGGACATTTGTTATTAGTTTTACAACTCCGAGAGTAGAGATGTTTTCCATTTTACACAACTTAACATGAAGACAAAGGTAAAGTAAATCTAAGGCGTATATACAAATACATGTGGTTGGTGGAAGTGACACATAACAATGCAATATGAGTAAAAGAAAAGGCGTGTGAGTAATGGGTGAAAGTGTGTGGGTCTCCCACGTCTCCCAAGTCGCAGCCCACTTGGAATTTTACACAAAGTTGAATCTCACGAAACACAAGTCAGCCTTATACGACTCTTTCCACCTTCTCTTCTTTATTTTCTCTTCTTTTCTTTAATCTTTTTTGATGTATACACTTGGCTGTTAGTTTTAATGATAATATTATAAACTGCATAAAAGGAAGGTAACTTTGACATGCACTTTGCATCTTGTCACTAGATACAACCAGAGATGAGAGAACGAAATCGAATTGTGTTTCAAACGGGAAAACTTGTGACACGAAGATTTATAATAGATAAATTAGAGATGTGATATATGGATATAATATACATTAACTAGATTTTGACCCGCACTTAAAAAACGCGGATAAGTTTTAAAATTAAATAATTTTTTAAATAAATTTATATATAAAATAGTGCATAGGTTTAGACATATTTATTCGGAACCGCGAATCAAACCGTACTAAACTGAAAAGTTCAAAACCAAAATTGAACAGATTTTCATAAATAATCAAGCAGATCATATATTTCTGGAACCGAAAAATTGAAACCGAATCTAGAACAAAATGGGTACCTAAATTTTTAAAATACAAATTGTATACTTATAAATTTTAATTATATCTAATATCTAAATAAAAATATTCAAAAATACTATTTGTGAATCGAATTACCCAAAAACCGAATTACCCATGTATTTTGTATTCAGAATATTATAAATTATTTGAATCTTCGATATTTTTATCCGAACAACCCGAATTATCTGAAATTTAAACTGAAAACTCCACATTATCCGATATTATATCTATAAATCTCTAATTACCTGAAAAATCAGAATCAAATCGGAACTGAACCAAGAATGTTTTTTTTTTGCATATTATCCGGCTTTAAACTTTGCTACTGAACCAAACAAAAAACTGAAATAACTCAACTGAAACCAAACCAAATTTTGTAAATATTTGAATGGTTTCTAAATTCTAGAACCGAAACCAAATGCTGAGGAATAATAGTGCATCTATATTTAAATGGTGCGAAGAAAGTATAACTTTTTTACAATTATTTAACTCCTTTTAGTGGAGTAGATATGTGATTTATAGACTAATTAAGATATAAACAATATTTTTATATCTGATCTGGAGCCTCGATCACACCGGTAAATTCGATGATCGTGTATAATCCAGACATGCTTATGTTTTTCATGTAGCATCCTATTAGAGGTTCTACCAACGGATATATTCCATAAAATTTGGATTTAATAACAACCTATTAATTAAAAATCTGATAAAAATCTTTTACTCCCGGTTGACCCGGAAAACACAAAAAAATCTTATAATATATTTTTATAAGAAAGTTGATAAAACTTCTCATAACTTTATAATAGTACATATAATTGAATAAACTATTTGATTTATCATATAAATTAAATGCATTTATATTTATATTATGCATTTTAATTTATACATTTTGTAATGATCAATACTATTACAATTTTGATGTAAATAATTTATTTATTTTGTTTAGAAGCATACAATGAGTTTAAATTTATAATTGCTGGAATGAGCTCTTATAAAAGATCATAGAGATGCAAAAAATTAATTAATGGTTTAAGCCCATAAACCGGAAGGAAAAATTACCATTAATTAGAATTAAATTTCCATTGTAAATTTAGGAGTATTTTTGGAAAATTTACATTTTCATTAAAGAGAAAAAATAGTATAGATGAAACATGTATTAGGATAGGTTTTGGTTTGTATTTAGAACATGCTAAATGTTTGTATTGAAAATATGCTAAATTAAAAAAAAAAAAACTAAATTATGGGAAATATTTATAGAGAATACGTACATAGATTCAAACTATACATGAAAATAGTGAGATTCAAATAAGTATATGAAATAGGGTATAGTGTATATGATTTAGAGTTTTGGTTTGTATTTAAAATATGCTTAATATTGGCAAAACATATATTGAGAATTCATAAAGAGATTCAAGAAATATATGAATAACATATCACATAATAAATACTATGAATATCGTTAAGTTTATATTATGAAGGTATATATAAAATGAAAGAAAAAAAATGGTTGTGTTATGTTTGGTTATCATGTAGAGTCCAAAAAAATATGAATACTAATACGTTTGTTATGACCATCTTCTTACATTATGAATTGTGATATATGAGTTTTTTTAGTCAAAATACAAAATATTTTTTTACTAACCGATTATTTTATTGTGTTTTTAGTCAAAATATGAATACTAATACGTTCGTGGTTTAATTGACCAATCTATTTTTGTATCGGTAGCAAATTGACTAAAATAAGATTAGAGATATATTTGATAAATAATATGGTTAAATCACAAGGAAAAGAGTAGATATCGGTTAATATGGTGTAGTGTTATTTAGTAACATTTTGTTACAAACATATAAGGTAAAACCAAAAAAATAATTAAATCTAATGAAAGGGTCCAAACAACTTGCGTAATTAGATTTTTTAGGACTCTTTCCCTTTTAATAATATTGATATACATGACTATATATATTTATACAAGTCTATATATTATACATGTCACTACCATGATATATTTATACAAGTCTCTATATTTATACATGTCACTACCATGATCGTCACTGTGACTGTGAACTAGGGGAAGAGAGATGAAAGTGGGATCTCATTATCGGACTACTATTGTATTTGTATATCATTCTTATCTTACCACTTAGATATCACATTTATCAATTTAACATTCTATTCGTTTCAAAATAGATGATGTTTAAAGAAAGTTTTGATGTTTCAAAATAGATGATGTTTGCATATATCAATCTAGTTTTTAACTTTATCAAAAACTATGTAACCAATAATATTTTTATCGTCTATTTTATAATTGGTTGAATAATTTTTAATTTCTATTTTAATGATATTTTTAAAATTAAAAAAAAAAAACAAATTTCCTAATAATTGTGCACTACCTTAAAACTTCATCTATTTTAGAACAGGAAGAGTATATTGAACTATCAAATATCAAAACTAATGCTATAAAGGGATATTTTGATGAGAATTAGGTTGGATAACTACGAAACCTAATTATCGTGAAAAAGGCTTTTTTTTGTCAAACCTTCCTTAATTCATTCAAAGTAAATCATACAAAGTTTGTAATCTCTGAGAGATTGTTCAAGAACTGAAACAAAGCATTTTTAGCCAGCCTGTCAGCCGGTTCATTACAAACACGAGAAATGAACCTAAAACAGATAGAGACGAAGGATTCACTCAACACACCAATGTCATGGAGTATCCCTCTAAGAGAAACCACAGCTTTGTTTCCTGTGATTATATCAATGAGACTTTTCGAATATGATAAACAGATCACGTCTCTGATTCCAGAAGAGTCGGCCTTCGAGAGTCCTGCCAATAATGCCAACGCTTCTGCTGCTAGAGCTGAAGCTATATAACGTCTGTTCTCAGTTCCTTGGAACCGGTGTGCCCCTCCCGAGTCTGTACAAACCCAGCTAAGACCACCTGCAAGAGAAGAAGAATTCAAGGGAGCATCTGAGTATAATATGCAAACATTTTCCGAGACCTGAGGAGGTAAATTCGAGGTGATACAGTCTTTCTTTGAAACAGAGCTTTGTTTTCGGAGAGGTAGAGAAGACTGCCATTCCTTTGCTACTCTGATCGCTTTGGCCAACATCTCTGTTTCTGAGAAAGACTTATCTTCGAACATCAACTGGTTTCTGCTAGTCCACAAGACCCAGAAAATCCATGGGTATAAGGGTTTAGACAGACCTAATGGTGGTAGGTTAGTCATGTGAGAGCTTACTTTGAGAAGGTCCTCCATCGTATTGCATGAGGTACGGGATGGAATCGCCACTGCAGGGACCAGAGCCCAAACTTTCCTCCCTATCGGGCAATCAAACATCACATGGAAGACAGATTCACTAGCTCCACATCTCTTGCACTTGCCTTCCACCTGCATTCCACGCCTAACCAGAGCTTCCTCCACTGCTAGGGCATTATTATTCAGTTCCCAAAGGAACTGTCTAATCTTCGGTGAGCACTCCACATTCCAAACATAACGTTTCCAGTTAAAAGCAGGACTCGGATTTCCATTGTGGATTTTTGTCAGGGCGTACCCTGTTTTCGTCGAGTAACTACCCGATCTCTCCGGTAACCAAACAATCTCATCCTCATGTGTTGTATTCGTAGGCAGCTTCATAATTTGCGCTTGATATTGAGGCAAGTGGTGTTTTATCTTCTCTATGTTCCGTTCCGCTGTGTTGGGGAGCATCAGGTCCTTAACCAGAAGGTTCTGATCTTGCTTCGTGGGAGGACCTATAGGCTTTAGTTGGTGGTATGTAGACATCCACATCTCACTCCAGACTTTGATGCTTGCTCCATCACCCACGGTTCAACCCATTCCTTTTCTGATTACATCACGACCCGCCAAGATCCCTCTCCACCCGTGGGACGCTGAGCAGGAGAGTAAATCCGCATCCCGACAATATTTGTTGAGCAGAATTTGTCCTAAAAGGGAGGACGGGTTTTTAAGTAATCTCCAAGTATGTTTAGCTAAGAGGGCGTCATTGAACACTTTTATTTCTCTGAAGCCCAGCCCTCCCGCACTCTTAGGGTACGTTAACCTATCCCATGATATCCAGCTCATCTTCCTGAGCTCAGGTTTAACGTCCCACCAAAACCGGGTTAACACCGATTGAATCTGTTTACAGAGCGAAACCGGAAGCTTGAAATAGGACATAGCATACGTTGGCATAGAGGTAAGTACTGCTTTCAGTGCACCATCTTTCCTGCACCAGATAAGAATCTGCTTGTCCAGCTCTGAGCGCGCTGTCTTATACGGTCTACAATCGATGCAAAAATATCTCTCTTCTTCCTTCAAAAGTGCTCCGGGAGGCCGAGGTATTTTCCAATACCTTCTTCATTACTGATATTCAGTTCCCTCTTCACTCTAGTTTGACACTCCTGGTTCGTCTTGGAGGAGAAAGTTATCGCTGATTTTGCTCTGTTTATACATTGTCCCGAGGCCTTCTCATACCTATCCAGAATGGAGAGCAAAGTAGCACAACTTGTCGCATTTGATTTCCCGAAGAACATGGTGTCGTCAGTAAACAAGAGATGATTTATCGGGGGGAAATTGCGTGCTACTTTCACTCCTGGTAAGGATCCATTCTCGAGAGCTTTGTTGCACAGTCCCGATAAAACTTTTGTACATAAGATGAAGAGGTACGGAGATAAAGGATCACCCTGTCAAAGTCCTCTTGTTGGACATTTTGCGGTCCCCCATTAATAAGAAAGGAATACGAAACCGAGGCTACGCATTCCATAACCAATGAGGTCCAGGTCTCGTGGAAGCCCATTCGTCTCAAAACGTTCTTCAAAAAATCCCACTCTATTCTGTCATAGGCTTTGCTCATGTATGTTTTTACTGCCATTGAGACATGCTTTTTTGCTCCGGACTGCCGCAAGTAGTGCAGTACCTCGTGTGTAATCAGAACATTATCAGCAATTGCTCTCCCCGGTACAAAGGCTGATTGAGACAGTGAGATCAGCTTATGGAGCAGAGACTGGAGCCTTTTGGAAAGAATCTTTGCTATGATCTTGTAGTGGGTGTTGCAAAGTGCAATATGAAGGTAATCAGTGACCGTTTTTGCACATGTTCCTTTCGGGATTAATATGAGGTGGGTTTCATTCTGTCTCGGGTGTAAGAAACTGGAGTCGAAGAAAACCTTGATATCCCTGTAGACGTCCTCTCCAATAACGTCCCAAAAAGTCTGGTAGAAACCCGCTGAGAAGCCATCTAGTCCAGGAGCTTTATCCGAGTTAGTGGAGAAAACCGCCTCTTGAACTTCCGAGAAGTCCGGGACAATAATTAGTTTTCGATTCATCTCTGGTGTGACAAGCGGCGAGATAGCCTCTGCTACCACAGCCTCTGAATATGTGTTCCCGGAGGTGAACAGCTGCTGATAGAACTGAGCAAAGGCATCCACAATCTTGCTTTCATCATAATAGGCGTTTCCTGCCCCATCCTCGATGATGGAGAATTTATTACAGGCTCTACGGCCTCTGGTGACCGCATGGAAGTAGCTCGAGTTTCTGTCCCCGCCATTTAGCCATTGAACTCGGCTTCTTTGTCTCCAGAAAGCTTCTTCCTCCGCGTATGCAGCTTCCAAGATCTTTTTTTAATTTCTCAATGTGATCAGCATTTGGGTTTTGGTAAGACAGAGCAGCTTCTAAAAGATCCTGGTTGGTGCTGATAATTTCTTTCGCGGAGGTGGCCTGTTGTTTCGGGTGGCCTGTTGTTTCGCCCAGTCTACTAGCTTCCTTCTAACTTGATTTAACTTTGTGATCACTGAATCAGTAGCTGAGGATTTCCACGTTGTTTCCTCTAGCTCCCGTATCTCCGGCTTTTCACTTAACCTGCGATCATACCGAAACAAGCCTTTCTTTTTCTTCAAATGCTGGTCAAAATGTGTGAGAAGAGGGCGATGATCGGATCCTTCAAACGGAATGTATTCACATCTGGCCGCCGGAAACATCTCCATCCAATCCAGATTTGCCATAGCTCGATCTAGTCGGGATTGGATGAAATGAGAGTATCTTGTGCCTCTCCACGAGAGGAAATTTCTGGAGAATTGGAGGTCCCACAAACCGTACTGTGAGACAAAATTCCTGAACGACAAGAACGATCCCTTCCATCTAAGTGGACCACCCACTTTTTCAGAGTTGTCTAGGAGATCGTTAAAGTCTCCGGTCAGAAGCCACGGGACAGTTCTACCGAGTCCAATCTCGGTCATAAGATGCCAGAATGCTGGTCGGTCCTCTTTGTTCGGAGCACCATAGATATACGACACAAAAAACATCTTATTATTGAACTCAATCCTTGTATCGATTACATTTGGCGAAGAGAACAATACTTCAAGGTGCACATTGTCCTTCCATGAAAGAGCTAAACCACCACTCAAACCCTGAGGCGGGACAGTGAAATGATTCTTGAAATCTGTACCCCGATACATCTTGAGTACATTTTCATCTTATCTTTTTGTTTCCATCAAGAACATTATGTCCGGTGAGTCCTTAGAGCGGAACTCCTTCAGACGACGAATTGTCAAATCGTTCCCGATACTTTGAGAGTTCCAACTCATATTGACTAAAGAAGAGGGCTAATTCTCAAATTAGCATTAAAAAATTATTCAAAATAGAAATCAATCATTTTAAAAGATAACGTTTATTAACAACACTAAATTACTCTAACTCTTGAACCCTAATTCCACCTCCATTCTTTAATACTAAATTCTCAATTATAACTATTAACCTAAATTTAAATATAAAATAAAGTATTTTTAATTTTAAATTTTAAATTAATATTATTTTATAGATTTGTTTGTTTTGCTAATTTTATCATAATGATTTAGTACTATTTGAAAGTATTTTTCTTGGTTATTTAAATTTCGAAATTAGACAAGTAATCACTAAGCAAAAATGTATATTGTGTCATTTAGAAAGAGATACGACTGTTCACATAGTACTTGTCTTTTTTTTTCCAAAGAAAATCACAAATCCTTTCACGACTATTCAATACAAAATAATACAACGTTAGCTATAAAAGTAGGTTATTATGTATGTTTTGCTAACAAACTTATTAATACAACGTCCTATTCTCTTCTTTTTTTAACATTGGATAATTATGCTATTACAAACTATGAGAAGATTACAGACGATTTTGCGGCCGACAATTCTACCTGTCCTATGAGGATTCACGCCTGACTGCATCATCCGAGCCGTCCTATCGGATCCACCCTTGACGGTACTCCTTGCGCCATGCTGCAGAATTTCTTGTAAGTATTCTCTCCACTAATTCGCATAATTCCATCTTCACCGAGAATTAAAATCCAGACCTCCTGGTGTAGAAACATTAATGAATACTTTAGTCAAACCACTGGATAAAGAGTCTTCCACAAACAACGTTCTATTCTCTATGGTGTTCAAATATAACCAGAAATAGAAATCAAACAAAATTTCATAATTATTTCCTCGCCAGTTTTCGTCGTTACTTGGATGTAAATAAATACACTTTAATTTTTTTTTATAAAGTAAGTTAGATAGATATGTTTCAAATCATTTGAGTATATATACGCCACACATATGCGGGCCAAATCAAATTAATATAATATCCCTACGCATAATGGGAGTCAAAGAAGTAACTTGTGGGGAAAACAGAACAAAAAAATTGAACAAATCCACCATCCACTATCGTTGGCAATAATGCCGTACGACGAATCCAAACGGATGTTTTCTCTTAGGGTCCGCAGAGATATTCTTTACCTTTCCTTGTTGCTTACGGAACTTGAAAAACAATCCGTAGAATAGTATTAAAAGAATGTAAAATAAAGTTGTTAATTAATTTGACTCATGAATCGATAATCACTAAGATGATTCGGTTTCTTGCTAGTACAAGAATCACAACTATATGTCAAGCACCACTAATATCGAATATGTGCGGACTAATAAAAAAAATCAGACTTAGTTATTTGCTTCAACTAACTTAGTTTTTTTTTTTTAACTGAACTAACTTAGTTATTTAGCACGAATTAGAATGCATATACCGACGTTTTTCAAATATTTTTCCCCTTAAAAATCAATATATGTTTGTATGGAATCTAAAACAGAATAATATGTATGTATCAACTTTTTTATAAAAAAAAAAACTATGTATCAACTTGTAATATCATTTTTTGTAGAAATTTTTGTCAATAGAGGAGATGAGACTACTAGTTAATGCTATATCAATGGAGTTGTTTCATTAATTCAAATATTTAAATGCGTAATTCTTCCTTGGTAGGTTTTGTGTCTCACTAGGTCGAACATTCATCAGACCATCACCTAACTTTTCAATTCAGTTACGTAAGGCATAGTAATTCGATGGAGACAACAGTAATAGATGAAGTTGAAACAAAACTCAGTAACTTATCATAGAATGTTTTTTTTCAACTGGAGTAGGTTTGAAGATTGGAATCTATAGAGATTTGATTCTCCTCAAATATGTTATCCTCACGGAATTTGGTTCTTATTGGTGATTCTTTGAAGCTCTTAATTATGCTTGTTTCTTCTTTTTGCTCAAAAAATACAGTAAGCTAATTACCATACTGCCCTTAATTAAATTAAAGGAGCTAATTACTTATAGTTAATTTTTTTAGTAAAATACGTAGCACTTAATAAAAAGTTAAAATTTAAAAACAAAGGAATCCCTGGAAAACAAACTTACCACTTACAAGTTAGGGAAAGACTCAACCTAAACTAAATCATTTTGATAAGTAAAAGTAAAATTCTCCCATCATTTTGATAAGTGGGACCTTATTTGAAATCAGATCACATCATTGTAAACAACGAATAGTTTTTTTTTTTGCTTGGAATCTCAGCTTGAAAAGAGTAAATTTATAATTGTGTAGTTTCCACCGAATAATTATGACCTTTTAGACATTAAAAGAGATAAATACTCATCACATTACGTTTTCTGCACTTTAGACAAAAAAAAGCTCTCTTTGACAGCCTCTCCGTGCCATTATTACCTTATTTAGTTGTAATCCTCCATGCATAATGTAATCATATACACCCAACTACACAATTATACATCTAAATGCCGTCAAACAAAATAAAATAAAATACATCAAAATAGATATATACACACAAACATATCAATAATTTCACGGTCACGTGCAGAGAGCAAATCATCACAACCGCAATAATTTCCACTTTCATAATAATAATATAAATACCTTTTTATTACTCATAACTAGACTACTATAATTTTATTTTGAATACTTCATATATTCTGCATCGGATTGTCATGTCATGTAGAGAAAAAACACAAACCAACTTGTAGTAAGCGATTGCTTCTTCTGTTTCTTTTCCAAATATACATTTTCCGTTTGTGATATATTCAAGTAAAGTGCATAACCTAAAATGTACCATGGCTTAAAAACATACATTTATATCAAGAGTGGACCGTTGAGTGGACCTTTAACAAAAAAGAGTGGACCGTTGAGAGAGGAATTGAAGTTTTGGTAGGGAATAATAAACTTAATACATTTTTCTTGAATAGGGTGGTTAATCATTTAGACAAAACTCAACTAGTTCACGGAAGAGAAAGGACAGAGATTCGTTTTCAAGTTTAAAAAAGGGTAAAAAAAGGAAGGAGAGTCGTATTGATGATATAAAATTATTAAGATAGTCAAAACATTTAAAACTAAATTAAAAATTTCTTCTGAAACTATTGCAACTACTGGTCTCTTCATCAGAAGAGAAGATCTCCGTGGTGAGTCCACTTGAAGCGTGATCAGAAGTAGGAGAGCCCGGCAAAAGGTTCAAGTCCCTAGTCTTTTCTTTTCTCATGAAATCAAAGAAGATTGGTTTGGTCTTATCTTCGGTCTGGTTTGTTGTAATTATTTCAGTTTGGTCATTATCATATCTAACATTCCGGTTATCCCCATCATCGTCGCCGTTCTTGTCACCGGCTCTCTTCTTAAGGAAGATACGACAAAGAACCCAGTTCTGAGTAGGGCCCATAGAACTCTGCAGAGAAAATGAAAACTAAATTTAGTGAAAATGAATGGTGGAGAAAACCGGATATCAAACCGGGATATTGAGCGAAAGATGTACCGGAGGAGAGGAAGAGAGACGATATTCGTGCATGATCCAATCGGTTCTCGAGCCATGAGGTGGTTTGCCTTTGTAGAACACAAGTGTTTTCTTCAGACCAACTATTTGATTTCCTCTAGAGGTCACGACCCGTCTATCTATACCGGTAGCTTTCCAATAACCGGAACCGGTTGCTCGATTAGACCGGTTCCCATTTGGGTACTTGGCTTCCCTTGTGCTGAAGAAGTACCTCTCTTTCTCCAAATTGCCTGCACATAAAAAGAGTTTGATAAGGTTCAAGGTCGCTGGTGGTTCGAGACCAAGAAAAGAAAACTTTGAATGAGAAAACCAACCAGGTAAGTCCCAAGGATCAGCTCTGCAAACATCAAAGTCAGGAATGATGGAAGCTGGTAATGGAGAAGAAAGGACTTTTCTCTTGAGATACTGAACCACAAGCTCCTCATCAGTGGGATGAAACCTGAATCCAGGTGGTAATCTTATAACACCATTCTTGACGAGCTTAACATTATCCATGGATCTAAAACAGAGGAGATCAAAAAAAAATCAAGAAATGAGGAAGAAGAGAGAGTGCGGTGTAGGAAGAGGGAAACAAGGATGGTATGTTTTTATAAGGTAGAAGACGATACAAACAGCTCCTTTTCTTTATTATTATTTTTTGGCGTAAACCATACTCAATCTCCTTCCTCCTTTTGAAATTATTTTCAATTTTCTAATATTCTTACTAAAATTTTTTGTCTCACAATTATTATTATTATTTCTAGTCGGTATCTACCTCCTCTTGTTTGTATCTTTCAACTGTAAAGTGTAAACTCTTCAAACATAACTATTTTCTTTTTACTATAAATAATTGTATATGCAAATTGAAAAGGACTTACTTTATTAAAAACAACTACTCCCTTTTTAATTTGTTATAAGAAATTATGGCGTAATCATACACTCAAACAAAATAACGTGGGCGCGCTAATTTTCTTTTTTTACTACATAGTACAAACATTAACCCATTCTCTTTTTTTGGGCAACTCATTAACCCATTCTCAGTTTGCTTGTAATTGGGGTTAGACATCCTGTCTGTGGTGTATATATATAAGGACACTATTGTCAGTTTAATGGTTTTGGCTTGAGAGAGTCCGAGAAGGTTTTCAATTGCGTAGGCGAGTCCGTTCAGGTCAGTCACGGCTAAAGCGGTGCTGATGAGGTCAGCTTATGTCATGCTGACAGCCGGAGATCGCCATCTGCGTTTGCACGTACATGCATACCCCTTTTGAGATTCTAATATCAAAAAACAAAATCCACCGATAGTTAATTAGGATGAGTTACGTGAGTAGATTTGTGTGGGGCAGCTATAGGGATAATACGTCTGATGGTTATTGGGGCAAGGCTTCTCAGAACTACGATGATGTTTTCTACAATGTTCAACACGTTACATGCAAGTTTACTGTCCATCCAAATATCTAATTACAGTCATCTCTATATATAACTAGTGATATTCGGCGCTACGCGCCGGATTCGTATGTTGTATTTTTACTTAAATTTATAATTTATTATATAGTCTTAGTAAAGAAAATATGTAAAATGAAAATATGTAAAAAATGATATTTTCTGATCTTTTTGATAGTGCTTAGCGACCATAATATATTATTTTGTTTGAAGTTGTTTAGTTCAAAGTAGAATAGCATAAGTAGTTGTTACTAATCGATTAATAAAAATAGAATAAAAATCGATAGTCGTAAAAAAATTAATTTAGTTGGAATCTTAAATACTCATGTCATAGACTGAGCTTTCTTTCAAGAAATGTTTGAAGGTGTTAAACCTGAAAAAGTTGATTAACGCATGTAAAAGCACTACCTGAGAAAGAAAATGATGCATAAGAAAACTACTACTTTAAAAGTAAGCAATCATTAACTGGTAAACTGAAATAAGAAACCGGTGTACCTTCCCATTAATCAACAACATATCAACCCCTATATCTCACCCCCTTTCTTAACATTTTAGGCTTGCCAAAATTGTAGTAGCCTAGTCTGGATATCTCTACACCGATTTATCTTCAACTCCGAGTAATGAACTGGGAATTCGACAATGATTGAATTGGGAAAAGTAAAGGGATTATCGTCCGAACTTTCATACCGTCTATACATATACAATGAAACTGAGAAAGCAGGAACTAAAGAAGCATTCAATAGGAGATAGTGGGATGAGTGAGATTTATGGATTGATTATATTAACGATTACGTCGATTGCGTTAAATAAGGAGAATTGTAGAGGCTATATTCTCCATCGTCAACATCAAATACAAAGAAATCCTATAAACCAGTGTTTTGAAACCCGACCCGGACACTGAATCGGATAATTTACGGGATCACTGGATCATTGGATCAACCGCGGATGAATCGCGGGTTAATGAATGAATTAGTTTTATTATATAACAATATATTAGCTCTAAAAACAAATATATATAAAAACTAAAGTTAAGTATTTTAAGTGTACATACAAAATATTAAGAAATAGTTTAGACTATTTAAAAAAATTGTAACATAAGAGTTATGACATCTAAAAAAATCAAGACATAAAATTAAACTTCCAATCCAAAATAAACCAAAATTAAAACATCATTGTAATAAATTTTCAATAACAAAATAAACTAACACCAGATCACATCAACTAATTTTGGTTTTCTCTAAATTTTAAAACTTACCAACAAAATTTTCTAAATTTGTCACTTCATTATCTTTGGGATATTCTTCAGCAAGAGCATTCTCTAATTTATTATAATCAAGCTCGCCAAGTTTTTCTTCTTCAACAATCAAAAACTCTGTTTTGTAATTCACATGATCATATGATTTTATTCTTTTTGATCTGTAAACTAAATGTAATGATTTGTTATAAACTAAGTTAAATAAAAATAAAAAATAATTTACTCACCTTTCTTGCTAACGTAAATTGTAGTGTAGAGGAATAATAAGCCTTATCGTGCTTTAGTCCGTTTTACGGACGTGCGGCTCAAGTACAATCATGACTCGCCTTTCTTGCAAACTTAAATTATAGTGTAGAAGAAGAGGAAGACGGCAATAAAACTGAAAATTTTTAATTAGAAATTTAGAATATAAAAAATAATTTTAAAACATAACTTGAACTAAAATTAGTAAAACATAAAAATTATCTATTGGTTCAACCAGTGTTGCAATATTTATCGGGTTTTAGTGAGTTTTTGTGTGTGTTTATGAGTTTTTCACAAAACCCAAATCCGATTTATATTGGATCACCGGATTTATCGGTTCAACTACGGGTCCGGGTCAGATTCAAAATACTCTTATAAACGTTTGAACTCAGTGAAGAAAAGTTTAAAACCCGACGGCAATAAAACTGAAAATTTTAAATTTTAATTAGAAATTTAGAATATAAAAATAATTTTAAAACATAACTTGAACTAAAATTAGTAAAACATAAAAATTATCTATTGGTTCAACCAGTGCTGCAACATGTATCGGGTTTTAGTGAGTTTTTGTGTGTGTTTATGAGTTTTCACAAAACCCAAATCCGATTTATATTGGATCACCGGATTCTGGTTCAACTATTCGAGATTCAAAACACTCTTATAAGCGTTTGAATCAGTATGAAGGAAAGTTTAAAACCCCAATTTATTTCATAATTAATACCAAAATTCATTAAATTTAAATTGAAAAAATATTTTAATTATTAAAAAGATAATGCCACATGGCATTTTTTCCCCAAGGAGATAAAAAAACCTACTTTAGATAGATAGATATAGTCTTTAGTAAATGAATAAATGGGCGTGTTCCTGTGTAATTGAGTATACATCATACACGTTGTAAGAACGATCAATTAAGAAGAGTAGCATCTAACATGTAATGGGCACACAATATATCAAATATATTTGCTCCATTATCCCCCTGAGTGCTTTTCCCTCGTATTGTGGGGATTCGAATTAGTGGTTAGTGTTCTTCGCTAATTAACATTTTTTTTGCTAACTAACGCAATTATTTCTCCTTTTCGTTATATAATCTATCTATCGAATTATAATATAAGATTTTTCTAATCATTATTTTTTAAAAACACAGCAAATGATTGTGAATTACTTGCAATAGTCTGTTATTCCATTTTTGTGGAGTAGGTGCGCTTATTTATAGTATATTGAAATATAGTAGTTAAAGCACTTTTATCGGTCCATATCTTAAGTAAAGTTTTAAACTAAAATAAATTAATATTTTAAAAATTTTAGTTATTGAATTAATTTTTAGTCTGTAGAAAAAAAGTTAACTTGATACATGTCTCTATAAATTATTAAGAGTATTTTAAGAGTCTTTTTTTAGAAATTTTTTGTTTTTTTGTTTTCTAATTTTTATAATGTTTTTCTTTTTTTCTAATTATTTAAATACCCACTAAGTATATACCGATAGAAGTGCTCTTATATTTTCAAATCTTAAGGCATCTCCAACTCCACTCCAAAATGGAGTAAAAGTGATTATGAAGTAGAGAGTGTTCCAATTCTACTTCATTTCTCACTCCATAATAAAATTTATTCTATAAATAGAATAATCTATTTTTCGTTTGTTCATTACTCCATTATAGAGTAAGAAATGGAATAGGTTTGGAACATTTTTACTCCATTTTAGAGGAAAAAATAGAGTTTTACGTTGGATCTCTTAGAGTAGTTCTAGACAGCACTGGTTCTACACAATTAAAATACTAATAACGCATATGCCCCTTGGTTAAATAATAGACATAGCAATCGTATTAATTACTATTAACAACTCAGACCACCACAAAAGAAGAAATCATGGACTCTTAGTATTTGATAACCATCTGAAATACCCAGACAAGTCAACGGTTTTTTACAAAGTGAAAGAACTAAGTATATATGTATATAAATTCGAACATCAACTTGATAATTAATTGTGTATGGACCATGCCCTGCATATACACGGATCAGTGAGGCAACAATATCCATGTACATAGGATATGAGATAGAAATCAAGGATCGCCAACAAAATAACTTATAAAATGCAGTTTAGTAATCACACTAATTTATGTGTAAATAGATAATAAAATTAAATCAATGTTTATGTGTAAATAGATAATAAAATTAAATCAATGTCAAGGGGTCCGTGAAGCAGACAGTGTGCTGTAAGTTCCTCCAATCCCGTTGTCAACCTTTCTATTTGTATAGATAATATGACTTTTTCTAATAACTAAATAAATAGATGATCGATTTCGTCCAAACATATGCTATCTTTAAAATAACAAAGTCGTGACGTTATTGTCGGCATAGTAATATTCACTATTGATACTACAAGTTACCTCTCTATTGAGATTTGAGACAAACGATTAACAGAATATATACATTGAAGATATTATGTATTATGGTATTAAGGATCTCTGCGTCGCTGTTATATTATAAGTTAAAACGATAACTTCCTCTCTCTCTTAGTTTTACTTGAATAGAATAACATATAGTATGGTCTTGTACAGGTCACCACCAAGATTGGATCCAAAACCTATGGAAAATTCCAATGACGCCTAAGATAAAGCTCCTAATTTGGAAAATCAAGCATGGCGCTCTACCAGTGGGAGAAGTTCTAATGGAAAGAAAAATTATTCCCAATTCTAAATGTGTCAGGTGCGATTGTTCCGAAACTATCATCCACTTATTCTTTCTATGCCCTTTTGCTCGTAAAGTGTGGGATCAAGTACCTTTGGTTGGAGGGTTTAATTGTGACCAAGTGTTGACCTTTGATGAGGGTTGGAAGAAAGCTCTCCGATCCGCTATCCTCCCACCTATTGGATTGGCTGATTGTCCTCTCGCCCCGTGGATTATCTCCTCGCTATGGACGTCTAGGAATCTCCTTATATTCCAAAAACGAGAGTTTTCAGCTCAAGAAACAATGACTAAAGCCATTTGTGATGCAAAGGAATGGAAGGAAGCTCAATCTTCTCTACCTACTCCACCTCGCAAAAAGCCCTATCAGTCACTCAGGTATGATTCGGAATTTACCTGCAGGTCTGATGCGGCCTGGAAGAAAGAACAAAAGATTGGCGGCCTGGCGTGGAGCTTCTACAACTCTTCTGGTGAGAGACTTAACTCTCATAGTGAACCTGCGGCGTATGTGATCTCGTCCCTTGTGGCGGAGGGACTAGCAATACGCTCGGCGATGGAGCATGCAATGGCTCTGCAGCTGAGCTCTGTGGTCTTCGAGTCAGATTCTCTTCAATTGGTATCAGCGATTGTTGATGATTCGAGTTACTCCGAAATCCATGGCATTCTCTCTGACATTCGCCTCTTATCTTCCTCGTTTATCTCTGTTTCGTTTCGGTTTACCCCTCGGGAAAACCTTTTATTTGAAGACGGTATGGCTAAACAAGTCCTCAGTGACTTTGTATTAAACCCGGTCTAACCAAATATTATGAATGAAATCTGTCTGTGTTCAAAAAAAAAGTATGGTCTTGTACTACCCATCGTTTTCGAAGATCTAATGTGATATAAGATTCACGAGAATAAGGTACTTATGTATACATTATATGTAACATTTTCTACCTGTTTTTGTATGCTGTTGTTCTTGATTCATCTTGTTTTTGGAACATATCCTTGGTTCTTTTTACAATTAATGGCTCTCATAGACTCATATTATAGTTTTACATCTGATCCCTTAATCTGAAACAATTAATATTAGATAAACCTGTTTTGGTTAGCAATTTATATTAGGGCAATTTATTATATTATTATTACGATGGATATCAATTCTTGAGATTGGTTTATATTTTTGAAAGGAGCTACTGTAAAACAAGAAGAACAACAACATTTTCTACATCCAGAGAGGGGACTGTTCTCGGTGAAAATAACATGCTCAATGGATTTTGCGACATCCAAGGTAGGTAAGGTATCACAAGCAGTAGTTGGCTATTGTAAAAGAAAGTATGCATACATCCAGAAGTGATAGCTCTACTAATAAAGCATTCTGTCCTAAACCTTAAGGCTAGATATGTATCAGGTTCAAGTCTCAGCAGTTGTGTAGACTAGATTTAGTAACTGTTTTTTTTTTGTGTTTAGTTTGTTTCAAAGAGATTAAGAATTTGGGTCTTGAATTTTTTGCAATAAAAAAAGAAGTATATATAGTTATGTGGTTTTAAGTTATTTTATCTGATAAACTACAATAATATGTTTTTGGTGTTTAATGTTAAGAACATGAAAAATTAATTGACTCATTATTATTAATTACGTGAGATTTTACCAACCATTACCCTGATGTAGTTTTTTATAATCAACATGAACGAATTTTTTTTTTCCGTAAAAAAATGAATTTCACCTTTTCATCTGGAACCTAAACATTGTAAGTAATTCATTCTAACAAGAATTGAATCCCAGTGACGGCGCATCTATTAGACACTCCTTTACCATTAGGCCAACAGCTCATTGGTAACATGAACGAGTTTATCAATAATGAAACAAATTTACGTATAATTTGTTTTTGTTGTTGTAAATAACATGCATTAAACATAAGTGTTGTTGTGGGGATTTAATGAGTGTTTACGTACGGTTTTGTAGTTAGCTTATCCTAATAAATGGATGAAGGGAATAGAAGAGCGAAGGGTCCTACGTGATTCCAAAACGACAGCCTCACAAGTCGGATTGGAGTCTCGGAGACACAAAATGAAATGCGACCAAACCATTACTCATATATCCCTCTCTCACGATTTCCCAAATCTTCTTTGTCTCAAATTTTTAATCACATTCAACGAATGGTCCCTTTCCAAATTGACAAAAATACCCTCTAATATTTTCAACGACCTATAATATTCGAAATATTCTAAAGAATAATTCAAAATGATTGATTGTTGAAAAAAATAAAAAAATATATATATTAAAAATATGTTTGGAAAAAAAAAGCGTATATTGAGTTTATGAGACCTATCCTAATTACTAGTGTATTTTTATGTGTGTAACTTCAGGTCCAGCACTGAAATTTTAAGAAATTTAAACAATTTATTAAAGATTTTAGTAATATTTTAATTTTAATAATTTGAGAGGTTATGTTCATATAGTTTTAGGGGTTCAAGTTCAAAGTTAATGCTTCACTTAACATATCTAAAGCCGACTCTGTTCACATATTGCTTGTCCTCCTACATTTTTACTTTTATTTATTTACAGAAAATTCAAGGTTTAAAATTTTGGGAACTAATCAAATATAGATGAGAGATCCCTACAAGCAAAAAGAAAAAGCAGTCATACGCACCCCACTTGGGACTTGGTTATCAATGGTCTACGTTGAGAAATATCAAATTAGGATTTCGTAAGTAATTTTTCGGCTCCTATTTTTTCTTCTTACTATTTTGCTTAAAATTCCCAGCACTTTATAATTAATATATTTAAAACTTTCCTCTGTAGTTTTGGCGTCGTGGCGTGCCGTATATAAATGAGTAATATGAAAAATGGGTGTGAGAGCGTCAACGGAGTTTGCGTGGGGATGTTGAAGAGAAAGTGAGAAACGTCAAAGGGCGTGCAGCTATAAGTAAATTATTTTGAATCCCAAATTTGCTTAATAGCTACTTCAGTTTTAGGTTCCACGGTTTACTCAAGTGGTTTCGTTGTCGCCTCTGTTTTTCTAATAGTTTAGGTTCTATCTATTATTTTACTATACGGTGGGACTTAAGAATAAATTTGATATTTTATGTTGAACCGATTAAACCATATCAAATCTATGATCTAAAATCTTTTTGGTTGATCACTGGTCCAATTCTGTAAAGATTGTCCTCAGGTGAATTTTTTTTTGTGCACTGATTTTATTAAAAAGCTATAAAGGCTAAGTGGTTACAACCGGAGCTATATCAACGGTAAAATGACTACAACCAAAAAATAAAACGGCACAATGAACAAAAAAGAAAAATCTAAAGATGTTTGACAAAAAAAAAAATCTAGAGATGAAAGTGATAAGAGGAGAGACTTGCTCAAAAAAAAAACAAAAAAAAATCCAAAGACAATCTTTACTTATATACATCGTCAGATGAACCTAAAATATACATTTAATATATACAAACCCTTGTAAATTCTTTTTGGGTTTTAGGTACCACTAATAGTCTTCCATAATTATGGACGATACTACGTCTCAAGGATGAAGATTTGAATTATAAAGTATACTACTGCTTTTTAAAGGCGCGATGATGGTCGTATACAATTTAATATCCGGCCCGTTAGAAGGTTTTCTGCTTGGTTCAGAGATATGACTAAAATAATAAAAATATGTAATGATTTCTTAACCCTGAATAAAATCACGTACAAGTACAACTACAAGCAATCATATGCCATTTATGACTGATCCATTTTAGTATAGCGTCTAGTATGCAAACAATATCCATGTGAATTATTTGAATCAGTGAACCTTTTTTGTGCACCTGAATCAGTGAACCTTTATACATAAAATATCAAATATTTTCTAAATTTCATTTGTGTAACAAAATTCACTTGTAGTCGTTTTTCATTATTGTGCTATTCACTAAATATATTTATACCCAAACTTAATCATATATTTTTAAGAGGATAGATTAAAGATTAGATTTTTGGGTTATATAGTAACAAAAATATAGAACTGGTTTTCTAATTTGAATAAAAATGAAATATGTACATAGTTGTCTGAACTCAAATGGATTAATATTTCAAATTCCTATTGATATATATATATATATTTTAATTTTGATGTCTCTTAGCAAAATAAATGAATTGAAGAAATTACATCATCGGCGGTACATTTATTATAAAAAATTGCTTGGATTAAAGCATTTTAGTTTACAGAATCAAATTAGGTATTATTTTAGTCGACAAATCAAATAAATATATTGAAAGTTCAAAGTCATCACTCATAATCGATGTCGAAGTTGACTACAGATGATTTTCTATATCTAATGGATTTAAGGAGGAGCTAGGTTTTGCTTTTATTCTTTCTAAATGATCTCAGTTTCTTCGTTCTGAAGCTACACTTTGTCAACCTCAAAGTTATACCTCCTTTAATAAAGACACTTTTATTCAATATTTTGCATTGTCTACATGTATGACAAGTTGTCAAATGCTTTTTAACCAAAAATAAAATTAAAAGAAATTCTGTAATTGGTTTCAAATATATCTTAAATTACCCTTAGTTTATGCGTCCTAATAAAATTTGTAGACCAAAATTATAGTATAAATGTGAGCGTATATATCATTTCATAATTTCAGAACGTGACTATTATATATTATAATCTCTAAATGTAACACATAAGCTTCTCGACCGAGATATTTTAATTGTCTCAGTTTTATTTGAATTAGCTTGTACAAATCATCACGTTAGTAGACTATAAACCTGAAAAAATCGTCATCATGCTGGGTCCAAATCCTATGATTATGGACCAACCATAAAAAACAAAAATATTTGCACAAAAAGTTATTTAGGATAACGTCACTATGTTTACACAAAAAATATCACCGTTTACGTTAGCTTTTCTCAGAGACTTGTGTACGAAAAAAAAAACAAATTGCTTCTACTTATAATCATTTTCTAAACGAATATGCACAGCAAGTTACTGCATCTGCTCATGTCATCTATGTGAGTTTGGAAGCTGAAGAAAAACCCATTAAAAGAAAGACGAATCCTTTTAGGTGAAGCAACCTGAAGAATTTTCTTTTTGTAATTACTTTTGAAATGTCTTAGAATTGATTACTTTCATAATTTGTGGTGTGGACTTGAACATTGTATGACTTTTTTTTACATGTGAATGAACAATTTAAAAACCTATCAAAAGATGTTTTTTTATTCGTCTCTCACGTGTGTTGCTACCATTCCGTGTGTCAACTCTCTCTTTTTTTTTTTTTTAACAATGTGTCAACTTTCTCATCTTCTTCTTTTTTGGGAAAAAAGAAAAATAGTTGTGCTTTTGAGAAGGGAAAAAGATGTTTCTTTGATGCCTATTCCAAACTTGAGATACACAAGTTCCCGCCTATTAAAGGTTAGACTTTCATCTTGCTGTCTTTTTACTTTCTATTTTCTCCCAGTCACAAAAAGAAGAAGAAATAATTACAATAGAGATGATATTCATTCTCACCAGAGGTTAACATTTTAGGTTGATATTTTTCTTCCGGTCTGGCCTAGTTCAGTTCTATAGAAATCTACATAGAATAGACCAATACTATTTCATTCGGTTTCTCTAATTTATATATTATCTCATCTTGAATTGTACTCCTTCTGTTTCACAAAGTTACATATTTTAGAAAAAAAATTGTTTCAAAAAGATACATATTTTGTATTTTCAAAGCATATTTTATCAAGTTTTAATGATTAATTGCAAATTTAAAAAATTTAATTGCAGTTATTGGATTCTTATTGGTTTAAAATTATGGGAAAAAGATCAGCACAAAAATTATGCATTTATTATGTGTTTTATTAATATGTGTGAAAAACTTAGAATATGTATCTTTGTGAAACATATGGAGTATGTTTTAACTTGGTTATATTTAAAATCAAACTTTATTCCAGTTTGGTCCATCTCAGTTTGGGTTTTAAATTATGTTTTGAGGCAGCAGGCTGTAACAATGCGTAAACTTTAAAGAGAAAAATGAGAACTGTGTGATTTAGCTTGGACTTGTTTGACGATTTGGTTGAATATATAATTCAAGACTTGAGAATTGTTATAGAGCTTGGGGTTTAATGTATGGAAGATTACTTTAGGTCAAGTTATGTAGGCCCACTATGATTTTTTGGGCTCCTTATCTAAATCTAACTTACCCAATCACACTAATATAACTTCCTCCCTAAATATTACTCTGTTTCACACGCAGGATAAGGTAGAAACAATAAATACACACTTTCTCGTGTTTCAAAAGAAAAACAACACACTTTCTCTAATCATTTTGTATTTGATGTTTACTCAAAAACTTGCATTTAAATAAATCATTGGTATGTTCCAAAAAAAATAATAATAAGAAATCATTGGTATTGAATAAAAGAACTTTTAGATGAAAAAAAAAATCATTGTAAAGATAAATGCAAATTAGTTAATTAATTAATTTATTTATTTTATGGTTCATTTATTTTAAAGAAAGAATAGTAATGTATAAAAATTCTTCTTTGTGGAACAAGATTAAAACCCAAAAAAGATACTTTCAGGAACTGAGAAAGTATTAATTAATGATTAGATGATGATGCCGTGTCCCTAATTCGGTTTATGGTGGTCCAAAGTTATGCAATAACCTTTTTCAAACAATAACTATAAGGTTAACATAAAACGTTTGTTGATTTGAGTTTGAGGTGTTTGGATTAAAGAATTTTTCTCTATTCTTTCCTAAGCACTTTGTATATTCCAAAAATAAAACCAGATAACACCTCATTAGGCAAAAAAAGGCAGCCACCTCATTATTTCGTAACAACTTGAATCGATAAACATTAAAGTTTATGTGGTCCCATATGTGTCCTCTGGTTTAGTTTTAGTCCCACTATTGCCACGCCCACACCAATGATTCATTTAATGTACGCTAAGAAATTAGTGATTGAGCAAGTCGAAGACAGTAGTACTATATTATACTAGGGGTAAGCCCGCCCTACGGTCGGGTGTGTTTACACTAAAATTATTTTATTTTAAAATATATTTTAATATTATAAAACATTTGACAAAATATTTTAAATTAAATATAATAAATATAATTTATTCTCTAATAAGATCATATATCTTTATTTTGTTAACATTTGACCTTTGTTTATAATTCTTACGTGTTTGGATTTTTATTTATTATCAACTATATTTTATGACATTGTACTATTTTACTTTCAGTATTCATTTCGGTTATATTTTTTATAATGGAAGTACGTTTTATTTTTTGCACTTGCATGAGATTATATGTGTAGTATTTTTTTTATTGTGTGTAAAATTTTTTTATGTTTGATTTTGATAAATCTGAATGTTTTCTATCTATGATAATGAGTGTGTCTCTAACAATGTTTTAATTCAAAAAATTATGTAACCAAATACCAAAATAGCATTATCTTTGACTAATCTAGCATGTTTTATCTTCTCAAATTTCTTTTTGTTTAGTGTTAAATCAGATTTTTTTTTTGTCAGCAGAAGCGAAAAGGTATTTTAGAATATAATTGATTACATTTCACTTAAATAACGGAAATGAATTTTGTCATTTACTTATAGTGATAGCATGTGTCACAGCGGTTATTTAGTTATGTTGGATCATTTGACATATTATTGTTGGTCTTGTGCATCTATAATTGGATTATATAGCATTCTATTCAGGTGACTCTCACTCCATGAGTAGACCTTTTGGTTTGTTTCCAACATTTGTAGATGCGAGTTATATTTATTTTGCATTCAAGTGTATCCAATATTGCAAGTATAGAGAGAGTTCGAGAGGATGGGACATTGTGATTTTTTTTATTAAGGTCGGATGTGTTGGTCAATTTATAGGTGACATGTTATAGTATGTGAAAGTGAATCACCCCAGAGTTATTGAGATTATATCAAATGTTTTTTTATATTGCCGTTATGGTGGGAGTTTATTTTTATTTTGTGATTGTGCTTTACTGGCGTATATTTGGAAACTAAAGTTAATAATGTGACGTAAAGATGCTACTGAATTTTTTTTTCTATAACCGATGCTACTGAATTTCTTTCACCTTTGAATTTTGCGTGTGGACCTTTGCACGGCACTGTGAGAAGACGGGTCTTTAACTCTTTATGATATCTTCTTGCTTGGGGTGTACGCTAAATGGAGCCATTATGTAGAAGTGTAATTATGAGTGAATCATGTTGCATAGAAGTTTATTTTTCAATAAATTAGATGATCATGTTGGATTGATGATTTGTTTCTTTAGCTTCCCCTTTAACTCTGTTGTTAATTTTTTTCCTGGTGTACTAAAAAGGTGTCAGTGACGTTTTGAGTTAGAAAATTTCATGAGGAGATGCCGTCTAACTTAGTAATTATGGACGTAAGAGCTAATTAATTTTGTTGCATGGGTGTTGCTTCTCAACCTCAAAGCCACTGATCTTGTAAGTGGCCCCTTTTGAAGGTAATTGATACTATTAAGTCGATGCATGTTGATAGACCCTTGTAAAAGAAAACATCAATGAAAATAACACGAGAGAGAGAGAGAGAGAGAGAGAGAGAGAGAGAGAGAGAGAGAGAGAGAGAGAGAGAGAGAGAGAGAGAGAGAGAGAGAGAGAGAGAGAGAGAGAGAGAGAGATCTAACAAAAGCTTTCCTTTCTTAAGGTTACATGTTTTCCAGAAACAGAAAAGACGCATCACCATCATTTGAGAGCAACAACCGAACTTCAACTCAGAAAGAAATAGGATGAAACCACTGTGGCATATAACTTATTTGTTGGTTAAATAACGTGAGTTAAACTATTTATTATAAGATGTTAATGTTTGTTTGTTGGGTTATCATTTGGAGATTGTGAGTGGGTAATGTTTTGGCTGTTTAGAGAATTCTGCAGAATGGTGGTAGGTGTTCCGCGGTTTGGATCCTTCCGAATCCTAGACATTTGGACTCAATAGCTACTTATAATTTTTTTGGTTTGGATTCAAGTAAATTTTTCTCGGATCTATGATTAAAATATATGTAAAATAGCCGTAATTTTGAATATATCGCATCCCGATCATGTATTTAAAATCTTAATAGGACAAGAAATATCTAAATCCCATAAAATTTAGTCAAATCTATCTTATATATCTAAAATTTACAAAATAACTTAAAATTAATTATTAATAATTTAAATAAAACATTTTAAACTCTAAATTTTACATTTAAAACTTTATATTATTGGGGTGTTCAAAATCAAAAGCTTTATACTACTTGAAAATGTTACAATAATAATAAAATATTGTTAATAAAAAGATATTGAAACTAAATCATAAAATAAATATATAACATAGAACACAAAAAATCATAGTTTTGGATTTTTATATTTTTAAGTTGGATATAAGTCGGTTTTACCGGGTAAGGTCTATTCAGGTCGTTTCTTTCAGATTTGGGTTTATTCAAGTCCGAGTTTTTTCTGGTTCAATTTTTTGGACCCAATAGATACTTGTAATTTTTCAATTCAATTATTTTTGGATCGGTTCAATTCGGTTCATATCCGTCAAAAATGCCGAGATTCCATGAAAATTGTACAGATTCCATGAAAATTGTTTTCGATGAGATTGAAAACAATTGGAGATGAGATGCAGTGGTCAAAACAAATTTCTTAATAAACTTTGTGGATTTTTAAGGGTGTTCATATTGTTGTGTATTTGAAGATAACAATCCTAATCCGTGAAGTGACTATTTGTATTTTTATGTTGTATGGAGTTTCCTAAATTTTTATTTTTTTTTAAGGTATTGGTAATTGGGTTTATGAATTATTTGTAGGTTTATTATTAAAATGATTGTGTCTTGTTGACATTGTTAATAAATACTTACATGTAAAGCTCAGTGCCGGACCTGAGGGGATACAAGTGAAACATTTGTATGGGGTCTACAAATTTATGGGTTCCACGACTTTAAAAAAATTAATTAATTTCTTTTGCTTTTCTTCTAAACTATTTTCTTCATTTTAAGTAAATATAAATAAATATGTAGATTAATTTTTTATTGTAAAAAAATAAGCCCATTAATTAATGTAACATATAGATGTATATATTTCAGTTGGTTATTTTCTTAAAAAAATATGTGAATATTATATTAAATAAAATAAATTATGCAATATGTTATGATATTTAGTTTTTTTTAGTTTCGTACTGGACCTCGAAAATCTTAGGATCGGTACTGGTTAAGCTAACACGGAATTTTAAACTTTATTTGTCTAAGAGATTTGTCTTCCAATATCTTACACATGAACCTTTTGCCATTTGACACAACAAACCATAGGAAGGGTCATAGTTCTTTATAGTCAAAGATCGAGATGGCTGGCTATACCATGATTACACTGGAGAATAAACACTTATAAGAAGGGATTAGAGAATCGTAATTGACGTTCGCGGGAGTCGAAAAGAAACTTGTCTTTGTTTTAAAAGAGTCATTTTCCTCCTGTCTAACTATCACCAATTTTAATTTGACGGCCATGTTTAAACGTCACATTAATCCAGCCACAACCCATCTAATAAGAAAAGAAGTTAACTTTTATTTACGTTTGAAACCATTTTTTGTATAGTTACCTTCTCCTTTGACACAAAACAATTAGTTCGATTTGATGTAAGAACCATGTAACGCATTTCAGATATAAAGATGAGGATGCGAAAGTAAGAATCTATCTTGGACGATGAGACTGAAGAAGCTCCACACACATACTTATGACTCTCTTCCCTGTGCAAAGCAACTCATAATAATATATACATAGATTCCTGCTGCAATTCATCTACAAACCCCCAATAGGTTTTGATGTCCCAATCAGACAAGAGGAAAAAAAAACAGAAAACTTTACAGTGGAAACTGCTCTAACTTCATGGCCCGACCACAGTATGGTCACACATGCCTTACAATCCTCTACTGTCAAAGCCTCCCCACTCATTATTATCTTGTTCAGCTCCTTTTCCATATCCCCTATTCTTCTCGTAGCCTCAAATCTGCAGAAACATATCAAGTTTTCTAATGTTTGATTTTGTATGCCATGGAATCATGGAACTGAACTTGTTTCTTATGAACACTGCATTACATCTTGGTGGAGAAACCCTCTCTGATAAATCTGGCACTTGTCTCCATACATCCATGATCTGATTCATAACCTCGTTCGCAGCTTTCACCAAAACACGTATATCAAAATTGAAACCTGTGACCATGCTTGAGAAAACAAACTTACATTCAGATACAAAAATCAGACCTTGTCGTATTTCTGGCTTTCTAAGATGTTCAAAGACTTAGATTTGTACTCTCCAAAGTTATTTATTACCACCGTAGCTAACCTCCCCATTCGGCGCGGCTGCTCTCCAAAGTCACGCTTCCTATCACAACCACTTCAGCCGACTTCCCCTAAAATCTTTCCATTTCTCCAGCCTAGGAAGAAGCACATGCCTTAACCGAACTGGATCCCATCCTTCGCTGCAACAATCACCTCCGGGAAACACAACGCCGCTCAGTCTGCGCATTAACCTCTTGCTCTACAAAAAAAAAGCACCAGGCAGAAGCAAAAGGAGGCTTCGTCGTTTAAGAAGAGATCACCGACACACGACGAACCGGTATCGCTAAAGAACCTGGCTTCCATATCAGCAAAGAGGAAGGGTGAGTACTTAGACATTCTGTTTTGCCAAAGTTTTCTAGGGTTAATATAATCGTGAGGAATGGATTGATGAAGTTTACGGATTCAAGGAAGAGGATTGGTTAATATGATTATGAGGTCGATTTATTGCGAGAGGGTGGGAAAAATGGTAAATCACGTAAATGTTGCATTAATAAAGCACAGAAACGATAACTGAGGTTCTGGTGTGTGATCTGAAGGAGTAAGGTGATTCTACTCGGCCTCGCCAAAATGGAAGATACAGAAACCCAACTTCGGGCGAGAAGAAGAAAACAGTTGAATCCACTAAATTACAAATTAACAACAAAAGTCCACTAAATATTAAAATAGAGAAGAGCTTTAACTCACGGGTTAAATAACAAAATCAATCGTTCGGTTTTTTTTCTTTTAAGTGACAGGTGGCACAAAAGCCCTATCTTCTTGATGATGTGGAGGTACTTCTCTCACAAGTCAACTTTATATATTAAAGATATATATATATATATATATATATATATATATATATATATATATATATATATATATAATATCATTCAATTCATGACTAATTAAATTCGCAAGGAGCATGCATGCATCTAAAACATGGCTAGTTACGTTATGATTAATTATCGTCAGTTGATTTAAACTAAATGAGTATGAGTATGTGCAGTAGACCATCTCAAATGGTTTTTCATTATAGTGGAAAACATAAAAATGAGGAAAAATCTTTTTTAATGGTACATTATTGTGAGGAAAAAATAATGTATTAATGGCGAAAGTTTTCCCTTAAAATTGATAAAAAATTTATTCATAAATTACATATTAAATTTTATATAATTTTGTTTTATTTTATGTCTAAAATTCAATATTTATGTTTTAATTTATACTTTAGAGAAATTATTAATATTTTGGTAAATAATATATAAGTTTCTTTTATAAGTATTTTGGAATTAATAATAAGTAGTAATACTAGTACTTGAACAATTTTTTGAATAGAAAAATAAGATAAACCATTGAAACAAAATACAAATTCATTTCAAGTTTATTGGTACGATACGATTCATTTTAAGTTTATTGGTACAATAAAATAGAAAAACCGTTGACTTTATATGATGATTAGTACGAGTCACTCTTCTTTTCGCCAGAATACTACAAAGAAATATGCTGACTCACGTAGTAATTTGAAAATTCAGTCGATAAATATTTTCAAATTTTTAGGAAAAAAAAATCGATCGCTTAACATCTTTCACCAAAAAAAAACTGATCGTCTGACACATGAGTATGAGTTCTGAAAGAAGGGGGGCCATATGGACAGAACTCCCAGAAGCAATGTAGAACCGTTACATGCACCTGTATTATATTATATTGAAGTTTACAACTATTTTTTTTTTTGTTAAAGGAGGTTTACAACTATTATTGCTCTTTGAACAAATAAAACTGTTATTAGTCAAAAACAGATAAAACTATTATTGATATCAAATAATAGAAAATAGTAAAGCACGAAAGAGTTCATCTTTTTCTTTCGTTTCTTTTGGGATACTTCACAACTCAATTGTGATATTAAGTGGAAAAGGATCTTTGTAAATATATAACTGATTAACACGCATTAGTAACTAATGATTGATTACAAAATATATGATACGATACAATTCATTTTATTGGTATGCTAAATTGAATTGAACACATCAATTGTTTAGTTGGAAAGCGAAGAAACCAAACACGTTGACGTATTTAAAATGAACAATTAGAAATAAATATCCACACGTCACATAAAAGCACAAACCAGACATCGCCTTTACCTGAAAGGAAAATATGAGATGTTGTGTAAAACACGTTCAATGCATCAATCTTCAAACAGTATGTTCTGGATGTTTTCTTCCACTTCTCTACCATACCATTACGTACTTCATGTCATATGACCGTGCAGTGCCGGCCCTGAGCCAAACCGGATGAAACATTCGCCTCAAATCTCCAAAATTTTTGAAAAATTTATATATAAATACCCCCAAATTTATACAAAAAAAATTTCAGCCCCCAAATTTATAAAATACTTCTTAAACCGTCTCTAGTCCATGAATTCTCAAGGCCGGCACTGATGACCGTTCACAACTAAATCTATCAATCATTTAATATCAACTAGCAACGTAATGTATTTGAAATATGCCATAGCACTGTGGCATGGAATAATACTGTAACTTTTCATCGCCACCGGAAACAAATTGGTATGTCCAAACGTGATTATGTTGTTCGTTCATCATTGCAACAGACCAATTATGGTAGAGATAATATATAGTTCCTAAATTTCATGAGACAGTGTCTTTAGAAAATGAACCGTTTTTACGGAAGCAGACACAAAAATAAAAGCAGACACGTTTTTTACTTCTATAATTGATGGTTATATAGACAATACAACTGAAATGTTTACTTAACAAAGGAAAGGCATGAGATGGGGTAAATGGAATGAGATGTTTTTAGAGGTGTATCCAGAAGACAATAATTATATGGGTACGTGCGGAACCTTCTGCCCACTAATTGACCACATTTCTTTTGTGTATGAAACATATGAATCCAAGTTCTGATGAAACTCTATAGAACCCAACGTGACCCCTCCAAACTTTTGACTTTTGAGTCATTATTTCTGTTTCTGTGTAGTCATTTTCCAAATTTGATTCGAAGTTATGATTAATTCTAATCAAACATCTGTTATTCATAATGACAATAAGTGTATATTTGGTAATGATAAATCAATTTGCTAACAAATTAATCATAGCTATCTGAATGTGTGTGTGTAAAGCTTGGTTCGTACGAACCAATTGAAATCAGAAAACGAAAGGATAGGGTATGTTTAATTTCTCCCACATGCTTGCCATTTTTCCTTTATGTGCTAACAACATATACAAATTTATAAGCATACATCGAACATTTATCAATATGTGGGTCACCTAGGTGCCTAAATTATTGTGGTTGGATCAGCTGATGATGTTTATTTTTTGCTTTAGTGATAACTGATAAGTGAGCAATATCCATTCCTATTGTTTTGTTTTCAAGTACTTCCTTCCATCTTTAAAGTTCTCTTTAAAAACCGGTGCATAGAAATTGAAAAATTAACAACAAAATGTTAATTTTAAATTTGGAGCTTTAAAGTAGATATGGAAATATCATCCACCGATACATGCAAATTCTAATTTATAGATTGAAATTTTGTCGCAAATAATGTTTTTCATATTAGTGTCATGTTTGCTCAATGATCGAACACACCTAGTTTTATATAGTAATATACTACGATACACAAAACTCATATATATGATGGAAAAAATCGGGGTTGGGGGAACACCATATATCTTATTGATTGAAATAATCAATGTCTATGAAAGTAGTATGTTCTGTATATATAATGTGTTATTAACTATTTTAACGTTCAAGATTATATGCATGTAGATATATATGCATGATCATATGAACATTAACAATATAGTGAGAAGTTAGGGGAATGTGATTGCAATTTGCAAGAGCAGCATGGGAACATACGTGAAAAAGCTCTTTTGTTATAGAAAACGTACGTGGAAAAACATATTAGGCGCCAAAAAAACATATTAGGAACCAGTCAGTAAAACAAAATTTATGATAAACCAAAGTTGTGTCACATAATGGTGTTTATTGATGGACAAATTAAGGTGGAGGAGAGCCGCAAAAGTGGCACCTCTCATATTATAGAAAAAAATGGGACCAAGAGAGATGGCCAGGGAGAGAAACAAAAAACGAATAAGAACAAGAATGATTTAACAAACCCATGATCATTGTAATCTCATTCTCCTACCGCGTCACTGCTCTTTTGTCCATTTCTTCATACTTTTAAATATCCGTTTTAACTTGCCCTCGAAAAACGCAGAATTGTTTCGTATTTTTCTCCTTCCTTTTCAGAAGATTCTGATTCCTTTCATCATACATATTGAAACAAGCGAAATAAGAAAACGTATATTCAATCAGTTTATGAATAGTACTGGTGGATATTACTACATTTTACAAATATGGAGTTACTGAAATCAAATGTTTTAACCGTTAAATTTGTCTTTATTACAAAATTATATATGAGAAAATGATGGGAGTCCTGAAAATGGGGATTAAAACGACAGGAGAAGAAGTTCAGAAACAGAAAATATTACCAAAGACACGAAAGCAGAGTGAGCCTAGTCAGCATCTGATGACGTGGCATATAGCTCTCGTGAACTCCACAAACTCTACAAGAAACAGCTATGGCGTTTTGAGAGGTCACGTGATTTGCACAAGATTTTCCTTTTTCATGCTATTAGTAATAATTACGCATCTCCCGTACCGTAACGCATCATTTGTTGTTTCATTGCCTCCTTAAGTCACTTAATCATTCTGACGCGCAACGCTCCCTTTTGACGGGTGGAGTTTTGCTTAAAACATGCATGATTTATCGTCTTCTTTTGTTACAAGGCAAAAAAACGTGTGAGTCTATATACAGAGAACTCTGATCAGGAAATGTGAATGGCTTTTTTGACTTTGGTTAATCATAGAAAATACCCTAATTATAGAAAACGGCGTCCATTTTCTGCGTATAGATGCTTTTTTACTATAAATTGCGTTGGTTAGCTTAATCATCATCTACAAATTTCTAGTTGTTTTAGATCTTTACTGATTAATTTCATCTAGACTCCTTTACATATACTAATTCACAAAAAGTATCCCTAATTCATTGTAAGCAAATTTAAAACTATCTAGCCAATGATTAATCCTGATTTTTTTTTTTTAAAACATCAGATTAATCCTGAAATTCCATGTTTATATTTTAAACTAGGTCTATATAGATTTGTATCCATCAAGTAGATATGTGGGATATGTTGGATCGTCCAACGCATATCACATGTGAACTAAAACATAAAAATAAGAAAAGAAAATATACTAATCTAGTAATGATTTCCACTATGTTGGTTGATTGTTGGGTAGACTTTGGTCACCATGAAATTCATCTATCGTGTATAAAGTGTAAATTTACTATGGTATTAATCTGATTTTTGAAAGCTAGTTTAAGAAGATGGCGTGAAGAAAATGAACTTAAGGAAGAAAGGGAGTAGAGTTTAGTGAATGATAAAATGCTACGCTACCTACTAATTTCTCCACTTGTCATGCAACCAGGCTGAGTTCGTTTTCCCTTTTCCATTCTTTTTTATTTTGTTTTATTATACTAAACACGTTACACGATTCAAATAACTTTAAAACTAAAATCAAAATAATTTGACAATAATGGTTATCCTGGAGCTATAAATACACCACCTGAGACTCATTAGTTTCCACCATGAAATAAAAGAAGCATCTTACAGAGAGAGAGGGAGGGAGAGCGAGAGCTTTAGGGTTTCAAAAACTGAAGACCCTTTAGAAATCTCCGTACGGGAAAAGCTTCATCTCGATATCTACAGAAAATGGGCGTCATGGTCAGTCACCACTTGCTCGCTATCATCTTCGGCATCTTAGGTAATGTTTTAACGATATACTCACAAAGCCAAATCCTAGCCTGTTCCTCAGCTATTCTCTTTTCGATCGCTCATGGTTCTTCTAGTTCAAAATATTCGAAACTGTGTACGGTTGATTGTACTAGTTAGACGAGAATTACATCATGCATGACCCACCTACTTATATATGTACGTATATAATTCGTATTTAGTTTCAAGAATTTTCGTCATTTAGAAACACAGACGAGTCATTAAATGGTCTTCTAATTCTGTAAATAAAACCCCAAACTACCGGAAGATAAATAAATACGAAAACTTTACAAATTGAAATCGTCACGCATTGTTGTCCATATACTCGGGACGTGTAGTGCGGTACTGCGGTTAATGTAGCAATTTAATTCCCCGTTGAGGTTGGTTAGAGAACTTGAGTTGTTTCCATTCATGTCTCCACAAACCTAGAAGCCTTTTAGTATCTACAAATCAACTCAATTTTTTAATTGTTTTTCCTAATAAAATTGCAGGAAACGCAATATCCTTCCTTGTATTCCTCGCTCCAGTGTAAGTACATGCAATTTTTTAGGGAATGATTATTTAAGAAATAATTAATTGAGAATGATTAGCTACGAAACTATTCCCTTATTTTTGCTGTGAAATTTTGCAGGCCGACGTTTTATAGAATATACAAGAACAAATCGACTGAAAGTTTCCAGTCTCTACCGTACCAAGTGTCGCTATTTAGCTGCATGCTATGGCTCTATTACGCATTGACTAAGCAAGACGCTTTTCTCCTAATTACCATAAACGCCTTCGGCTGCGTCGTGGAGACTATCTACATCGCCTTGTTCTTCACTTACGCTACCAGGGAGAAAAAGGTAAGTTTCTTAATTTTTTTTTTCATTTTAATTAGTAGAATGATGGCTCTAAATTTTCTCCTCTGCGATGCAGATCGCGGCTATGAAGTTGTTCTTGACGATGAACGTTGCTTTCTTTTCGTTGATTCTAATGGTTACACATTTTGCGGTTAAAAGCCCTAGCCTCCAAGTCTTTGTCATCGGCTGGATTTGCGTTGCTATATCTGTTTCTGTTTTCGCTGCCCCTCTAATGATCGTGGTAACTAAGCGTTTTGCGTTTTGTTAAATTCACAAAGTTATTTCTACATAAATAAAAACGTTGTGCTAACATAATGTTTGATTGGTTGTACAAAAAGGCACGTGTGATTAAGACCAAGAGTGTGGAGTTCATGCCCTTCACGCTTTCTTTCTTCCTCACTATAAGCGCTGTTATGTGGTTCGCATATGGCTTATTCCTCCACGACATATGCATAGCTGTAAGCATTTATTTTTCTCAAGTTTCATGTTTTTAAGGTAAAAGAGGTTACTGATATTTTTGTAATGTCTTGTGTAGATTCCAAACGTGGTGGGATTCGTACTAGGGTTGATACAAATGCTTTTGTACGGAGTTTACAGAAACTCAGGAGAGAAATTAGATATTGAGAAGAAGGTTAACAGTTCATCAGAACAACAACTTAAGACTATTGTCGTGATGACTCCTTTAGGTGTGTCGGAAGTACACCCAGTTGACGTCATAGTGATGGAACCGGTGATTCCAATCTCTTACATGCTTCATCATGAGGAGGAGCCGTCAACTGAAGCCGGACAAGGCCATGTGGAGACTGCCCCGTCTTGAATCTGTTTGAAGTGTCGTCAATATATTTCACGAAGAAGCAAAAACATATCTCTCTCTCTCTCTCTCTCTCTGTGGCTTATTTCCAGTTTTGTTTCGTATCTTATTTATTGTTATTAATGTGCTTGCATAAAGTGAATACATATTTACTTGTAAAGTAGAGAGTGAATATGTGTTCCAAAAAAAGGTAAGGTGAAATATTATCTTCGTGATATTGTATCTATAGTGCTCTTACCAAATTCAATATAAAATAGACGATATCTACTAATAAGCTTTTCTGACCACCACCTATTTTTGCTGATTGCATTTGACGTCGCCAGAAAACGAATTCAACGAGACCATATTTTTTAGCAAAAAAAAGAAAGAAAAACAAGACCATATTGTTAAGTTCAAAAAAAAAAAAAGACCATATTGATGACTAACTCTCCGACGAAGTTTGAAAATTTACTTGTCACAAAGTTTTCTTCGGTCAACTGTCAACATAAAGTGAAGTTGTGAGTTGCATAAGAGTATACAGTAGATAAAAAAATTTATGTAACTTCGTTTTCATATTAAAACGCGAGAAATTTTTTATTAAGCTATAGTTTAATCCCTTGTATCAGTGCATCAGCTACAAGTTACAACTACCCAATACTGTAGATAAGTCCATTTCAAGAGAGTAAAAAACTTGATTCAGACCAACCATATTCTTACAATATCAATAGCTATTCTTAAAGTAATTGTCAGATTTTGAGGGCATGTGACCCACGTTGTCCGAAACTACGCGAGTGTGGACATTAGCCATTAAACACAGAAGCAAAGAGTGTAGAAACACTACTCTTGATTCTTGGATCTTTGTTATTCAATCATCGATCAGACGTCAAAGTTGCCACATGTAACACATCACAAAACTATCTGTCAAAAATCAAAACGAAAAAAGACTACAGAAATTTACATGTAACATTAACTCTTCGAATCTTCAATTAGAGTTTTGCTCCCTTCTCAGCTGCTGTGAGCTTTGGAAAGCTCTTATAGTGTCTTGCTTCGCTTGTCCTGGCTTTGTAATTCACCTTGATTAATAACATAACTATCTTTTAGTGTGAAAAAGTTTTGTTATTAAAAAGAGTCCCGCATCACATTATATAATGTACAGCAACTCTTTGTCCCAATGCTTTTTTGTTTTTATTTTTTTTATTTTCTTTAATTTTTTCTATGTTTCAGAACAAATGAGAGTTTGTGATACAAGAACAAAAAAGGGTTTAAAACCCACCCAAACCGGTTTTAACCAGTGCTGTTACTCTCTGAAGTACCTTGCTCACTCAGTCTTCGTTTCTCCCTCAAACTCTCTCCCCACATTTTAGCCTCAGCAACCGCACGCTCCCTATTAATGTCTCGGTTCAACATCCTAGCTGTCTCTCTAGGCGAGTCTTCTTTCTCAGAACCTTCTAAATCAAATTTACTTCCCGACCCACCTCCTTCATCGTTCCTTGTTATCAACCTCCCCCCTCTTTCGTTCTTGTTCGGATCATAAGCTTGGTTTGCAAGATACGAGAGCGCAGTGACCACATCTGCTATGAGAGGACGTGTAGCCGCCTGCTCTTGGATGCACATTGAAGCCACGGCTAATGCTTGGTACAGTGCACGTGTTGGAAACCTCCCTTTTAACTTAGGATCCGCCAGTTTTATAAACTTTCTCCTGTCGTTGAACAATGGGCGAGCCTGTTGTGTAAACCAAACACAAAAGTCTCAAAACTTGTTACATAAGCAAACCAGAAACTAAAATGTAAAACTAATTACCCATGCGACTAGATTCTGCTCTCCATGAGGCATATCAGTATCTATTGCCTTTCGACCAGTAATGAGCTCGAGAAACACCACACCGAAACTATAGACATCTGATTTAACAGTCAACTGTCCGGTCATTGCATACTCGGGAGCACAGTAACCGTAAGTTCCCATGACTCTAGTGGAGACATGAGACTTGTCTCCTGTTGGTCCGAGTTTAGCAAGTCCAAAGTCAGAAAGCTTTGGGTGGAAACCCTCATCTAGTAAAATGTTTGACGATTTGAAATCTCTATAGATAACCGGAGGGTTTGCCTTATCATGTAGAAACTCCAAACCTTTGGCTGCACCAGCAGCTATCTTCATTCTCATGTTCCAATCTAAGGCCTCCTTATCCGGTGGAAGATCTGAGAGGCAGAGGAAAATAAAATATAATAAGGTCATTTTTGTATATACCAGCAACTACTACTTCTCAACATGTATAGTTTATACTCCCTCTGTTTCAAATCGTTCTCGATTTGTAAACACAGATTAAGAAAACATTTAATTTTGTATATTTCTAAATAAAAACATCATTGCCTATACACCTATCATCTTTCAATTAATAAAAAAATAAACGGGAGAATACAAAGAATCATATAAAATATAAAGTTAATAAATTTTGCATTAAAATTATAAAATGACACTTATTTTGTAACGAAAATTTTCTTCTATAACGAACTTAATATGAAACGGAGGGAGTATGTAATAATTTATAAACAATCTAGTAAAGAATCTGCTAAACTCAAGGGTTGGCATTGACTAAGATCAGAAGGAATCTTTGACTAAGATCACAAAGAAGCTCTGTGGTCTAGAAGATGGTAAAAGATAAAGATTATGGCTGGAGATTTACCGTGGAGGTGATCTTCCAATGATCCTAAGGACATAAACTCGTAGACCAAGAGGCGTTGATCTCCATCAGCACAGTAACCAATAAGGTTGACTAAGTTGGGATGATGAAGAAGGCTGAGCATGAGAACCTCTACCAGAAACTCTCTGTTACCTTGTAGACCGTTCCTATCCAATTGCTTAACAGCAACAATCTGACAGCGATGAAGAATAAATAGTTCAGATGTACAATACCATTAGTGTATGCAATTATGCGACTTCAGAAAGAGGAATGTGACGTAACTTCTAGTAACTCAATCAAAACAAAGAAAGTTACCTGACGGGTGCTATCAAGCCTTCCTTTGTAGACACGTCCGAATCCACCTTCACCTAAGAAAGTGTCGGGATGAAAGTTCATAGTAGCAGCAGCGAGCTCGCGGAAAGCAAATGTATGAGCGGCAATTTGTCCAAGCCCATCTCTTGGAAGAAGTAGCTCCGTTTTTGAGCCTCCATTGCTCTTTGAGCTAAGCTTCTCCCCACCTGCAACATCCATCAAAGACCAATCAAAACGCATATCCATGTCTTCAGGGGACAACATAAAACAAATCTAAGATCCTGATCCTCATCTCCAAGACTGAAAATTTACACGTGGGACATCCCAATCAGATAATAAAAAGGTGAAACTGAAGCAAAGGAACATGATTCTGCTCCATTTTGTCCAAGCAAATCAATTAGAGTCGAATCAGAACATGCCCAATAAGACTAAAACAGAATAGTGATCAAACCCTTTTTAGACTAATCAGGATCAGATGAGCAGATCTTGAGAACATGTGACCATAAAGAATCAAAGACCTGAAGGTAGTCCAGACAAGCTATTGGATACTGTCGTCGGCTGGGATTGTTTCTGACCCTTGGACTCCTCAGCTGGATTCAGCGTCTCATCGTCACTCGAATCGAAACACGAGAAACAACCCATCCTTAGTCCTCCTCCACTCAAAAGTTTCGATGATGAATAGTAATCAAAACTTGCAGAAAAGCCCCTTTGAGAATATCAATGAGCAGAAACCAATGGAGAAATAAATAAAAAAAGACAAAGCTAGAAACTTTAGCTATGCCCGGAAATAAAGGAGGGAATTGAGAAATCTGGGTATCAAGAAAAAAAGAACCAACTTTGTGTTCAGATTCGAATTGGAGTTTAGAGAGAGAGAGAAGAAGCAGCTTGTTTTGTCGTCCACGAGTGTTTACACTGTTACCGATTGCAAGTTTAACTATAATGACGCGTTGCGGAAACTCAGTAAAATCTTTCTTTCTTCTTTCGTTCGTTGACGATAATAATCTTTTTTTTTGTTTATTGTAATGACGAGATCATCTTTCCATTCAAGCAAATAAGTTTCATTCCTTTTTTATGTTTTTTTGTCCACTCTTTCCTTTTTTATGTATTCAAGCAAGTAATAAAACTTCTTTCTTTAGTTCAACATTAATAATATTCTTTAAATATTTATATTTCTTATTACAGTGATATCTTTTTTTTTAAACTGTTATTACAGTGATATCTTTGGGTCAATGAAAACGTTGATATCCGATTTGTTTCTTTGTTAACCACATTCGTTGATATCCGATTTGTTTCTTTGTTAACCACATTCCAAATTGATTTTACAAAAAGACAGAAGAACAACTTTTTTACATGTTTTTATAATTAAATCTTAATGCAATTATTGAAATTATGGAGAAATAAAGTTATAAAACAAAATTTAGTATGGTGCAAAAAGTACTTTCAGATGTGAATTTTATAGAATGACTTAAAATGATGTAGTTAGAAATGAATTTTCATAAAATAGTAAAAATATTCGTGGTGAATTTTTCTATATAATATTTTATAGTGTATAATAGCATAATTCACGTTATTATGAAAAGAAAACCAGACATATTCGGTAATAACTCTTATCCACTTTGTCTAAACCATATATTGTGAGTTGCCAGTAAGTTTTGGCCCATGACTCAAGTATGAAATCACGGGCTTTGAGATAGTATAGTCTTAACTCTTAACACATGGCCGATGTTTCCAAAAGATTGGCTAAAAGTTATAGTTTTAGGCTTTCTGTGATTAAGGCTTGGGGCTGGATTACACTGTGTTTTCAACTAAGATGATTTATTTTATTTTTTTTGATCAAAATCAACTAAGATGATTAATATGAGCCCAAATGTAAACTAAACTGCTGATTAGTTTTCCACCTTTGGTCTCCGCCGTGACTATCCGGTTCCTAGATTTCTCAGGTGCCGTGGTTCTCACGAACGAAACGTTCCTCAGAGAAGCTTTTCAAGTTCCTTGAAACGTAGAAACACTCCGCGACTTGATCCCAGCCGTTGAACAATCCGATTCAGATCTCATCCACGAGATTAAGTTAGCTCAGACAAGACTAGGAGAAGCAGCAGTGACTTTATTTGGAGAGCTAGAGAACTCGATCAAAACCTATAACAGAAGAACACCGGTTCCAAGCGGAGCGGTTCACCCGTTAACCATGAGAGTGTGACATATACTCTGGTTCTTTCTGCTTCCTCAATCCTTCTACGATCATTTTTCATTACATTCATGTTATAGAACCTTCTTGAATCTTGATCTGAGACTACCATGAAACTTTTTGTCTTCTTACGCTTATTTTCTTCTAAAAGTTTGGTTTATTACTAACTTTTCGAAAATTGTTTAGAAATAGGGGTAAAGACACGAAATTATCTACAAATTTTATTTGAATATGTTGTGTTTTCAATCATGATTTTTATTCATGATTAAGTTTATCTAGTAATATGCTATTTTGGAGATATGTAAGAGGTTTCTTTATAGTAGTTATAACGATTTTTAGTGATGTTAACTTGGCTTTATTGAAGCCACACACAGCCTACAAGCTTCAGACATATATAGAAGCAAAGTATGTAACTATCTATACAATTTGGCTTTATCAGAACTTCAAGTCTATCTAAGAGTGGAGTGGAGTGGAGTGGAGTGAAGTCCAAACATGATTTGGAGACTTGGATCACAAGAAAGCAATAAACTCCTTTTTTATCAACCAAGACAATGATATAGGTAATAGGTAACATGCTTTATTGCAAAATAATTGGGGGGTTTTTGGCTCTTAATCTCTTGGATTAGATCTGTATTAAGAAAAGTAATTGCGAATTCTTTGGAGGTTCTTTTGGGTAAGTAAAGGACACCAAACAAATCTATTCCTCATGAACGTTTTTTCACATTGTAACAGCACAATGAGCCAAAAGAGGCTCTTCACATGTCTTTGTTTGGTAGTGGATAGAATAAAAGAATTATAGTTAAACAGTGGTTGGGGTCAAAAAATTCTAGATCACGGACTGAATATATTGCAATCACACACACACACTTGCATACATTATCATCAAAAAGACACAATAGAGAGAAAGTGGGTGAAAGAGATTAGCAAACAATGTATCTTCGATTTCTCTGTCTTGTCCTTCTAGCTTCTTGCTTGACACATCAAGCTTTTGGCCGTGGTCGTAACCGGCCACCTCGAGAAGTAAGCTCGTATCCCTCATCTAGCATCACAGTCGTCGGAGTTGTCTACTGTGACACTTGTTCGAGCAACACTTTCTCTAGACAAAGCTACTTCTTACAAGGTCAGAAGAGATCTTGATTTAAATAAAACATTACATGAACTTATCTTGTAAACTTAGGATTGGTTGATTGGTTTCCTTGGTACAATTTCGGTTTGATTCGGACCGGTAAACCGAGTCTTGTCTCTGTTTCTCTATCAGGAGTGGATGTTCATGTTAGCTGTAGATTCAAAGCGAGCTCACCAAAGACAACAGAGGAAGTGAACATCTCAGTGAACAGAACAACGAACAGAAGTGGCGTTTACAAGCTCGAGATCCCTCACGTCGACGGGATAGATTGCGTCGACGGTATCGCCATAGTTTCTCAGTGCAGCGCCAAGCTACTCAGCCCTTCCCACAGCAACGTCGGCTGCAACATCCCTGTTTTTCAGACAGCGACCAACGAAGTATCCATCAAGTCAAAGCAAGATCGTGTCTGTATCTACAGCTTAAGCGCACTCAGCTACAAACCTTCCCACAGAAACACCACACTCTGCAGCGGAGGAAAGAGACATCACGGGGGGCGAGAGAAGGAGGAGAAGGTGGAGAAGAAGTTTAGAGACTCGAAGTTCTTCTGGCCTTATCTGCCACCGTACTGGTTCCCTTGGCCGTACTCCACTCTGCCGCCGTTGCCTACTCTTCCTCCTCTTCCTTCCTTTCCTTTCCCTTTTCTTCCTTTAGCTAACCCTAATCCAGCATTGCCTGCGTTCGACTGGAAAGATCCCACCACTTGGATACCTTATCTTCCACGTTTCCCTCCCAGTGATCACAATGATCACAATCTTTAGGGATCACTTTACCTCTCCACCTTTGGCTTTCTACTTCTCTCTGTTTTGGCTTTTTTTCTCTCTTTGATTTGGCTTTCTACTTCTCTCTGTTTTTTTTTTTTTGGTGATCTCCTCTGCTTGTGTTTGTGTGTGATTGATTTACTTATTAATGTGTAAATTACTCTTCCATTACAGAACATAAAGATTTGGTTTTGATGGCTTTTGTTCAATCAAGATTTTTAATATAAAATGAAGTCTTCCACTCAAGTTAAATGAATGTACATTTCAGCTATAATTATTGCACACCACTTTTTTTTTTTTGAACACCATTGTTGTGCAACACTTAAAACCCTAGAAAAGAGTTTTAAAAGCTGACCTTACCAATGCATATGCATTTTATCTTCTTATAATTAGGGGTTTTCCCTCTTCCAGAATGTTTACTTTTGATGTTAGCGTATGGATGGTAGCAAAAGCTTTCCTATAGCATTTTGCCATAATGATGTGCGAGTATGCATGGAGCTATGTATTGATTCTAAAATGAGCTTTAAAATTTTACCCTATCTGTATTTACTTATCTTTATTATGATATACATGTTATGTATATTTTTCTTTTGTAATTACGAAAATGGTATTAAACCGGGGCAGACCCAACTGGATCAGATGACTTAGAATCAAAATTGGATAGAAAGCTTCTCAGCTCAACAACATTCGTTGCTAACACAAACCAGAGAAGTAGCTGAAAAAAAAGAAAAACAGCAGCCTGATCTTAACTGTCTCGTAGATTTTATTACTACCATGACTCCAACACACAGTCCTCTTGAATTACTACAAAAAAAAAATACCAAAAGCCAAGATACTGGAATCTTAAAAGAGGTTTGGATCTTTAGACTGGAGCGGCCTCTGCTTCCATATACCTACAAATCCTCTCCATAACCTCTCGCCCTTTCACGCTATTTTGCATGAACTTCTCGGCGCACTTCTGCTCAACTTTCTCAGCCATTGAGGCCAGAGCCGACAAGGGTTTGATCCGAATGCTTGTCTCCTGGCTACAAACCGTCCAGGCCAATGGATTTTCTGGATGAGGATCGTATCTTATCCTCTCCTCCACTTCAATGAACTTTTTGAGAGTAATGTTCTTTGTTGTAAGCTGAATTAAAAAGAGAATGAAAACGAAATAGTTTAAGCATCTTTTTCTCCATGTATTACAAGCTCAACTGCTGTATTAGGCTATAGCATAAATACTCTTCTATGATTGCAAGAAACTAAACCAGTTTCTCATTTTACAAATTTGGCATCTTCATTGCTATATATCTAATACTTTGAAAAAATGTTTTCATCTTCTTTGCTATATATCTAATAAGCTAATCTACAGACTAATCTAAGGTTGTCTATGCCCTGTCACAACTCAACTATTAAATGCTTCATTCCAATCAAGCTAGGAAGAAGAAGAAGCATAGAGAAGGCGAAGATAAACCTGCATAGAACGTGATTTGCCATCCACAACAGTTGATTCAACACAGTGACAGATGTCCTGGCCTATGATCCTGTGAAGGAACCATGGACCGGGAGCATGAATGGTGAGTGCACGGGTGGTGTGGAGTTTCCCGGTGTCAGCGTCAAGTTTGCGGTTCAAGGTGTCGACTTCAAGGATATGGGAAAGGATGCGTTTGTTTTCAGGGTCAGCAAACTTCCTCCATGAGGCAGCACTCACCCGCTCCCACGGATGCTTGTAGACATGCTCTTGTTTATATGCTTTTACCATCAAGAAATCTTAAAACCAAAAAAAAACAACAACATCAAGAACCTAAATAACTAAACAATACATAGATTGAAGAATGAATACTCAGAACAAAGATGAACCACAACCAAATCAAACCCGAAATCATTAATGTTTTGTATTTATCATACAAGATTAAATTCGAGCAGAGACACCCCAAAAGTCAGTTTTTCTTTTTTTTTTTATACAAAAGATTATATTAAAAACCAGTGTTCTAAAAATCGAACTAGGCAGCAAATTACACCTAAACAAAACGATTTTTCCTGAACATTTTTTAAAAATCGGTCAATAATTTACCTACCAAACAACATAATTACCGGCTAGAGATTTCTTGAACATTGTTAAAAACAAATAAAAGGATTGCAATTTATAAGGGGGGTAAGAGATTACATGGATGCATCTAGATCAAAACAAACAATTTGATTTCAGGAAAGATTGTTTTGAGCTAAAAAAAACTTCCAACAGACAAAGATGAACACCACTAGGAACTGGAGAATTTTGAACATTGATTTGGCAGATCGCAATCAAAGGAATACTAATTTCAATATTTTTGGCTATTTCTTTCAACAAAGATCGGCTACAAATCTAAATATCAAAGCGCAGTCTTGAACGAGAAATGATGGCAATTTCAGGAACACATATGAAGAAGGAAAAGGTACTTACACAGTTGACTCGAATGCTAATCGATCTGGTAAGGAAAAAATGTATAATTGGGGAAGAGAAGTACCTAGAGAGAGAGAGAGAGAGAGAGATAGGCAATTTGACGATCTTGTCTTGATGGGTGAGCGTAGAAGAAATAACCCCCCAAAACAGGAGAACGTGACGAGAGGAAGCAAATCAATGGCTGCTTAGATTAGAATAGTCTCTTTTCGAACCACAATGGTTTCTGTCTGAGCACAAGTTTGGGCCTTTACAAAGCCCTGTCTAGAATGTCCAATGTTTAGCCTTTTTATTATTACACAAAAAGTTTCATTTTTATAATTTAATTGCAAATTATACTTACTTTCAACCTAAAAATAACTGCAAACTGCATTGATCTTATAAATTATTTTATTTATCTTAAAAACTATTGGTTAAATATGTGTAATTAGTAAGAATTTAAATATATTTTAATGACTTTTTAATGTGTGTGAAAATGTCAAAACGACATACTTAGAGTTTAGTTTTGGATAATGGAGTTTAATAGTATATAAAAATAAAAATAACAATACTAAAAAAAATTCTAATTTTTACTCATCATCTTTGAAAATTCTATTTTTTCGTGTACAGAGTTCACTTCCAATCAAATACTAATTTACTTAGTTAAGAACAGAGAGCTACATCTTCTCTGATCCAGATTCATTGTTGTCAGCTACATCGGATGTTCCACCTGCTCGTTTCTATGCACATTTTGTCTTGAAATTTCTCTGATTCAGTTTAAAAAAAAAAAACAGAGAGCTCATTACTCTCTTCTCTGTGGTTACAGACACGCAAACCAACGTCAACAAAAGACGAGTACACATAATTGTCTATAAGAAACATCAACAAAAGACGAGTACACAAACCAACATCAACACAGACAATATTACACACTGGAGATGTTCGATCAATAATATCTGTGTCACATAATCAAAGCTAGAACCTTCTAATAAACTCAACAACAAGCTCATACATTTCGACTCAATAGTATTAGCCTAACAGTTGATCAAATCAGGCAAATGCCATCATCTCAAAACAAGAAATAACGAGTAATAAATATTAAATCTTTCTGATAGCAAAACATAAAAGTTATTGGAGAAACATCCATTATCCAAAACAAGCACAAAACTGAAAACGAAACATTAAGATGATCCGAAATCGAAGTACAACAAACATACCAAATCGAAATACAAAAACTGAAAACGAAACTTTCTTTATTCAAGTGTCGACACTCTTTTCTACTAGATGTTAGGGTTTAAAAGATTGATCTTAATTTAAGAATGATCAAGGTGCACAACAAATCAAACATTTGAAGTGAACATGGCTATAAGCAGAACAGTTAATGTATTTGAACAAATAGCGTCCGCCAAGCCAGAAGAACAAAAGAAAAAAAGTAATTCATTTAAGAGCTAACCTCCCTTTCTTTTCCCTTTTATTAGGTGTACATTTCTGAATATGAACCAAGCTTGGGACATAAGTGACGACACGTGGCCAGGTGAAACGAGATGGCTCTACAGCACCGTTATAGACTTGTTTAAACATACCATCTCCAACAATGTAGATTCTGGTATATTCATAGAACTTCACTGAGTGTATATCACAACATATTGCCACTTTATTCTCCTCGTCCAACAAGAAGCTTGCGACATTCACAACACTTGAGATGTGAAATTTATCAAAATCCACTTTCACGACGAAGTGGCTCCTCCAGGACAAGTCTTTGGCCTCCTCCTCCTCACAAACATTATTGCTCACCCATATCCTCATCACATTTGACCCTCCAAGAATATAGCGATGCAACACCGAGAGCTTTTCATCCTTAACAACTGACAGAGCCACTTTATCTTCAGGATCCAGAATCTGAAACGGAAGAGGGAGACGCACAAATGTCTCTGTCGTGAAATCAAACTTCATCAAGAAATAGCCGCCGGTTTCTTTACCTTGAGCAATCCAATAAGTGTCTCCTTTCAAAGAGATGCCGTTGTAACATAAGTTATGGTCAAGAGGGAATGAATCAAGAACCCTCCAAGAATCAGAGCTAAGCTCATAGATCTCACACTCTGCAAATGTCTGGTCGTTTTTATAATACCAATAATACCTCAAGATTTTGTAGCTATGACCAGAAAAAGAAGAAGAAGAAGAAGATCGGTTGTATCCTAGACTAAATGTATCATCTCTGCGGTAACAAATTCTGGGTTTGATCAACCTTGTTTGACCGGTACATGGATTCCAAACCACAAGTCTAGAGATTTCCTTTATTTGGGATAACATTAAACCGTCGCAGTGATATATCCAAGAGAACTTCAAATCTTTTGAACCCTTTAAACTTCTAATAATAAGTTTACTGGTGAACTCGATAGGTGGTTCTTCGAAGCCGCCGCTGTTATGGAGATCTTTGTCCATTGAATAAAGATCCTGATTGCTCAGTAAAATCGACGCTCTTACTGCTTTACCCATCTTCTTGTTCTTCTCTACGAACCTCGGATCTCTGAATAAAGCGTTCCATCGTTTGCAAGTCGTTTTCAACTCCGAAAGAGACTTGGCCGGCACCCTAGAGAGTATCTCTGATTCCAAATCCTCTGGAAGATCGGATATCTTCATCATCATTGTCTGTCTTCTCGATGAAGAAAGCTCATAAATTTAACCGATTCTTTTCTTTCGTTTGCCGCCCATTAGCCGGGAGTTTCGGTAATATAAAGGTAAGTCGTGACTCGTGATACATAAATTAGGGTTTGATTTATTAAAGGCCCTTTAGAAGCCCAAGCATTATTATGATTTAAAAGCTCATTGTTTTTTTTCCAAAGTTCTTTATTCTTAACAACTGAGAGAAAATAGTTATAATTATGGGTGAATTAGCTCAATAAGCAAAAATGAAAAGAGAAATTAAGAGAATGACATCAAGTAGATCTTCTAGGAGAGGTATTGGATATTTGTCTTTGATGGTTTGTTTGTTGAGACCTCTGTAATCGACGCAAAGACGCCAAGACCCATCTTTTTTCTTTACGAGGACCACTGGGGATGCATAAGGACTCGATCTATATTGAATGATTCCTTGAGTTAGCATCTCGTGGACTATTTTGTCAATTGCATCTTTTTGTAGTGACGAGTAGCGATAAGGCCGTAAGTTGACCGGATTAGCTCCAGATTCCAAAGGTATTTTATGGTTGAATCCCTTACGGATAGAGGGAGTTCGGTAGGTTCATCAAAGATGTCGGAATAGGAGTCGAGGAGGAGCTGTAGTGAGCCTGACGTATCGGGTTCGGCACCGCTGGCTTCAATGTGGTATATAATCGTTTCGGGACTGAGTCCCTGTGATGACTCTGTGTTGTCGACTTCCTGAAGGTGGAGAAATGCCAGTTGCGGTTCATGTAGCATTAACTTGTTTAAGCTACTACTGGAGATGGCTTTTGAATCGTTTGGAGTGATTCCCCGGAGGACGTGCTTCAAGCCGTTAAATTTGAATTCCATACGGAGGTTCATAAAGTCCCATAAAATTGGTCCTAGTGTGGAGAGCCATTGAACACCGAGGACGAGATCGCTACAGCCGAGGGGTAGAGTTCTTATTTCAGCTTTGAATTCTTATCCTTGTGGCTTCCATGTGAAGTCGCTGCACTTGTAGTTGGTGATTAAATCTCCACCAGCTGCGAGTACTGACATTGGTTTGATTGCTTTGAGGTTGCAACCTAAAACCTTAGCAATTTGTAAATCGAGAAAATTTATGGGTACTTCCTGGATCGATGAGTATGTGTAGTTTTCTCTTCCCGTATTGGCCCATGATTCTCATGCAATTATATGTCGGTGAGCCATTCAGCGCATGGACTGAGATCGTGGGCGCTTTAAGATCCTCATCTTCTATAACAACATCAATTGGAGGTGCGTTATCTTCTTCGTTTTCGAAAAGATCTCCTTGGTCGACATCGAGATATAGTATCTGAGCATGTTTATGTTTCAGCTGGTGGCCCGGGGTGAATGGTTCCTCGCAGAAGATACATAAACCTTTACGTTTACGTTCATGCATCTCGTCGAACGTTAGACGTTTCTGATTTGCATTTGGGAGGAGAGGTTTCGGGTTGGGTGTTGCATTTGTAGTTGTGGTTTGGTTTGATGGCGATGAATTGTGATTTTGATAGGGGTCGAAAGAGGATCGAGTAGTCTTTGCCAGGGTATGTTGAAGCGAGAGCTCATGAAGTTTGGCTATGTGTGCTGCTTCGGACACAGTGGTCACGTTAAACTGTCGAACGTGTAGGGCGAGATGTTGATTCATGTTAGTTAAGAAGATGCTCAAAGCGTGTTCTGGTGGAAGTGTGAGTCGTGTCATCGCACAATCAAACTTTTCCAGATAGACATTGATAGGATCACTGGCTTGTTTTAAGCTAACAAGTTCGGCGAGAGGGTCGTAGTAGAGGTCACCAAATCATGAAGATATAGCCGTGACATAATCTGGCCATAGAGGATATATGTTGTAGTGGTTTGCAGTATATCCATGGTGCCATTGGAGAGCTTTTCCGGTCATGTGAAGAGAGGCCAAACGGACTTTTAACTCTGGTGAGGTGTTATCGATGGAGAAGAATTGTTCGCATCGATAAATCCATTCTTTGAGTTCTGTTCCATCGAACATTGGAAATCCGACATTGGTCAAGCGAGATGAGAGTGCGTGGGGAAGAGGAGGATGGTTGTCTGCGTCAGGTGGTGCGGTTGGATTGATGGTGCTTTGCTCAGATGAGGTTGGGTCTGTTGGTTTTGGGGTAGAGGTGGATGGAGTTTGATCGATGGATGAAGCCTTCAGGATTTGAGAAAACATTGATTTGAGTTCTGCGTTTTCTCCACCTTATTCTTTTCTTATTTCTTCCGATTGCTGAGATTGTGATGAACGGATTTCGTCGAGCTGTTTGTTCACCTCAGACAAAGCGGTCGTTGATCTTGTGTCCATGAGTTTGTCCTAAAGGAATGATATGTTCTGATACCACTGAGACGGGAAATCTTGATAGATAAGTCCCAAACTAGGAATCTTATTGTAGATTCGAAGAACGGATAAACAAAGGTGTAGGAGATGATCGCGAATGAAGAAGGATCAACTCGAAAACCAAAGTTTGTATGTGAAGCTCTTTCGTATGAACTTAGCAAAGTAACTTGAGAAATAAGTAATGGGTTAAAAAAGGTTTTTATTGATTGTATGAATAAAACATTGTCCTAAGGCTATATATATATAGTAAACCTAGAGGAGGTTTAACTATTAGGAAAAGGAAATTAGAAGATAAAACTAAATATTGAAAAAAAAAAGAATAATACAAAGGCTAAATAACCAAATAGGAGTCGAGGTTTTATAAGATACTAGGAAAATTACTGCGCTACGCTTGTCTATAAAATTTTATTTTCATATGAAAATTAACATAAATATTAAAGCTTTATTTTGGTAGATCATGACTCCAATTATTTATAATGCCACAGCATCACACAACAATACATCAAACTGGTGAGCAAATTAAACTGGGCTTTACAGAACAATTTGATCGATCAAAAAAAAAAACAGAACAATTTGCAAGCAGTAGGAACCTTTGAGAGACGACGAGAAGGATAATATTGTTTCACTTCACTTAATAGACATGTCAAGAGCAAACCGGTACAGAAATTAAGAAACATCCTTCTGAGTTTTGTACACTAATACCCCTAAAAACATTTGACTCCCAAATTGTGCAAACATACACAAAACTCAAAAAACGTACACAATGGAGTCTATCAAACCTTGATTCTGCACAAACTGGTTTCCTTCTTACTTCATGCGACCAACCAAAACAAATGATTAAACGATTTTACCACGGCTTCATTACAATCTGCAAGAAACCAATGAAGACAAATAGGACTTCAAGCACATCCTTGGGTTTTTCAGTGCAGGAAACAAAACAGAAGAAACTCACTACAAACTAACTGTCTCTCAAACAAGATTATAATCACATTCCGTTGTTTAAATGAAATCAGAGACCAAATTAGGCGTTAACTTAGATATTTACCTTGAAAAATAAGGGGCGGGACTGGTCAAGGACGAGTTTTAATTACAAATGGCGAGCTTGGGGCTCCAGTCATCATCAGAAACTCCATAATCAAGGCTGAGCTCAGTCATGGGAGGAATGTTCTCAGCAGCGAAAAGCATAACACGAGGAAACATGAGATTGTTGTGATCATGCAGTACAAACTGGACAATCACATTTGAATCAGTACTGTGGCTTATGTAACAAGCAACATTCCTCAACTTGGAAACATCCATCGCAAAATCAACAGGAGGGATCTGAGGATACGAAGGCCGCTCGTAATCAGGAAACACCTGAGACAAATCTCCCCAATCTTTCCATCTAGCAGAAGAGAACCGAGCAGGATACACCAGAGTATCACCATTCATGGTCAGAATGTTGGCTTGTTCCCTCGTCAAAGCAACCCCGACATACTCGCATATAAAAGCACCAGCATGTAATATATCTAAACACCGAACTCCCCAACCAGTTTCCACCGACCTAAACACTTCAAGACTACTTCTCAAACCCTTTTGAGTGACACGGTTTCGACAGGTCGGAGGGCACTTACAGGCCGGTCCGCACTCATGTATCAACGGTCGCATTCTTATCAGATTCCCGTTGTAATCATAAGCAAACTGACCTCCGTTCTTTGTTTCACAAAGGCAGCCACTGATACAACCGTTGACACAGTCGCATCCACTCGCATTATCATTACTCTGCTGAAACAATATGCCACGCGGAAAAGAAGTACTGGCGAGATACTCGTAGTACAGAGGCTCCTGATCATCATCAATGTCGTTGAACAGATACACAGGAGCCTTTTCCTTCCTGTTCGAGATATCGAAACTGATGTAACCGCTCGGTCTCACAGACAAGGGGTTGGTTTTAAGCGTCTTGGCGAACTTCAAAACCGAGGTCCCCATCTCCACCTGCCCTCCGATCCTCTCCAGCCTAAACTTGAAAACACCAAAGCCAGATTTCCCAACATCGAACCAAGAATCAACAATCCTAAACAGACCATCGTAGACATAAACTTTGCTAGAGACCGAGTTCTCGTACTTGAACCCACGAACGACTCTCACTTCAATCCCGTAATACATACTCCTCTCCATAGCGAGGTTCCCACCTTCGAGCTTCTGATGCTCAGCCTGCCTACCGAGCTTGTCTTGCCCACCATGTCCTGTGTAGATAATCACATCTCCCTGATCATCATCATCCTCGTACCCGCCAGAAACAATCACACTGGTGGCAATGGGCTCTCCGTTAGAGCTACGGCTCCCGATGAGATAATCAATCCCAGCTTGCGTCTGTCCGTGTAAACCCATGACACACAACTCAAGCCTGAAAAAGAATATATCCCCAACTTGAACTCCGGGGATCGAACCCACGATCCGTTTGTCGCGGTTGAGCCACAAGAAACGCTCTTTCATCATCGACGCGGCTTTACTATCAGGTCTGCCTCTCCTCCTACTCCCCATCATCCCAAACTCCTCACGCATCTCCTCAAGAATCAAGAAGATACGAAGAGAGTCGTAGATCATCCTCGTCTTCCTCACGACTTCTCTGAACTGTCTCTCTCCTTCGGGCCCGACGTCGGTGATCCTCACCAGCTCCGATGAGCGTTCCTGAGGTTTCGGCTGCTTTCGAGTAACGAAGGACGTTGAAGGGTGGTCGTTGTTGAGCGAGTAACTAACCGGAACCGGCTTTTCCTCCTCTTCAGGAACCGGTACGATTGCGCCGGTTAGGGAATCGAGAACCGTGACGTCCTCGTGTCGTTTGAGGCGTTGTGCGAACGCTGAGCGGAAAGTCTCTGCTACGTTGTTGAACTCGGTGTACAAGTTAGGTTCGAGGGGAGCAGCTGGGGTGTTGAAATTGGGGATGGATGAGCTTGGAATCCGAGTTTCTAGGTCGGAATCATTGACTGGCTCCGGCTTAGGGATCAGAGTGGGTGACCGGTTTAAGGACGGTATGTGAGAAGTCATCTCTTTCGAGGAGGAGGGGTAAGAAGAAGCTTTGATTTTTTTCTGTTCTTTCAAGTGGCTACATCCATGGCGGAGAAGAAGCTTGATTAAGTCTCTCTCTCTCTACTCGGAACTCCGATGCGATCTCCGAGATGGGCCTGGAAAGTAAAGAAGAAGATTAAGCCCAAAGCATTTCGTTTTTTTAGTTTAATTACCATGTATGCCATTACCTCCTTCGGTTTCTGTATTTTTGTTGCTCTGTTCTTTGTAAGGAGTTATCAAATTATCAATCAAAATTAGAAGTTATTTCTTTCTGGAGAGATTTGTCACTGGTATCTCTTCTTGTGGTTGATAAGTCACAGACTTGTCAAACTCTTCCCTACATAGATTCATTGTCAGTTTTCTCAAAAATTTGCTATACAGAAAAAAAAAACTCCGATCTATATGATTCAAACTGTTTTTAGAAACTAGAAGGAAAAATTCCCCATAAACATTACCTGTATTTTGAAATCAAGATCCAAGATCTCCCTTGATGATGATAATAGAGCCTCTCTCTCTTCTAACCTAACCTTTGAATGGGGGTGGTTGTTTGGTACTAGTGCCAAACAATTACAACCACTAGTTATGATATTTATAGTAAATCGGATATCCGAAAAATTTAGGTATCCGAATTCGAATTTATTTTATAGACTTAATATTTAGATTTGATTCAAGTCGTCTAGATAATTTATTACATGTGGATATCCACATTTAGATTCGGATCCGTCAAAACTCCATAAAATAATTAAAATATTTTAAATTCTAAAATAATATATAATTTAAATATTTGTACAGGATTTATAAATATGAATATGTATATAATTTTAAAATTTAAAGTATATTATTATAAAACTAATTTTATGAATAATATTAATGCATCAAATATAATTATTAATAAAATTAAAAATTTAACATATTTTAAAATTACAGATCTGGATTGACCTAAAATTAATATATCCGGATCTGGATTCGGTTTAGATGGATCTGATATTTTATTATCCATCGAATTGGGCCTTCATATATCTTATTTTGAGTGGATCCGGCGGATCTCGAATCGAATCCGGGTCTTGAATAATAAGTCTTAGTCTTATGAAGCATCTCCAATTAATATTATTTTAATATTTATAAAAAAAATAGTATTCCTTAAACTAAAAGTTTGGTTTACAAATATGACTTAAAATTTGAAATCAATTGTAAAAGTATTTTTTTAGAATTTTTATTTTTCCTTTTAAACCCATAAATTCAACTTATTCAAGAAAATGTATATGTATTTTTCCAAAAATGATTGCTTTAATTTATCATCCATTCATCCTAATCTTCATTTTTTATTTACAAGATTGTCATTATCATTAATACACCAGCCACCATGAACAACCAATTTCAAACTCTAAATGCACATAAAATCGACACCTATGTCTTTACATCTTTATTTCTTATGGCACACAAACTATTTTAGTTTTACTTTCTCTCTAATTTCATTCCAAAATCCTAAATTTTTATTTTAAAATTTATAATTTTATTAGAGTTACTCAAGTTCATGTTTCTTGGTCAATAACGAGGGAGTAACTTTTATTAACAAATTATTTGTATTTCGAGAAACTAAACATGAATCTTACCAGATCTAAAAATGATATCTGAAATTTTCCAGATCTGTTTCGTGAAAAAGACTTCTCCTTCTAGAGAAGTATTCTCCATCAAGAAGACTTAAAAAAATTTTCTCTTCAATAATTTTCTTTAAAACCAAAAAATAAAAAATACTATATTTGATTAGTAGGTTAGTTTTGTAATTGACTAATAAGCAGATTAGTTTTGAAGACTTCATAATTTTTTTTCTGATAAGCAGGTTAATCTTGCAATTACCCAAAATTTTACAGATATTTGAGTTTCTAAATAAACTTCCGAAAAGTCTTTTTAATGTCATATAAAATCTTCGAAATATCGTAAAAAGAATGTGTATATTACTTCTCTAGAAGTCTGTTCTGGTATTATCGAGAATATTTCAAAAACAAAAGTATTCTATTATTTGTAAAGGAAGATTTAGAAGTCCATCTTCGTAAATTTGCAATTGCAAAAATGTCTTAAATAGAAGATTCTTAGGAGACTTTAGTAGAAGTCTTTTACGTTATTGTTTATTAAATTCTTATTTTCTTCTTATTAAAATTAATTTTTAAGATTAGTATTAGTTATCTTTGTCGTAGGCTTAAAGTCTCGTAAAATATTGAAACTTAATTTTTTGATGAATGTCCTATGATTTAACTAAGAAGAACATATTGGGAAAGATGGTTTTATGTAAGTGTTTCTATTTAGAAAGTTTATTTACGTTTTTAAACTCTTACTATTAAGCAGACTACTAAGATTTTGTTTCTTTGTTTATTTATTTATTTTACCCATGTATACTGTCGAGTTTTAAAAAAGGGTTGCCACATGCTCATCTCAGCTGAGATTCCAGATTAAAAAGAAGATCAGATCTTTAAAATGTCTTAAAGATATGATGATTCATAGTCTGTTAATATAAATTCTCCATGTATAGAAAACAGGAAACGTTCTAAGTTATTTCTTAAACCATACACTTCAGAGATTTCTGTTAATAAAGATGGATTTCTGGTTTACAAACGACGTGAGCAATCCGATCGTTATGTTAAGAAGAATGGTATTATAGGTTATCCCTTATAACAAAAAACTCTCTTTTCGTTACGGAGCTAACATTAATGTGGACTGGTGTATGAGTGTATCCAAACTGGTTCAATAAAGTAGTTATTAAGTATATTAATAAAAGAGCCGATCGCGTTACTGTGACAGTGGAACCACCAGATAGTGTTCAAGCAAACGTTGGGCAAGGAAGTGTGCTAGAACGTGGTCACTCTAGAGGTTGAGGTTATTGTCCTTTTAGTATTAGTAGATTCGCAAGCTTACAAAATTTCCTCTTCTTAAAGTTGAAACAGTTGATTCTACACTATACTAAGTTGGATATTTATTTACAAAGCAACCTTTTTATTCAGCAGGTCTTGATTTTCTGATAAAGAATAAAAAAAAGAACGACGACGTTGAGGCCTCTTGATATTATTGAATTGAAGATATAGCAGTTGCCAAATATAGACCACTTATCTAACCAAAAAGAATCTTTTTATACAATGGTTGGACTAGCTGCTGCTAGCTTGGACTGGCCGTCTGAGAATATCAGTGATGTAACTCCGGATTTCAGGTATAATTTTCTTTATGAACATCGGAAACCTGCGTTTAAAAAAAGAAGAACAAGTAAGAGAGAAGTTTTAATTCTAAAATTGTATAAATGATGTAATGATGTTTTTGCATACCACAGTTCAAAGCTGAGCTTAGTGTAATGCTCAAGAACGAAGAGAGTGCATGCTCGTCTTAAGGCTGAAGCATTGAATGTATCTGCTAAGTCGTACATGAATGGTATGTTATCGACACATATGTCCTGCACCAACCATTTGTAAAGTCTAATTTAGTTATACACAGAGATAAGTCACATAAGTACGTTGGTTTTGTGTATTTACCTGCGCGATTGTGTACTCACAAAGCCGTTTGAGGCCATCGAGCAGATACTGATCAGCTGCTACAAGCAGATCCTGAGCTAAATGTTTTGTGATGTTGATTTTTCCTGTGTATATGAATCTGCACCACATTGCATTTCATGCTTTAGATTTTTAGCTTTTTATAATGGTAAAGATTCGACATATTTGATCTTATAGAAGTTTACCTCATCATAAGCTCAAACACTTCCCAGCTTATATTTGGGATCTCCACATTTTGGGCGTTTCGTTCCTAAAACCAATTCTCAAGTTAGTTGATTTGTATGATGAAATGGGTACCACAATCATTAGTTCAGAAGGTTACCTTGTAAAGGCCATCAAACATTGCACGAAATGTATCAGAGGAAGCTACCAAGCAAATCTTGTGAGCATAGAATTGTTTACCTATTATATGCCATGGAAACACTCAGTTTAAAAAAGTGTTATCACAGGTAGATTAAGCAATAACATTGATGGGCTCAAAAGTTGTACCATCGATTAGGAATGTGACATCGGATAAAGTAGGGTTGTTCACGAACTCCTCACCCAAAAACGCCTTCAGTATTAAAACAAATAACAAGTCAAGACCTCAAAACAGAGATCATATTTTATAATTTAAAAGAAGAAATGAAGATTTCTTACCCGTTGTGTGGGTGAGGAAGGAGCTGAGTCCTCTGGTGCAAAGGATGTAGCTTTTGTAGCTAATTCGAATAAAGCTCTTGAACTAGACTTCTGCTGCTTCATGCTTGGTAAGTATAGAAGCTCCAACAAAAACTCTATTCCTGCATAACAGCATAAAGTCTATTGATCAGGGAAAAAAAATCAACAAAAAAGAAAAATTGATAAATTTTGAGATGAGATTAGTACCATTGTTATCTATGAAAATTAACTTTCCATCTTTAGGGTCACAAAGATGTGCAAGAGCCAAAGCAATTCGCAGTTGTATAGTCTTCTCAGTGGTTTTCATTAGATATAATAGTTGGTTTAGTACCTGGAAGAAGAGTATGACATCAAGGGACTAGAAACCAAGGCCAGACTTAACTAAGAACCAGAAGGTCAAACATATAGATACTCACAGGTCCATGAATCTTGTTCTCTAGCCTCTTCAATGTCCTCACCACACAGTCCCTAGTCGGCTGCAAATACAAGAACTGCAATTTAGAATTTGGGAATCCTATTTGTTGGTTTTGCAAACATAAGCAGGCAAATGCGTACTTGAACAGTGAAGTTGTCATCTTGAAGCTTTTGAATACCTCCTGCCTTTATGAAATCTGCTACATTTTCCTAATTACGGAAAAAATACTTAAGTACCCATGATATGTATAGTTAGCAAAAAGTATAGCTGTATTGAAAACTATTCATTATGAGCTTAGTTTACCTCATTATCTGCAAGGCCATACAAAGCAAAGGCAGCGTTGTGTTGCACAGATCCAGTTTTCACATCAAGAAGATTTAGTAGTGAGATGATGCCTCCTCTTTGTCCAATGCCAGCTTGATTGTGTGTGTCCTGCGACATTCAAAACATTGATATACCGGCCATTTAAGACATGCTTTAAGCAAAAAGACTGATTTAACAAATAAAAGGTTCACATGCATAATCAAAAAATATAACTACCTGAGCCAAACGACCAAGAGCAAAAGCTGCCATTTCCATGACCTGCTCATCTGATGAATCGAGCATCTTAATTAATGGTGTAATGGCACCTCTCTGGGCAATGTGCACCTGCATGATCATATTGCCAGTTATGTTTAATAAGTATTCTTTACTTTGAATTTATCCTTTTATATATCGTCAAAAAAGACTTTGTGCCCAAAAATTCAGATTAGAGCACAGTAATGTTGAGAAAGAGACAAATGTATACCTTGCAGTCTGAATCGGGCGCTGCAAATTGGCCTATTAATAGTGCTGCTTCTCTCTGTGTCTCCAAACAAGTTGAGCTGTAGCAGATAGCATAGCAAACAGTTACAAAAGATGTGTAGTAAACATCTACTGCAGCAAAAGTAGTAAAGCAGAATAAATAAGCCTACCTAAGTAGACCGATTACTGGTTGTAAGGCACCAGCGCGGATAACCTCTTTCTTGATGTCAGGAGATGAGTGGACAAGATTTCCAATTGCCCCAATCTGATATTTCAATAGTATATTAGAAGGAACTAAACAAAGCAAACCAATTCCAAAAAATCTAAAGCAAGATAAAGAACAAACCGCTTCGCCATGCACAGATGGATCTTCTGACTGAAGCATCAATACAAGAGTAGGCAAAGCATTCAACTCCACAATCTACAAATATGCTTTCTATGTAAGAAACATGCCTCTAATAGTAAGCTCAAACAAAAACAAACCATCAATCAAAGCAAAAACATACTTGGTTCTTGTTCTCATCATTTCTAAATGAAACTGTACGCAAGGCCCCTGCAGCAGCCCTCTGTACTTTAACATCCGGAAAATTTAACAGCTCAACAAGTGGTGGAATACCACCTTCAACCCTGATAAGAGTTATTAAAAACATGTCAATACCAAAACCAAAAACCATAATGATAATCAACCACTAAACCTTACCTTATATTTGTCTTAATCCTTGGATTGTCATGAGCAATATTAGTGATGATATCAGCTGCTCTTCTAATAACAGCATTAGCTTCCATGCACCCGATACAAATCCCTCGTCTCTTCAACAACTTCACAGCTGGAACAATGGCCCCAGCATCTACGATAAGCTGCTGGTAACCAGGCTATGTAACAGATAAAAACTAACTTTAGTGAAAAAATGCACAACTTCTCATTCCACAGGATTTCATCAGTTGAAAGATTGTGTTTACCTGAATAGCAGCAATAAGGCCAAGGGAAACAGCACAATCTTTCTCTAGCTTATGATCGCAAGACTTGGGAACGTTCCCGCTGATTGCCGAAGACCAAGGCGATTCCAAGTATCTAACCAAAGCAGGGATCGCTCCGTTCTCCACCATCATCTCCACGTTTTCGTCTAATACAAACAAGTACGAAACTAAAATTAAGCCGAAAACAATATAGATCTCGCCTAATATGAGCTATAACAAATCAATCGCTAAGTAGAATCAAAGATTTGAATCGATTCAAACAACTATAACAAAAGATCGAGCAATTTTAACAAGCCGAAGAGTGCTATATGAATTCGATCTAGTCTAAGAACTACAGTACCAGTTTTTGCCAGGGAGGAGAGAGCAGCAGCAGCTCCTTTCACAGATTCCGAATCTGAGAAGCTGGAGTTTAGAACCTCGACGTGGCGGCGGATCGCGACGGTTAGATCTGTTTCTTCGTCTTGGACCTCCGTGATCTGTGTGATTATCGAAACGGCATATGCCTCCAGGCCGAGCTTTCGCTTCGAGATTCTTCCGGAGACGCGTGTTGCTCGCTGGCGCTTCGGGTTGTTCTTCTCCATAGGTGGATGGTGTGAGATCGCCGGCGGAGGACGGATGAGGAGAAGATTCGACGGTGGATTCGAGCGGTGGACTTTGAACGATTTGGAGATTTTCATCTGGAGTTGAGAGAAGAGATTTCTTTATAACAACCAAAAGCTTGTAGGCGCTCTTTTTTGTGAAAATGTTTTCGAGTTTGGAGCCAAAATTGTTTCCCTCTGGAGGGAGATGTTATTTTTTCGAATTTTGTTTTTCTACCTTTCAAAATATTTTAATGGGCCATTATGGGCTATTTTAGAGGTGATTCGGTTTTCGGTTTTACGTTCGGTTTGGTTTGGAAAGCTTTTCAAAGTCTATTCGGTTACCGGTTCGGTTCGGTTTAATGAGTAACACGTGTACGTACAGTATATTTCGAGTTTCGTATCGACTTCTGGAGGTTCCAGCGAAGCTTTTGTAATGAAAATGATTGGAGCTCGAGTATTTTGTATCACGACAGCAGCAATAGAAAGATCATCATCATCATCATCAGTCTTCCTCTTCTCCCCCAAGATCTCGACCCGACCCGTTTCGAGATTATCAACTACCGTCGCCATGAGCCCCAACACCAGCAAAAGCCAAGAGGAGCTCGATTCCATTTTCAAGAAGAAACGGGTCGTGCGTTCCACTGTCCGCAAATCCCTAAAAGCCATGGACCCTTCCCTCCGCACCCAACAAGGTTTAATCTTTTTTTATTTATTTATTTTCTTCGGAAACAAATAGTAATCATCTTGATTGGTTCTTAGATGATGCAATTCAAAACACTGTTCTTGAAGCTCCTTGGTTCAAATCATGTCGGAGATTGTGTGCTTACATTAGCTGCAAGTCTCTCAATGAAGTCGACACTTCTCCAATCCTGTCTAATATTCTGCAACATCTTCCTGGTACTACTACTACTGCTCTTTTACTGTCAAGACATTGATAAGAACTTAAAAGCTCTCATTTGTATCAGTCATTACTGAAAAAGGAAGCACATTTACACTTAAACGACTAACTGTGATTAGTTTGATGGCATGTACAAATGAGATTGCATCTCTGTTTCAATGCAAGTATCACTGATTACCACTTTCTAATGGCATTTTTTATCTTCTGATTTTGTTATTTAGACTCAAATACAAGGGCAGAGAAAAAGGTATATGTCCCTTGGGTAGAGGATAAGAAGAGTAACATGCGTATGCTTCACATATCTCATATGGATGACCTCATTGCAAACTCTATGAACATTTTGGAACCAGCTTCCGTTGATGCTCAAGGGAGTGATCGTGAAGATGGTATTATAATATGGCTCCCACCAAATAATAAGTATTAATATCACACCGGCTAGAGATGACACTTTTTGTTTTTGTTTTTCTATGGACAGTGATGCAAGCTGATGAACAAATCGATCTATTCATCTTGCCAGGTACTTACAAAAAGGAGTTTCATTTCTTTTTTTTTTGGTATCCTTATCTCTCTGTATGTGATCATTTTTTTTTTGGCAAATCATTGTGGTCAGGTCTTGCGTTTGACAGATGTGGACGACGTTTAGGTCGTGGGGGTGGGTAAGTTTGCTAGAGATTCATACAAAATTGTAATGATGAAGAGATTACACAGTATAAGTTTCACTTCTTCTCTTGCATTATGTCACAACTCAAAAAAAAAACTTGCCATCCTCAAAGATTGTAGTTTCATACTTGCAATTAGAAACAGCATTTTGTCATGGTCTAGTCTAACTTGTTCTATTTGTTTAAATGGGGGGGAAAAAGATACTACGACACGTTCTTGAAGAGATACCAGAACCGTGCAAAGGAGAAGAACTGGAGCAATCCACTTATGGGTACAGACCACCACGATCAAACCGATATGATGGAAAGTTGTCAACAGAAAGATAATCTAATCAGTGTTTTGTTTTACTGTTGCAGTTGCATTGTCATACTCGCCTCAGATTCTTGAGGACGGAAGTATTCCTGTAACACCGAATGATGTTCTGATCGATGCCCTTGTAACACCTTCTGGTGTGGTTTCCATTAGCCCTCATGCCATCGAGAGGTAACACACAGAATTGTTTCTAGCTTTCCCTGAGATCATTGATTTACGCTTTGATTGTGTCATAGAATGTGAGCTTAGGAGCTTGTGTTTGGAGATGAAGCTCAGATCACGTGGGTTGAACGCTCACTAATGTCAACATGAATGTCAAAGAAGGAGATGAAGCTTGTTATACTTGGAAATGAATTTTACAATGTTGATACAACGTGAATATAGAGTCGTTCCAGTAAAAGATATAGTTCAGACTCCAGTATTGTAACCCTTGTAGCTTATCAAAGATGTTGTTCTGGACAATGTTGGTACAACGTGAATGAAAGTCCAAGAGAAAGGACATCAAATGATCACGAACTTGATCATCTATGTGCTTTTTCTTTAATGTCTAAAACCTTGAAATTATCTTTTGCGAGACTTTACTCTGACCAACCATACACGTGAAGAATGAAACTCACTCTTTAGGATCTAAATCCAATAGTTCTGCAACGGATTCAGACCATGCTACAAGCTGAGGATCATCGACTTGAACTGATGGGGAAACTTTGGAATAGCAAGCATGCAATACCTACGAATGGCCAAGTTGATTAGCTTTAATGACAAGTAATAAAGAGCAGAGTGAGACATTAGAAAATTCACATATCATTCCGAGAGTTTTGATCAAAATTCGTATAGTAAACAAGTATGCTCTATCGACACAAATGCAGAGAACTTTCAGTTTAGTAGTCTTCAAATGAGCACGAGACACTAAAACAATCTACAATGTTGAAATCTTTAGCCTGAGTACAATCCAATCCACTCAAACCAACAGCTAAGAGCATCTCCAAAAGTCCCCTTGTTTAAGGTTTTGTGGCGTTTCTTTCCAAAAGCAAAATCTTGAAAGTTCTATAATTTATACTTTAGTCTTTACTATTAATTTAAATTAATTAAAATCATACAAATTTTATAAATACATATAAATTCAATTAAATACTGACTGTAATAATAATTGAAGGAATTTGTTCAATCTGAACATAAGATAATAATATAATGAATTCATTAATAATGACATTCGACTAATCCAAAATTATATGGACAAAGTTTTGGAGATTTTGTGATTTTAAATCACATTTTACATAAATTTAAGTAGTTTTTAATATTTTAAATTTATATATGATACTTAAATTATAAAATATATGTTTTAAAAAATAGATAAGAAATTATTAAGGATTAAAATGATAAAAGAAAAAGTTAGATAAGATTGTTTGAAAGAAATGTAAGTGTAAAGACTTAAAAATAAGGAATCTTAAATATAAGGTGTTGTATAAACCTTAAAATTTTGGAGTGCATAAAACCTTGTATTTAAACTTTAAAGTTATAAAGAGCTTTTGAGATTGTCTGAGAAAAGTTTGATGATTTTTTTTTTCTGAGAGAGTTAGATTGAGAGACACAATGTGAGTTTTGGTTTCGCTGAGAGACACTTTACGAAGTTGGCACACATTGTATTGCCAGGTGTATTATTTTGGACAAAAGTAACCCGTAAGTGTGTTGGCTTTAAGAAAGCAATCTTATTGTTTATGAAATGTAACTAGGTTTGCGCTCGGTTACAATAAATAAGAAAGGAACTAAATTTTCATCTCGCATGTTTTGTGGTGACCCTTATTTCATATATATGTATAGAAATATATAAATATATTAATAAATTAAAACATAATATTTTTCTTTTTATTTTGATATCCATATGTATATATAAATTTTACTTTTTTTATAAATCTTAATTTCATGAATATATTAATGGATGGTGAAATGTGGATGGTGAATTATGAATGAGAATTAGAGGAATAACAACTTCGATCCATCCACGACACTTTATCCACCAGTAACCCATCCACGATACATTAGTCTATTAACCTCTGTCCACAAATCACCCATCCATGAGTCTTATATATGATATGAAAGATTTCAGATATCCTTGAATCAATGCACATGCTCTCATAATGGTTAATAAGATCACAAAGTCCAAGATATTGCATACTAGAGCTTGCACTTGCTTGTACAAAATCTTGAAACTCAAACATCCAATTGCATAGCTTCTTTATAAAAACGTTAACACAATTCTATTGTCCACAAGTATCTTGTCCATAACTATTTCCTCTTCCATCTTTGTTTTAATTGCTACTTCCGTTTTAATCACCACCTCCACCATCTCCTCTATCTCTATTACCACTTTCGATCATATCTGAACACGAGATCTCCATCCACAACTCTTCCGACCACATAATAAACATCTACACACACATTACCAAGAGAACCACCGTCAACGTCAACTCCATACACACCACCGCCTCCACTATCTCCCCCATCTCCATTATCCACAACTCTTCCGACCACATCAACAACATCCACACACACATTGACAAAGAGAGCCACCGTCACTTTCATAACCACCACCTCCTCCACTATCTCCTCCACCTCCATTATCACCTTCGTATTCACTGCAGTCACCTCCATAACCACCACCGCCTTCCCTATAGTATCCACCACTGCTTCCACAATCTCCTCTGGAGACAGCGGTGAATAGAGAAAACAAAGGCGACGAGATAGAACAGAGGCGGCGAGAAGATAACAGTGGGATTCCAGAAAAGAACGATTCGAGAAGATGAAGAGGGGTACAATTCGAGAAGATGAAGAAGGATTCAAAAGTGTTGGAGTTTATTTTCACAATCTTCTGATGTCAATCTGAAGATTGAGAAGATGAAGATGAGTTTTCTAGGTTTCACTTTCGTCGAGAAGGTGAAGAGATAAGTTTTTTTTCTATGTGTACAAAAAGATAAGGTTGAGGAGTAGATAAAGAGTTGTGGATTTTTAAAATTTTTTATTAATTGGTAGAAAAGAAGAACTTTAATGGTTAGTCAGGAGACTAATTTACTTAACTTAGTTGAAGGCTATATAGGTAAAATTGTAGAAGGAAAGTGTCTTAAAACACAATGTGTCTTATCGTGAAACTGAGAATTCCATTTGTGTCTTTGAACGTAATATTTTCTTTTTTTCTTCTTTAAAAACGTGTACCGGTCCGTATTTCTTTTTATTGTGGCTAAAGTGTTGGTATGAAAAGCGTACCAATACAAAGTAAACCGGATTTAAGACAGAACCAAAAGAGATACAGAAGAAACGACAAGCTTTGCCGTCGTTTGTGTAACTCAAACCAATCTATCAACTGGAAAAAAAATTAGGGCAAAAATAATTGTAGGTTTCACGTCCGCGACTCATAGATTTCTCGGAAAAATTCTTCACGGTTTGTCAAGTAAATTCTGGATTCCGCGGCGCAGTCTCAGCTTCCGGGTGATTTAACGTTTTCTGAAATTGAATTGGGCGTGAGAAATTTTTTTCCTTGGCCGGATCTTCTGATTTGTCGTCCGCTTTAGCTCAAATCTATGATCTCTCGGGAGTAATTTTCTCCATGGAAGATCTTCGCTGATCAAAGTTTCCGAGAGTAGATCCAAATAACACTCACGAAGAAGGTATTTGCATTCTTTCTCTGCGCAATTCGAGGTTTGTTCATCTTGAGAGCTAACGTTGTTGTGTGTTTGGTTGGTTCCATCGCCAATTAGGGTTTAGAGAAAGTTCAATTCTTGTTAGCAAATTTCTCTAGAGAAGCTCATTAATCTAAGAAGGGTGTTTGGTTTATTGAGCTCGAGTTTAAGAGCTGTGACCTTGTTTCTACTGCGAAGGTTTTCGTTTGTTCTGTTCTGTCGAAGAGTGAATGTGTTGACCGTTTCCTAGGCTAAAGGTTTTGTTTTTTTTTTCTTGGTTTTTGCAGCTCGTGCCCTTGGTGCAAGAAGACAGGTCTCATTCCACGTTTTGAGTTATTATCTTCCCCTGTGAAGCATCATCGGGAAAGGACATAAATGGATTACCGACCTTCTGATAGTAGCGGTGAGTCTTTTGTCTTTCTGCTGTTAACAATGTGATGTTTCTTTTTTTGTTGTAATTGTGGTCCATGCTTTTAGAAGAATTCATTCTTATTTTAATCTATTTGGATTTTCAGGATTATTTACATGTTATGTTTGTATATTTGGTTTCGTGATGTGTTGTTTTTTTTTCTCTTTCTGTGGGAACACAGGTACGGATGATGACTTACCTCCAAGTAGATATCAAAGAAGCGGGAGACCTGCTGGCAATGGTAGGCCTTCAGTTCTCAACTCTGCTCCTTTATCAAGGGTGCACAATGACATGGAAACTCAAATTCATCTCATTGAGCAAGAAGCTTATAGCTCAATACTCCGTGCTTTCAAAGCCCAGTCTGATGCTATTACCTGGGTACTTATTTTACTTGTCTTCTTCATGTATAAGTCCATGCTTATGTTACTTAACTATCTAAGATAAACTTACGCTTCTTCCTTTTGATGGGAAAAAAAACATTCAGGAGAAGGAAAGTTTGATCACTGAACTCAGAAAAGAACTTCGGGTGTCTGATGAGGAACACAGAGAGCTGTTATCAAGGGTTAATGCTGATGAAATGATCAGGAGAATAAGGTCTGTTTTTTATATGTGATCTAGTATATTTCTTCAATTAATCAAAAGGAACGTCGTAGCTAATGAGGTTAATTCAAATCATGTCAGGGAATGGAGAAAGGGGAACAGCTTTCAATCCGGTGCTCCTCAGATGGTTCATGATACAGCTCCGAGTCCAGCTGTTTCTGGATCACGTAAGAAGCAAAAGACATCACAATCAATCGCCTCGTTAGCTATGGGTCAGCCATCTCCTTCTCTGCACCCATCAATGCAACCATCTTCATCTGCGCTAAGAAGGGGAGGTCCTCCACCAGGTCCAAAGACCAAGAAGCCAAAGACAGTAAGTCATAATGCTGAGTGACCCTCTTACTATGATGACTCTTGTTCTTAAGTGCTTCACTGACTAAGTGGTGATATTTTTTTTCATTATTTGTGCTTGATGAAGTCGATGCAGTTCCCAGCTTCAGGCATTGCTGGAAGGCCCCAGCCTGGTGCAGTAACAAATGAACCAGACCCGTTGATAGGAAAGAAGGTATGGACAAAGTGGCCTGAGGACAACAATTTCTATGAAGCTGTTATAACTGACTACAACCCCGTTGAGGTATCTTACATTTACACACATGATATATTTTAGTGTTTGAGTGCCAAAGCTCCATTTTCTGATATTATATGTTTTTTTTGCCTTCGCTCTACATTGATAAGGGGAGGCATGCCTTAGTGTATGACATGAACACTGGGAATGAAACTTGGGAATGGGTAAATCTTAAAGAGGTAATAACAATTTCAGTTTTTGGATCATAAAATTGAGAGTTACCATGAAATGTTGTCTTATTCTATTTGTTTATGATCTTTGTGGTTCTTGGATTCTGATTGGTGTTTCTATATATATGACAGATATCTCCGGGAGATATCAGATGGGAAGGTGAGGATGCTGGGGTTTCTCGTAAAGGAGGACATCCTGGGCAAGGCCGTGGAAGTACAAAGGCCATGTCTCGTGGTGGTCCCACAGGCCTCCCCGGTGGTAGAGGTAGGGGAAGCATGAAGACACAGCAGCACAAGGCTCAGAATGGCGTTGGGAAGAAAGCTTTAGGCGATATTGAAATTCTCCACACTGATACACTAATAAAAGAGGTAACCATTACAAGTTTTAGATTATGGGATCGAATGTTCACAATTGTTATCGATTTGAATATAACTTTATAAAATATTTTTGACAGGTAGAAAAAGTGTTTAGATCCGTTAACCCCAACCCAGCAGAGGTAGAGAAGGCAAAGAAAGTGCTAAGAGTAAGAACTATATTTACTCGTGTGTTGTTGAGTCTGTTCTTTTACTCCACGTTATCATGTAAGGAGAAGCCGAGTAGCTGACTATATAGTTTTATTGGGTAATGGTAGGATCATGAGCAAGCTCTTGTGGATGCAATTGCAAGGCTTGAAGATTTATCAGATGGGGAAAGCGGTAATATATGATAGAAGTAATCATGTGGCTGCGATTTCTTTGGCATAGACGCAGATGATGGACCAGGGCATCGGACTGGCTGAATGGGGTAGATGGTGGCGGCAATGTGAATGGATGAGGGAGATTTGGAAACTTGTATGGATAAGCAAACTGTATTTTGTTTAGGTGAGAGGATTTATAAAGTGACCTTTGTGTGACCGCATAACTGGATTTGGAAATTTAGGGTCTTAAGCATTGTAAAATCCATGGGATTTCATATAAATGTAGAATGTTGCAGAGACGGGATCAGATGTAGCAACTATAGGATCAGCATGTAGATGTAGCAGCATTTTTAGTAAACGTATTTTTTTTCTTCTACAACCAGACAGGACAAATACATTTTAAAAAGTCAATAAATTTTGAAACCTATATGAATATAAGCCTTATCTCATAAAAACCTTAAATTCTTTTTTTTTCACCAAAAAAGAAAGAAATAATAATATTTTTTTTCATTACAAGATAAAAGACCATTCTATCCTTATTTTATAAATATAAATAAATGTTTAAATGAATAATAGAAAATAATATTTTTTCGAAATAAAATTACAATTTGAACATTTTTTCATTTTTGGAATCTTTTTTCTAAATTTCTTTTTTTTCAACTTTTTGTTTTTAAATCTAATTTTTTTTTAACGTCTGATTAATTATGCAATTACAGCAATAAAAATATTACATAGACGATTTTACAGTCGACAATTCTACCATCTTATGAGAATACTCTCTATAATCTGCATAATTTAGTATTTTCTGGAGTTTAAAGCCAAATCTCCAGGTATAGAAATATCAATGAAACCTTAATCAAAATACTGTATCAAGGGAACTTCTACCTGAAAATTCTTTTAAAACTATTTTAAAAATTATTATTAAAAAAAATAAACCACATTCTAAAACTTATCTTTCAAATCTGAATTCTAAGTATAATTAGATAATCCTAAAAAGTATTAAATGTTTTTTTTTTCGAAATTTTTAATAAAACATTTTGATCTTTGTGTAATATATTTCTGATAAAAGCCTTTTAGTTATATCCCATGTTCAAAAACGCGATCGAATTGATCGATTCCTCGCCGGATAAACGTAAATCGGAGCACCTCCGCCACGCTTTTGCCTTATGCGGCCAATAACTCGGATTTGCAAAAAAAATATATAAAACATGCCATTTTCAGGTTCTAAATCAGTATATTCGATATAGATCTATCATGTTTTGTTGATAACTATCAAGAATCGAAGCAAATCCATAAAAAAAAGAAGATGATTAAGAAAAAATGCTGTAAATTAGGATTGAGAAAGAAAGTGTCGAGAGGGAGAAGATGAAAATCAAAATACTCTTTTGCCCTTCATTAATGAAATACAAGAAAAACATCTAAAAAATATTTATGGCGCGTCGAACCCAAGTCATGGGGCTTAAGGGCTTAACATCACTTCCCATGACTGCTGTGCTTCGGCAACATATCTGTTATATTGTCTTATTTATTATAGATATCGTATAAATATATATTTTATTTATTTTATATTAAAAATTACTCCTCGATTACTCTCCGTTTTTTTCCCGATTTTCTCTTTAACTCGCTAGACCTAGGCCTGGATCGAGCGCACGCCTAGCGCGATTCCGAACATGGTTATATCATACATAACTTCTCTAATTAAATCAGATTCCGAGATAAGTTAGAAAAAAAAAACAAAAGAATATCATCAAATGATAGGACAATAAAATCAAGTATGACACAATTTGATTACAGTTTGCTCGTTCTTGTTTCTGTTTTTGTTTCGTAAGAAAAAAGTTTACAATACCAAACAGGTGGTCTTTGGTGATTCACGTATTCGAACAAATAAGATAACTACAATGTTTTAGAGTCCAAACTTCTTAGGCCTGAGGTAAGTGCTGCCTTTCTTCATGCCAGGACCTGAAACCTGTTGCTGCTGCTTTGCCCTTTTCCTCTTCTCTCTCTCCTTGCTTTTCAACTCCTCCTCCGCCTGATCTCTTCTCAGCTTCTCCATTTCTTCCTCCATCGCTGTTTTCTCTTCCTTCTGCTTCTTTTTATGCTCCAACATCGATGTGTCCGAGTCCTTGACCGAGAAAAACATCGGTCCCAACTCAGCCAGCCAATGCGCCTCAACAGATGTAGCACACTGCATGTACTCCTTCGTGGTTAAGATCAGTTCATGATACACCACATAGTCCGGTGTGTATCCCAGACCATACAGTGCACTGCTCGGGTGCAAATGACAAGGCATCCCGGTTCTACAGTTCACATACTCTCCAACACCTTTTAATCTCGCTGAGTTGTGGAAGTACGCTGAGCATATGGCTTTTCTCACGATATCCCAATCCGGCCCACACGACTTGAGCGGTATCTTGAGTTGCTTGAGGATATCCAGAAGCTGGGATCGTACTTCTCTAGCTTTTCTCAGACCTTTGACTTGCAGGTAATGGTCATTGCACCAGTCTCCTCTGTAGTCATGCTCTTTCCATTGCTTATACACATTCAGTAGCGTCAGATGATCTGACTCCGGCACGAAAAACTTCTCCCTCGCGGCGTCGCTCTCTTCTGCTCTCTCTTTCGGTCTGAAGAACACTGAAGGTACTGAAAGCATTGACACGATCGTCAAGACCTCGTCTATGCAGTCAAGCCTCTCACCCATTAAGAGCATCTTTGCAAGAGGTGGATCCAACGGGAATTCCACCATTTTCCACCCGAGATCAGTTAATCCTCCAACATTGCTAAGCGCACCCAACACCCAAAGCTGGTACATAGAGTTCAGTATGTTCTCTTGTGGAGGTGGGTCCATGAAATCAAACTCTAGCAAGTTGTCTATTTTCAGTGACTTCAACAACAACACAACGTTACCCAAGTTTGTTCGCTGAATCTCAGGCACGGGACTCGGCAACATCTCGTTCAGATATGCACTCTCCGTATAAAGCCTGTAACAAGTTCCCGGCCCTGTCCTTCCAGCTCTTCCTGCACGCTGATCAGAGGCGGCACGACTAATGGGGAAAACCTGAAGAGCATCCATGCCCATTCTAGGATTGAAAACCTTCATCTTTCCATACCCTGTGTCAATCACATAGTATATTCCATCGACTGTCAATGATGTTTCAGCAATATTGGTGGCAACAATGCATTTACGTGCTCCATCTTCTGGTTTCTGGAATATTTTTGCTTGCAAGTCAGCAGGTAACTGCGAGTATATTGGGAGAATCAGTAGGTTCGTGACTTCTCTTTTGGATGATGCAACCAGCTGTTCCATTCTCTCCTTAAGAGAAAAGCACGCCGCTTCAATCTCATCTTGCCCGGTCATGAATATGAGAATGTCCCCAGGGGGACTCGTTATGTGAATCGTCATTGCCTGTTTAACAGCGGCTTCAACATAGTCTTCACAGGGACTTTTAGAGTAGAGAATATTGACAGGGAAAGTCCTTCCAGGAATGTTGAATATAGGAACACTGCATTATCAAAGCAAAAACATTGTCATATAAGAATTCAATAGTCAACATCAGATTCAAAAAATGGGTTTGTCTGAAGGATGATAATTACCTCCCAAAGAAATTGGAAAACTTTTCAGCATTAAGTGTCGCTGACGTGACTATCAGTTTGAAATCACGACGCCTAGCCACAACTTTTTTCAGTATTCCAAAAAGGACGTCTGTGTTGAGTGACCTTTCATGCGCTTCATCCATCACTACCACACTATACAGAGTCCAAACATGGGTTAGCAAATCATTCTACTTGAACCAGTTTAAAGCATGATATGTTAGAGGTAAGGTTGATGCATACATACCGATACTTATCCAGGTCGGAATCTTTAAGTGTCTCTCTCAGTAGCACTCCATCCGTCATGTACTGTAATTTCAAGGGGAAATATAGAGTTTCAGAAGAAATTTTCGTGTTATAACGAAGTGCAGATGCTATACTTGACAACTGACAAGCGAAGCTTTACTCGCCAATTAAACAAGAAAATCACAATTAAGCAAAAGGTAGGTTATTGCTTGGAAACACCTTACCTTGATAACAGTCTTTGGACCAGTTACATCTTCAAAACGAATTGCATACCCCACTTTATCGCCCAACTCTGTTTCCATCTCTTCACTAACTCTCTTTGCAACACTCATAGCTGCTACACGTCTTGGTTGGGTGCAACCTACTATACCGCCTATAGTGTACCCGTCCTCGTGAAGATACTAACAAAAAGAAACAAATTATAAGTTCAATTTGATTTAATTTTTTCATAACTATGTATTCCCTGAAAAACCATAGTAAGGGAGCAACCTGTGTGAGCTGAGTAGTCTTTCCCGAACCAGTTTCTCCAACCACAACTATCACCTGGTTTTCTCTTATTACCTAGAATGCATTAACAAGCAGACAGCTTGACGGTTACCCATTGGACAAATAAAAAAGCAGGAATCTCCTGAGGTAATAAATCGTATTATGAGTCTGTGACCCAATTATCAAGGCCCTCTAAAGGAAAGATTACCAACCTGCAATAAATCATCTCTAACAGAAAATATGGGAAGATACTGTCGTTGCTGTGCCATGGTCTTTGACATTGCAAATTCACTCACAGCTTCTCCCTTCTTCATATGCTGTGCAAATTTAGCCTCGTTCTTAAAGTCTACTTCACCTTCGTCACCAACCACAGCAGTATCGGCATCAATCTACAAGAAGATCACAAAGTCACAATACGTCCAACAACCTTATCAGTAATGAAGTGAAAAGAACCAAAAGCCATGAGATGCATTACCTGCTCAGCTGATTTTTCAACACCAAGGATATTACCAAGGTTAGAACCTGCAAGCTCCCAGAATCGCTGTCGCGATTTGTGCATACTTTGTTTCTCCCGAATTTCTCTCACAAGACCCGATCCTTTTCGCGAAATTATAGCCATGTCTGATGTAGGATCCTTTATAGGCATTACTGGCTCTGCTTGCTTTGTGAAAACGATTCTTCCATCAAGGAAAGGAGGCTTTGTATCTGCGTTAACCAAAAATTAGAACACTACTTGGTATGTTACATATACTCCTATATCAGCCTAGTCGATTTATGGTAAACTTTGAGCTATTATAGTAATCTACATACCATGTACAAGAAGAATTGCCTTCCGTTCTTCCTCGCTATCAAACTCAGTCTGCACTTCTGTGCCTCTAACAGCTCCAGATCTGAGAAGCTGACGGTCTTCCCACTGGGCATTATCTGCATTAAGTTGAGAGTATTTTTTACTCTGAGCGAGTGACATTTTGCTACCGTCCCTTCTAACCTGCATTATAATTATTATAAAGTGTTTAATATATTTAGTGTACTGCGTTCTTAAGCAGAAAAAGTCCGAATATCAATATAAAAAGGGTTTGGTGCAATGAACAAAAAGCTTCATGCGATATCGCCATTCACACCTAGAAACTTAAGTTACATAATCAAGCCAACATAATTAAGCTTGAGTACACTCAGTCACGATCAGTGAAAGGAGCTGAGACGGTCAGAATGAATTAAACTAGATAATTTATGCAAAAAGTAAAAGACTAGACACAGATAGGAGATACCAGCAGCATCAAATAAAAAATCATAGAGAATGTGTAGTTGGTACAGAAACATACCAGTCTTTTTGCCAGCTCAGCTTCTTTTTTCTGCACAGAAGCGTCATCTCCAAGAAAAAAGGATGCACTATCTGCATCAAACAGTGAGTTCCCTTCGTCCGTATCATACCTGTGAAATGTGAATCATCTAGTTCAACAGGCTTTATATAATCTCGAAACTGTTTAAAAATCAACAGGAAGAGTGGGACTGTACTCTCAACTCATAACACATAATTGACTTTCTAATGCTTAATTTCCTGCCTCTAAGGAAACTAAATACTTACCATGCAAGATCCGAGTGATATTCCATTTCCCGACGCATTGTGTCGGTGATCTCATGGTTAAATTCTTCAGCTCCTTGCGATCTATCCTCATCTGGATGCCCCTTTAGAAGACATGACAACATTTGACACAGGTATTATTAAAACCAAACAATTTATTTAATGCAAGAGAGCTATAATTCTTATCAACATTCTTCAAGCAAGCCTGACAAGAACTTGTCAACACACGGGAAACAAAACAGAAATTCAGATCAATCTGACAACAACTGGCAAGAATACATACCTCCTTGGTCAGATCACCTTCCCTAGAGTCTGCATGTTGATTGGATCTTCCACCATACCTTGAGCTTGAGGATCTGACAGAGGACCCAGAAGCTCGGATCGGGATAGGAGAAGGTGCACCAATATCCCATGGAGAAGCAGAAGCCACTGCATGTACATAAGGACATGGTAATAAATCCAGTTGTTAGTCTGGGCCCAAGGATGCTACTAAAATAAAACCAACTTACGAATAACAAATTTCAAACCACAGCATACTTGTTGAGCGTGGTGTATCCAGCCAAGGGGAGGCTAAACGAGCATCTGGTGAAGCTGCAGCTAACATGGGTGATGGAGAAGGCTGATGCCGTTTGTTGTAAGTAGAGTCTCTATCTCCGTGTGGACTATCTTCCCATTCCCATCTTCCATCATCCCAGTCTGACCTACCTGCACGATTTTGTATTAGTATCCATTGAAAAGGGCCACTAAGTATTGTGTTGGTGACATATTCAGGCTTTTGAGAAAAAAAGATTTGAAAACAGACAGATTTTTCAAGAGATAAATACATCGTTATCATTATGAGCTTCTTAAGAAAATTTCATACCTGGAGTTCTCCTATCACTATCGTATCTTCCACGCTTTTCCCCGTGATAATCTCGGTTAGATTGGCGATAGGAATCCCTCCCTCTGTAGCGATCTATCTCATCGTATGTGCTTCTCTGCCTTGACCGAGGAGTTTCACTTCTGTCATACCTATATTCGTTTCGGCGTCTATCATCTCTCTCATATCTAGGTGTGCTGGATAAACTCCTCGGAGTCTTCGTTACAACAAGTGGAAGAAAGATCAGAATACTAAAACTAAAGTTCCAAGTATGAATAAAAATCGGCCAAGTGATTATGAAAGACTGGAATCATTAAATAACCCAAAAAAAAAACCAAGGCTTCATTATTTGGATAAATTGACTTACATCTGAAGCTGCAGCTTTCTCTGTGGTCACAGTACTTTCTGAAATACAAAAAAAAGTCATAAGGCATAAGATAAAGCTAGTAAGGTTGGTAAATTGTAGTTCAAGAAAATGTAACAGGAATTCTTTCTTTACCAAAATTTTCTAGTCGTATACATGTTTTTATTTCACATAAAAGGAGTCATAACTAACTCTATCAGTCTAAAAAACTCTGGATTAACTAGGAGGCAGTTGTAATCTAGAGCATGAGTGCCATGTCGAACTAAATCAGACACGAGAAGAAGAAAAAGAAAATACCTTCCGCAGTCCCAGATCTTGAAGATTTATCTCTATACCTTCTGCTAGAATGGTCAGGCCGAGAGTTATCTGCTCCATCATCAATTCCTGATACACCAGATCTTTCATCTTCATCCATAGACGCTGAAACAGATACTGTTGGCTTCCTGGGAACCTTAAACTCCCCCTGGGACTTGGCACTCTCCCTTTTCTCCATTGCCCTTACATCCAAACCTACATATACAAAACGATTAAGCTCGAAAGCAATTCACTGGATTCCAATGTCTACTCTACAGATCTCTCAAATTTCATACCTAGACGGGACTTCCTCTCGGGAGCTGTAAAAGTCAGTTTCTCCTTCACAGGAAGATCGCCACCGCTTTCCTTCTCCGTCTCCGACGTGTCCGTAGCTTTGAATGGATCGACCTGTATCAGAGCAATACAATTAAGGCTTGCACACAGCAACTCCCTCGATGTCGAAACAATCTAAACCCTAGAACAGCAATAAACAAAATCCAGATACTTATCAAAGCTTACCCCCATTGCTAAGTGGACGAATCGGCCGATTTCAGCTCAATACCACTATATTACGTCCCGGAAATTAACCACGCGGAGATTCGACGTCAGTACTTCACGGCGAGGATACGACTCCGGCGAGATTAATTAGTTAGGGCTTGTTCCCTGAGCGTGCGTGAGGTTGCTATTCCAGAAGCTGTTTTTTTTTCTGAGTTTCCAAATTTTTTTTTAACAACGATAAACTAACGCGAGTCCATTATAGGCGTGGGTTAATTATAAGTTTCGGATCAGAAACCGACTTTTACTTATGGGCCTTTCACCACAAACCGATCTAATGTATTCTTTCACATATGGGCCGCACTATGGGCCTTTCATTATAAACGGATCTATGTGTTCTTTCACAATATGGTCCCAGTAGTTTTGTCTCATGAGATCAAAAGATTATTTACTACTAGGGGTGTGTCCGCGCTTCGCGCGGAATTTTATTTCATTATTGTTAAGAATGATTTTTGAATTATGTGATCATCTTTATTTATTAAGAGCATTATTTTGTATATTTTTGTATTATATAGTAATAGGTGATATGTTAGTAGGTTTTTTGTTTGTTTGTCAATAATGTTTTGTTGTGTGCATAGTAGTACTTATTAGTGGTGAAGTAAGTCTCTGATTTAAAGCATATTAAATTTCAATAATTTTGTATTTAGACATTTTTTATCTAAGATTTAGAGTTTCAGCGTTAAAATTGTATTTTATTTTTTCAATTATTTGAACGTTATTATTTTAAGATATTTTGTACCCTTTTCCTATGTTTTGACATTGAGCCTTCACAATTTATGTATTTCGTTTACTTTTCCGGCGGTGATGTGTTTCTCACAATCACCCGGGAAAGGATTCACCTTTGTTCTTCCTCATCTTTTCTCGTGTGAGATTATCTAGTATTTGTTATAGATCTCGTTTTAAGTTTTCGGTTGTTCGGTTGTTTCTCACGGCATTGTAGGCTGTTCTGTCAATATTGGATGCTTCGTTCTTCCTTAGATTTTGGCTGATGTTTGGAAGTGCATCTCCTTGAGTTGGGTCAGAGTTTAGTCGTCTTTGATCTTTGTGTTTCTTGTCGTTGGCTTACCGTTGATAGTCCATGTTTGTCTTAGTTTTCAAAATCGGATTTTGGTGATATGACTTTTATGCTCTTTTCTATAGCTGGGGGCGGTTATACGGTTTGCTGATTTCTTTTCGTCACCCTTCCATCTTTGCTCTCTCATCGTTGCGGCTCTCATCACGCCGAGTCTCCGTGGCTCGCCTTTTGCCATGTTTGCCACTCCAAGTTTGGATAGTGTTTTCCTCCGTGTATGTTCTATAGGTTTGAAATGTTAATTCTGGTCTCAAGCTTGTGCTTTGGTTTTTTGGTGGTTGGCTTCATTCTTCCTCTTTCGGGTTGTTTCTCTTCTTCTCCAACTTCTCTGAGTATAAGTGTGCTGAGTTAGTCTCTTTTAGCCAGAGCTTTGTGGCTCTTCACATGCATAGGCGTCTTGTTTGTGCTTGTTTAGTTTGTGAGGTACTTTTTACCTCTTAGTTGATGATTATTCTTCCTCTAATCCGCTTTCTTGGTTCTTTGCATTGACCTTTGATCGTACTCCTTTGTGTTCGAGGGATTGTTTTATCTCAAAGTTTATCTTTTCTACTATTTTCTAACTTATTTTTCTTATTGCCAAGACATTCTACTATAAAGTGAGGTCTAGTCTTTATTTTTATTTTTTCTCTTTTCAATTATAGATTTTTATTGAATTAGTGTTACTTTGGATTTTACTTTTCTATTATGATTACGAAGGTTTTATGTTTAGATTATGTGTTGTCTTTGTAATTTATTTTTCTTGTTTTGGTTAATAATAAATAAATATATAATTTTAAATGAAATAATAAAAATAGTAAAAATAACAAAATAGTAAAAGTTTATGTTATTTTTAATTGTGAATAAAATAAATATTTAAAATATATTTATATTATTTTACTTTTATTCATCTTTCATTTTATGACTAATAAAATAGATTATAAAAATTCAAAAGATGATGGTTAGTGTGAGAATGATTAAATGTGCACAATTAAAAAATGATGAACCAAATTGCAACAATTTTTAAAAAAAAGAACCTAAAATATAAAAATAAAAATAAAAGAGGACACTTGTCAACAAACCCCCCTTCCACATGTCACATGAAGAGAGAAAAGTCTATTATATATATATAGATATGTACGAACCAAAGTGGATCAAAAACCAACACAGCTGTTATTTTTTATTTTAAAGGACATCAAAATGCATAATACGATAAATTAACTATATATGGAGTTTAACACAATAGATGTTAGTTTTTTTTTGTTTTGTTATTGTTACTGAATGTGAACACTTTATGTGTTTGTAAATGGGTCTTGGATGAAATTTTGTATGTATTTATAGCAATTATGGGTACTAAAGGATGGACCCAACGTCTTGTTTTCATTGTCTTTATCTAACTTTATGTCATAGTTTTGTTTTAAATGGCTCATACTTGGTATGAATAGATATAGTTAAAGCAATCTGAACACTGAACAGGATAAAAGACGAAAAAACTATTAGAAATCACACTTTAACTCATTTTGAAAGAATGTTTTTCCTAAGGTAAAGCTTAGTTAACAAAATTACAGCCTAACAAAAATGCGCCAAATCCTATAAGTCTTGTTAAACCAACGGGTAAAAATATTTTTAAAACGGTAATAGAAAAGGAAAACGGTAAAAAAAGCAATGACGAGTCATACGAGGTCAAAGAAGACATTCATTGGAAACGGTTTCTTTTTTATTCTTTTTAATCGGAATCTCGACTTTTTTTGAAATTCCGTTTAACTTTACAAAACTACCCTCTCCTTTCAGAACCTTTTACCCTTTTGTCTCGATGAAAAGGATTGGTGGGACTTAACTTTTTAATATGCTCCAAGACAAATACGAAAATACCCTCACCAACGAGTGTTCAACCTTGTGGTATTAGTGTAATTAAACGAAAGATTGAGTCGACACGAACTCCCAAAGTTTCCTTTTAATTTATTTTTTCAATTAAAACGGTGATAAATGAAAGAAGGAAAAAATACAAAACAAACATTCAGGCCACGCACATAAGACACATCTCTCTCTCCCACACACTTTTGCTTACTACTTAGCAGCTAAGTAGCATAAAGTTTCGCTGCTCCTCTCTCTCTCTTCCTTTGCTTCCTCCTCCATTGCTAGGGTTTCTGGATCTCTCTCTCTCTCTCTCTGTAAGTTCCTTTCAGTGTCGCATCTCCGTTCTCTGTTAAATCCAACCTCGTCTTCTCTAATGAGTTTGTTTTGTTTCAAATAGGAACCTTTAATACAGCTTTATTCTGGAAAGTTCAGTGTAGGGAGCTAATGTCGGCTACGAGAGGAGGTCCTGACCAAGGACCGTCCCAGCCACAGCAGCGACGGATCGTGCGGACTCAGACCGCTGGTAATCTCGGCGAATCATTCGATAGTGAAGTTGTCCCCTCCTCTCTCGTTGAGATTGCCCCTATTCTCCGTGTTGCTAATGAGGTCGAATCTAGCAACCCTAGAGTTGCTTATCTCTGTAAGCAACTTGTTGCCCCTATCTTGTGTGATTTTGTTGTATTGTATCTGCTGCTTTGTAATTGTTGTTAAATCTGGGTTCTTTTTTTTTTCCCTTTAGGTCGGTTTTATGCATTCGAGAAAGCTCACAGGCTGGATCCCACTTCCAGTGGGAGAGGTGTTCGGCAGTTTAAGACTGCTCTTCTACAGCGTCTTGAAAGAGTGAGTCAGCCTTTTTCTATAAATAGCAAATGCTTTGTGTAGCTACTGTTTAACAAATGTGCTTTACCTTCTCTTTGCAGGAGCATGATCCAACGTTGATGGGGAGGGTTAAGAAAAGTGACGCCCGTGAGATGCAGAGCTTTTATCAGCATTACTATAAGAAGTATATCCAAGCTTTGCAGAATGCTGCTGATAAGGCTGACCGGTTTGTTTGTCTAACTTTGCTTCAAATTGTCTTTGTTAGATGTCACTTTGTGTTCTCTTCTCACTGTTTGATGCTTTGTGTGCTGGTGATAATTGCCAGGGCTCAGCTGACAAAGGCGTACCAAACTGCCAATGTTTTGTTCGAGGTGTTGAAGGCTGTTAATCTGACCCAGTCTATTGAGGTTGACCGGGAGGTAACTTTCTTAGTCCCTCTCTGTTTAGTATTTTTCATTGACACATTTTTTTTCTATTTTCTGTGCAACGTTACAATGAAGTTTGATGTTTTCAGATTTTGGAAGCTCAAGATAAGGTTGCGGAAAAGACACAGTTGTATGTCCACTACAATATCCTACCTCTCGATCCCGATAGTGCAAATCAAGCGATTATGAGATATCCTGAGGTTAGTCCTAACTTTAGGCACTTTTACATATCTGTAAGATGTTATTAGCGGGTTAATGTAATCCTTACTGCAGATCCAAGCTGCTGTTCTTGGTCTTCGCAACACTAGAGGTCTTCCATGGCCAGAAGGTCACAAGAAAAAGAAAGATGAAGACATGCTTGATTGGCTTCAGGAAATGTTTGGCTTTCAGGTAAATTTATTAGTTAATGAAGTTTTAGTTGAGAGTGTGAATGTTTTCTCAGAAAGATAATTCCGCTAAACTTCGTGCACTTGATCTTATTACTAACATGCATATTTCATGTGTATGTTATGATTCTGCAGAAAGACAATGTGGCTAATCAAAGGGAGCACCTGATCTTGTTACTTGCTAACGTGCATATAAGACAGTTTCCTAAGCCTGATCAGCAGCCAAAGGTTCGTACTTCAACTTAAATAAAGGCCGCGGTTTGATATGGTTATGGTGTGTCTATTCCACGAAAACTTCAATTGTATCCTTCAGTTGGTCTTTTTCACAGTTTCTCTTTGTCTTTGATGGTACACTTTGATTTTTCCAACAAAAAAAATTGTTTGGATTTTGTTTGTTTCCCCCTATAGTAAATGTACTTTCCAGTTATCCTTGGGTTTGTTCTCAGAATGACACCATATTTTCCTCCTGCAGTTAGATGATCAAGCACTGACAGATGTGATGAAGAAGCTCTTCAAGAACTATAAGAAATGGTGCAAATACCTCGGTCGAAAGAGTAGTCTTTGGTAAGGGAATCTTAGACACCTACATTTGATTATGTGTAGTCTTCATGAGCAGGGAATCAAGTTTCTTGTTTGTGGTTAAATGTTCATGCAAACTCGATATATTTTCTGCTTGCAGGTTGCCAACTATACAACAGGAAATGCAACAGCGCAAACTATTGTATATGGCCCTATATCTTCTAATTTGGGGTGAAGCAGCGAACTTGAGATTCATGCCGGAGTGCCTCTGCTACATTTATCATCATGTATGTTTCACGTTGCAAAGTCTTCTGCTTTATCGTCTCATTCTTTGATCCCTTCTTCCTACTCTATTTCATTTTGCAGATGGCATTTGAACTCTATGGTATGCTGGCTGGGAATGTTAGTCCCATGACTGGGGAAAATGTGAAGCCAGCTTATGGAGGCGAGGAAGATGCATTCCTGAGGAAAGTTGTGACTCCTATTTATGAAGTGATTGCCATGGTATTATTACTTAAATTTTGAGTTCTTTCTTCAGGTTTCTATTTGCTTAGTTAATATTTTTACTTACATAGTCTTATCATTTACAGGAGTCTCAAAGGAGCAAGAAAGGGAAGTCCAAGCACTCTCAGTGGAGGAACTATGATGATTTGAATGAATACTTTTGGTGATATATCCATCTAATCTGCTTTCACACAATCGTAACACTCTTCATAAGTAGCTTTAATGATAAGTTACATATGGTTTTCTACATTGCAGGTCAGTTGATTGTTTCCGATTAGGTTGGCCAATGAGAGCTGATGCTGATTTCTTCTATCCCCATGTTGATCAGCCCAATACAGAAAAAGATGGGGTACACGATAACTATACATATTCTCACCTTGATTTTCTTTTTTTGCTGGAATTTGTGATACGGTTTTAGTTTCCAATTATTATAAGTTTTTTATTCTGGGAACTCTAGTTTCTTGATACTGAAATGGCCTAACATCGTGTGTATTATCATATATCACAGGACAACAGCAAGCCTGCAGTGGCCAGGGATAGATGGGTGGGGAAAGTTAATTTTGTTGAGATTCGTTCCTTCTGGCATGTCTTTAGAAGTTTCGATCGAATGTGGAGCTTCTATATTCTCTGCCTTCAGGTATTGTTACTCTCCTTAATTTGCCAATGCCCCTTTTATGCGTATTCACACAAGATCTGACGCTGATGATAAAATTTGGAAAGGCCATGATTATTATGGCTTGGGATGGCGGGCAACCAAGTTCGGTCTTTGGAGCTCATGTATTCAAGAAAGTTCTGAGTGTATTTATCACAGCTGCAGTAATGAAGCTTGGACAAGGTTGGTCAATGTCAGTGTTCAGTACTTTCATAAGTTTACTCAAGTGACGAAACCTTATTTGCTAAAACTATTTGTGCAGCTACTCTTGATGTGATCCTTAGTTTCAAAGCTCATCGAAGCATGTCGCTACATGTTAAACTAAGATACATCCTGAAGGTGTTATCTGCTGCAGCATGGGTTATTATTCTGCCTGTTACTTACGCTTACAGCTGGGAAGACCCTCCAGGATTTGCCAGAACTATCAAGAGTTGGTTTGGGAGTGCCATGCACTCACCTTCGTTGTTCATAATAGCTGTCGTTTTCTATTTGGCGCCTAATATGCTGGCCGGCGTATTCTTTCTTTTCCCTCTGTTACGTCGGTTTCTTGAGAGGTCCAACTACAGAATTGTTATGCTGATGATGTGGTGGTCTCAGGTATTCCTCTATTTCTTAGATTGTGTCTTTTTTCATAAATAATAGCTCGTGATTTGTATTATAGCTGGTGTGACCATAAATAACCGTCTTCTATTTCACCTTGTAGCCCAGACTCTATGTTGGCAGAGGAATGCATGAGAGCGCATTTTCCCTCTTAAAGTAGGGAGTACATTTGTGACACATACATCATTCTCTTTTGGTTACCGGTGCTAGTCTGAGTCCTGAGTTCACTTACTCTTTTTACATTTTCCTTTCGTAGATATACCATGTTCTGGGTGTCGCTTATTGCAACGAAGCTGACGTTCAGTTACTTCATTGAGGTACATGTTTCGCGTGTCTAGTTCTGATAATCATTAACTGCATGATTTGAAAAGAGTAGCCTTATCGCCACACTTATTGGACTCTGATAAACTGGTATCGCTCACAGATCAAGCCTTTAGTTGCTCCAACACAAGCTATTATGAGGGCCCGTGTGACAGATTTTCAGTGGCATGAGTTCTTTCCTAGAGGTAATGACTTTTCAGATACACTACATGACTACTGGAACTAAAATATATTACTTCTTGTCACATTTTTTTTTTAAATTTTATTTGTGCAGCCAAAAACAATATTGGTGTGGTTATTGCTCTTTGGGCCCCTATTATTCTGGTAAACATAGTCATGTCGAACATTTTTCCTCGTCTTCCCCTACTTTGTGCTTTTGCTGATTTTGATTTCGGGTCCCTCCCGCTGTAGGTATACTTTATGGACAGTCAGATTTGGTATGCAATATTTTCCACAATATTTGGAGGTATATACGGTGCATTCCGCCGCCTTGGAGAGGTATGCTGTTTTAGTATAATCTTTGTAAAGCATAGTTATTTGAACTTGAGGTTTCCCTTTTTATGGTCATTGATGATCCCTTTATCCTTACCGTTTTTAATCGTTACAGATTCGGACACTGGGAATGCTTAGATCTAGGTTTGAATCACTGCCTGGAGCTTTTAATGACCGCTTAATTCCAGATGGAAAGAACCAGCAAAGGAAGAAGGGATTAAGGGCAACTTTATCTCATAACTTTACAGAGGATAAGGTTAGTTGAACCGAGTAAACTGCTATCATGAATGTTTCTTCTCATTAATCGCTTGTACCGAATGTTCACTTCAGGTACCTGTTAACAAAGAGAAGGAAGCTGCAAGATTTGCACAGTTGTGGAACACTATAATCAGTAGTTTCAGAGAGGAAGATCTTATAAGTGATAGGTAAATTTTGTATGCCACATACCTAGCTGAAAGAAACTATGTGTAACTCAACATTTTGGACTTTATAGGGAGATGGATCTGTTGCTTGTTCCATATTGGGCTGACCGTGATTTGGATCTCATACAGTGGCCTCCATTTTTATTGGCTAGCAAGGTTTGTTCTCACATAACCACATTGGAATTTAATCTTTAGGATTCTCTGATTTAGTATTTTTGGCCGTAGATTCCAATAGCATTGGATATGGCAAAAGACAGTAATGGGAAGGACAGAGAGCTCAAGAAGAGGATTGAGAGTGATTCTTATATGAAATGTGCTGTACGTGAGTGCTATGCTTCATTCAAGAATGTCATAAAATTTCTGGTTCAGGGAAACCGTGAAAAAGAGTAAGTTGGGTTAAGTTGTTGGAACCATAATGTTGGAGTAATTGCTTTTGTGTCTTACTCTTACATATCTGCATTGGATTTTGATAATAGCAACATTCTATTCTGTCTCATGGCCAACATATATCTCTGTGTTTCAGGGTGATAGAGTTCATATTTACCGAGGTTGACGAACATATAGAAAAAGGTGATTTGATTCAAGTGTACAAGATGAGTTCTCTTCCTAGCCTCTATGACCACTTTGTCAAGCTGATCAAATATTTGGTAATGTTCTTCCTGTGGTGCTTTTTTTTTGTAAAGACTTTTTATTCATTTATTTGACATTTGATCCAATATCTTTGTTTTGTTATCCTTTGCAGCAAGACAATAATGTGGATGATAGAGATCATGTTGTAATTCTTTTTCAAGACATGCTGGAAGTTGTTACAAGAGACATTATGATGGAGGATTCTATATCGAGGTTGGCAAGTTTCTTGTGCAATATGTTGTGAAATGAACATCAAAATCTTATATATCCGTTTGTCTCTGTAGCTTGGTAGATTCGAGTCATGGTGGCGCTTGGCATGGGGGAATGGTCCCTCTCGAACAACAATATCAGCTGTTTGCATCTTCAGGTGCCATTAGATTTCCCATTGAACCAGCTACAGAAGCTTGGAAAGAGAAGGTAATGCCAGACTGTGTTATTATGTCATATTCCTGCAGTCTTCATATTACTTGTGCTCAAAATTTTAATGCCTGTATGTGCAGATCAAACGGCTGTATCTCTTGCTGACTACTAAAGAGTCTGCTATGGATGTCCCCTCTAACTTGGAAGCAAGAAGGCGGATCTCTTTCTTCTCAAATTCATTGTTCATGGACATGCCTGCAGCACCGAAAGTTCGCAACATGCTATCATTTTCGTAAGTCTTTTTGGTCACTTTATATCATTTTTATATTTGAATCCATCATCTTGGAATTCTAAATTTCCAGTTAAACAGATTGTGTAAAGTAGATAGTTTCCTCCAAATTGTCATGAGAAAACGAAGATTTATGTTGTGTCATGATGTATATATGTTTCTATTGGTTCAAAATTCTACTTAATTACATTTAGCTTTTCGTAACTGAACTAGTTGAGTTGGTTTTTTTTTTTGCTGTTATGTAGATTTTTCATTGTCAAGCTGACCGAATTTTTTCTCTTTGTTATTCTTATTGTAGTGTTTTGACTCCATATTACACTGAAGAGGTCCTCTTTTCCATGCATGACCTGGACACACCAAATGAAGATGGTGTCTCGATCCTCTTTTACCTACAAAAGATTTTTCCAGGTTAATTTTATTTATATTCTGTTAAAGTTGTAGCTTTAATTCTGAATCACGTCTTGGACCTGACCTTTTTTATCTGTAGATGAATGGAACAATTTCCTTCAGCGGGTGAAGTCAAACGAAGAAGAAATTAAAGAGTCTGTTGAATTAGAGGAGGAACTTCGTTTATGGGCTTCATATAGGGGGCAGACTTTGACCAGAACAGGTATGCTCTTTTGGCAATTTTCTTTCAAGTGAAAGATTAGATGGATACAATAGATATTTGCTGTTAATCTTTTGATATTTTTTACAGTAAGAGGAATGATGTACTATCGAAAAGCATTGGAGCTTCAGGCATTTCTTGACATGGCTATGCATGAAGGTGTTCTTTCGTTATTCTAATATTATACGACAAATGTGCGTGAATAAATTCTCCCAGCTTCTTATTGATGCTGACTCATTCTGAAATTTGCTTCACCAGATTTGATGGAAGGTTACAAGGCTGTAGAACTAAACTCAGAGAACAATTCAAGAGGCGAAAGATCATTATGGGCACAGTGCCAAGCTGTTGCTGACATGAAGTTTACATATGTTGTATCATGTCAACAGTATGGTATTCATAAACGATCCGGTGATCCTCGCGCGCAGGATATATTAAGGCTTATGACAAGGTGTGCAGAATGATCCTATTTTGCTGTCTTCTTTTAACTTGTTTGAAACTTATGGCTTTCCTTTCAATTGGCAGATACCCTTCACTCCGTGTTGCATATATTGATGAGGTTGAAGAACCAGTGAAAGACAAGTCAAAGAAAGGAAACGAAAAAGTGTATTATTCTGTGTTGGTAAAGGTGCCCAAGTCAACTGATCATTCCAGCCTAGCACAAAATTTGGACCAGGTAATGCAAATCAGTCCAACATGTATCTCAAGTTGTAGTCTGTGCAATTTATTATGTTCTTTGAATGTATTTGCGCACTTGTAAGGTAAACTCGTCCAGAAGATGGTATTAATGCTGAATGCTCTACTGTGATTTTCTTAGTTAAAAGCCTCTGGGAAGTATGCTTCTTTCCAACCAAGTCACTTTTTACTTATATATGCTGTCTGATGATAGATTTACTTCTTGTTTTGTCTTTATTCGTACATGGATGTTTATATTAAAACATCTCTGCCTTGTAGGTTATCTATAGGATCAAGCTTCCTGGACCTGCTATTCTTGGAGAGGGAAAGCCAGAAAACCAAAATCATGCTATTATTTTTTCTCGTGGAGAAGGTTTACAGACCATTGATATGAATCAGGTATGTGTTTGTTCTTTTTGCTCAGCAATATAGTTTTCTCTACGCTTCATCTTGATATTAAGTTTCCGTTGATGCTGTTTGTTCAGGATAATTACATGGAGGAAGCGTTAAAGATGAGGAATTTGCTTCAAGAATTTCTTACAAAGCACGATGGTGTGAGGCATCCATCCATTCTTGGACTTCGGGAACATATATTTACTGGATCGTGAGTACTTTTTTGCATTTCCGTTTATTGTAAGAATTTGTTTCTATTTAGCTCAATTAAATTTGGTAACCTCTAAGCACAAATGTTGTTAACACTTTGCAGCGTTTCCTCCCTTGCTTGGTTCATGTCAAATCAAGAGACTAGTTTTGTTACCATTGGTCAGCGACTACTGGCAAATCCTTTGAGGTGAGTGTGCCGACTAAGATCAACCGTAGTGATTATTGGACCATTACTAAATCAAAATCTTGGTCTTTGCTCCTATATAGAGTCCGTTTCCATTATGGTCATCCAGATGTGTTTGATAGACTGTTTCATCTAACAAGAGGTGGTGTTAGCAAAGCATCCAAGGTAATCAACCTCAGTGAAGATATATTTGCAGGTATATTCTACTCTTGTGAATTACAATTTTTTTCTTCCATTTATTCCAAGTGATGTCCTTACTGATTTGATTGCTGGTGTTGTGTGTTGAGCAGGATTCAATTCTACCCTTCGTGAAGGCAACGTTACCCATCATGAGTACATCCAAGTAGGTAAAGGAAGAGATGTTGGTCTAAATCAGATCTCTATGTTTGAGGCCAAGATTGCTAACGGCAACGGAGAGCAGACATTAAGTCGGGACATTTACAGGCTTGGACACCGTTTTGACTTTTTCCGCATGATGTCGTGTTACTTCACCACTGTCGGCTTTTACTTCAGCACTCTGGTAATATTTCGTTCTGTTTTGGTTAAAACCAAGCATCACAACACAAATAGTTCGAATCTGATTAGTTTTTCAACTGTTTTCACAGATTACTGTTCTCACTGTCTATATCTTCCTCTACGGACGTCTCTATCTTGTTTTGAGTGGGCTCGAGCAAGGACTAAGTACACAGAAAGGCATCCGAGACAATACACCTTTGCAAATTGCTCTTGCTTCGCAGTCTTTTGTTCAGATTGGATTTCTGATGGCTTTACCTATGCTGATGGAAATCGGATTAGAGAGGGGTTTTAGAACTGCCTTGAGTGAGTTTGTGCTGATGCAGCTTCAGTTGGCGCCGGTGTTCTTTACATTCTCTCTCGGGACAAAGACTCACTACTACGGAAGAACCTTACTTCATGGCGGTGCCAAGTACAGGTCCACAGGCAGAGGGTTTGTCGTCTTCCATGCGAAATTTGCTGATAACTACAGACTCTATTCCCGGAGCCATTTCGTAAAGGGGCTTGAGATGATGCTGCTACTTGTTGTGTATCAAATTTTTGGAAGTGCTTACAGAGGCGTAGTTGCATATCTTTTGATCACCATATCTATGTGGTTCATGGTCGGGACATGGCTTTTTGCTCCCTTCCTCTTCAATCCGTCAGGTTTTGAGTGGCAGAAGATTGTTGATGACTGGACTGATTGGAACAAATGGATAAACAACATTGGTGGTATTGGTGTCCCGGCAGAGAAAAGTTGGGAGTCATGGTGGGAAGAAGAGCAAGAACATCTCAGACATTCCGGAAAGCGTGGCATAGTTGTTGAGATTCTGTTGTCTCTGCGGTTCTTTATCTATCAATACGGGCTCGTTTATCATCTCACTATCACAGAGAAGACTAAAAACTTTCTGGTACGTAATAGACTAAACTTCCAGTCTATAAGCTCTTAATGTTGGTATATCTAATCCGATCACTTGTTGCCTCAGGTGTACGGAGTATCGTGGCTGGTGATTTTCTTGATATTGTTTGTGATGAAGGTGGGTTGCTTGATACAATGATATCATTCTCTTGTTAATTACAGGGATTTTGTCGATATAAATATGTTTTTGTTGGTGTTTGTTTGTCTCTCAGACTGTTTCGGTAGGAAGGAGGAAGTTCAGTGCGAGTTTCCAGCTGATGTTCCGGTTGATAAAGGGGCTAATATTCTTGACATTTATCGCAATTATTGTGATATTGATCACACTTGCTCACATGACGATCCAAGACATAATCGTGTGCATCCTTGCATTTATGCCTACAGGCTGGGGCATGCTCTTGGTAAGTAAAGAGAAAGAAAGAAAAAAGCATTCTAGTTGTGGAGTCTTGTTATGGATGAAATGAAACAGTTTGGTGTGTTGTGTTGTTTGCAGATTGCGCAAGCGTGTAAGCCGGTGGTGCATAGAGCAGGATTCTGGGGATCAGTGAGGACACTAGCTCGTGGATACGAGATAGTAATGGGACTGTTGCTGTTCACGCCAGTGGCGTTCTTGGCTTGGTTTCCGTTTGTGTCGGAGTTCCAAACGCGTATGCTCTTTAATCAAGCTTTCAGTAGAGGTCTTCAGATCTCTCGTATCCTTGGAGGACATAGGAAGGATCGTTCTTCTCGGAGCAAGGAATGATTCAATCATCATCACTTCTTCTCACCCACTCCACTTGGCTGTAATGCAAGGGGTGTCTTATGTAGTCTTTAGCCGTTGTTGTTGTTGCTGTTGGTACAAGTAGCGCGAATCATATGGATGTGACATTAGTTTTAAAATATTTTAATTTACTTATCGCCAATGTAGAAACAATGTAGTATGTTTTAACCATCCAAAAATGTTTTAAAACTCTCATCCATGATATTAAAGCTTTTTGCAATCATTTCTTTGAGGTTTTTGAATAGAGCAAAGATTAATGTAAATTGAAATATTGATGAGATGTTTTTGTTCATCTCTCTAAAATGATAAATTTCGTAAAAATGGACTCTCTTTTTTTTTTTTTTTGACCAAAAAATGGACTCTCTTAATTATTGATTATTTTGGAAAGAAGCCCGACTGTCCCATAAATGGGCCAACATGAAAGCCCACTAAGTTCCACTAAAATTACAAATAAGTAGCAACGTGGCGCCTAACACCAGCTCCACAACATCTGTACGAGAATGATATTTTGTCTGACTTGTTCCAGCCTGTCTGTAAACGGTAATCATCGTCCGTACAGGTTAAAGTGACGGAATAAAAGTTAAAATAAGAAAAATGACGGATATTGCCCATCTGCTCCACATCATGACGAGGGTAAAACCGGAGCTTTAAGCTTATTAATTAGACGCACCTCTTGACACCCTCACTCGCCACTCCTTTCTTCCACAAGAGAGTGTTTTTTCATTTTTTTTCTTCTTGCAAATGGCGGCGATGAGATACAAAGGAAGCGTTTTCATCACAGTCATCATCTTCTCCACCGTCCTTCTTACATGCCCACTTGCTCACTCTTCTTCTACAAAGTGTAAGTCTCTCCTAAGAATCTTTTTCATCTTTTCTTAGACCCTTTGTTCCTATGAAATTAATGACTCGTCTGTTTTCTCTTGTTTCTAGCGTTCTTTTGGTTAGGAGAAACAGAAGATATGGACGCCATGAAAAAGGTAAAACATTGATTTCGTTCTTCTTATAGAAAACATAATGAACTTATGTTTTTGATACTCGTTTGTATTCAACTTAGGGATATAATAATATGTTGTTTGTATTTATTTGCTCTTTTTATTTTGATGAATAAATAAATATATTTCAATCAAATTTTCGGACAACACAGGAGAACGAGGTTGATGTTGGATCAGCTAATGAAGTTGAAGAAAGACGAGTTCCGACTGGATCCGACCCGCTCCATCATAACCATGTTCCCTTTTCTTCTCCGTAGATTATTATCTTCTGTTTCCCATAGTTCGCTTATAAGTTTGTAACACGTTTTGCATACTCCAGTTTTGGGTTTTGTTTGTCCGAATGTTACTTTAATTTCAGGTTTCTTAAAAATGATTAGCTTTGTTAGTGTATATTATCTCAATTAGATAACATATGAAGCAGTTTTGTCATCTTCTGATACAATATTGTGCAAATAAAAAAAAAACAGTTTAGTACAATTTTAGTTTTCAATGGTTGAAGACTGCAACCTAGTCTCCTCTATTTTTCAGAATGTTTCACATTAATGAACCATAAAATAAAATGTTCAATAAATTGTCATGCCAATTTATAAAAAACCTTGTCTATATATATTTATTGTAACTTGCAACATACATTTGTAGATTAAATTCCATAGCACAAACCACCTACCACACTAAACATCTAAACACAACCCTTATAGCTATTTTCATAACACTTATCTTATTTTTAAGAGCTTTTTTAAAAGTATATATCTTTCTTCAAGTCTGTAAACTGAAGTACACATTGTATGTTTCATCTCTTAAGCTGAACAATGGCGATAACACAAAGTTCCTCTGTGCTCCGTTCATCACGAAGCTCATCGGATTGTATTGACTCATTCCTTTCCTTAACATAAAGCTTGCTGCCTGTTTAAACTTCTCATCACTCGCATCAGAATCACATCCGAGCTTCAGTTTCATCCCCGGCTTTAGTGTTTGATCGCTGTACACATAACAACCTTTCTTGCTCTCTAGCATTAAAGAAACACTCCCCTGCTTCCCATCAACTCCAGCTACTAAACGAAACCTCGAGGCTTCTTTGTCAGTAGAAGAAGAATCTTGAACCACAAAGGAGCTATCAGTTGCTTGCATCACAAGCATGCCAGGGAAATCAAACGGTTCGATCATGACCTGGCTTCCAATTAGCTCCTCTGGACCTGATATCATTCGTTTAAGATCAGCAGTCACAAGCCTGAAAGTTACTGCAACAGCGGCTTGTGTCCCTGGCGCGGGTGATACTTCCATGGTGACGGTTTGGTTGTTATTTGACAACACGTAAGATATGTTTCCAGATTGTTGCGAGAGCGTGACAAGGTGACTGTTGTGTGTTTCAGGTATAGAGCTTATCCATATCCCATCTTTAGCCTTAGTTGTGATGCTCCAGTCTCTACTCGCGAGTCCAGCTAACAAGTAAGGGCCATAGAGTATGGCCTGAAGAGATGAGTACTCTAGCCTATCATCTGATAAATCAGTTTATGTTGTCAGAACAGGTTGAACAGAACATTTTAATACACTATGAACAAGATCTACTTAACAGATTTGACTTAACCAACTCTTACAAAGTATTAACTGATACAATACATCAAATGTCCTGCTACTTATAACTTGTCAGAGTAAGGACATAGTAATCAAAAGATGCAGAACAGAGGATATACCTTTTATAGCTTCTGTTTTGATACTCAAGGGTAGCTCCATGGTTACTTGATCCCCTGATTTCCAGTTCTGTTTGATGGATAGAAAGTTACCTGCAAGCAAAAGGTAGCTCCAATATGATTCTCATTTACACATTCTAGAGACTGTAACAGAAACAAAGACACTTGAAGCTGGTTCTCTTCTTAAAATCTAGAAACCGATTTTAGGTAGCCTTAAAGGTTACAATCAATGTTCAAGAAATTGGTAGGCACTATATATGAAATTATTGATTAGGTGGACGTCTAAACCGACTTTTGAGCATTTAGACCGATTTTAAAAAAAAAATTGTTCTGAAAAACTCCTTTTGTTTAGTTCCGATTTGCAGCAGGACTGATTATTAAAACACTGGTTACAATGCAGAATGCTCAATTTACCTGAAGTTGGTACTTTCAGTGATTGTCCATTCAAAGATACTTTAGCACTTTCAGAGTTTGTCCAGACAGGAACTCTTAGATTCAAAGTGGACTCTTTCCCCATTCCCTGCAAGGAAAGTAGATCCATCAGACTCTCTATTCACAGGAACAGAGTTCCATCTAGTTACTGCCAAAAGCTTACCCCTTTGGAAGAAGTGAAAGTGAATGTCACACGCATGTATGGATCCCATGACACAACGGGTTTAACTGTCTGAGATAACGAAATACCAGAAGACTTCCAGTCGAGTGAGCTTGATATATACTGTGTGACATAGAGAGCTGGAGACTCCCCATCTTCTTGAAAATATATAGAATCTCCCAGTTTTGAAAAAGATTCAATTCCTGTGAACAGAAACCAAAACAAAACTCTCAAAATCTCTCTCTTTTTTTTTTTTTAAAGTAGCAAACAAGATGGTTGTTGTTTAAAGTTACCAGTGCCATAGCAACACCAGAAGGCATCATAAGGCGTTCCCCAACCGTGATAAGTCACGGCTTTAGAAACACCTTTACCCAATGGGAGCATGTAGATCATCCGTCCAGGCTCGGTTCCTCTTTGAATCCCAAGCACACCGTTTGTCAAAGCACGCTCGTAATAGTCTGCATAACTAACTTCTTTTGTCCACCTAAACAGATTCCTAGACACCTGAAAATTGTACAAGTTTTTTTTTTGATAATGTAACCTTGAGCTAAATAAAAAGAGAACAAACAGAAACTAAAAAGCTACCTTGAGCATGTTGTAAGTAGTACATGATTCTTCATTTTCAGTTTGAAGCGTAGTCGCCAATCTCTTTGGATCTTGCCTAATGTCAAACATATCCAGATCATGGTTAAGAGTTCAAATGAAACAAACACTAAAGTCAGGTCATGTTAGTACTATTACCAGAATTCACCGGCTGATGTTCCTCCAGTTGCATAGCTGTGAGACGCATTGACAATATCCATAAAGAACATTGAGATTTCCTGGAAATACAGATTTCAGAATCAAGAGAAAAAAAACAATGTTTTTTTTTTAATTAAAAAAATCCCACACTTTTCAGGATTATGTATGCTTCAGTACCTTATGGAGTGGATCACCAGTGATTTCATACCGGAGTTGGGAACCAACCACAATAGGAATATGTGTGTTTGAGTGGAACCCACTTATATCATCAGCCTGAAAAAAGAAAGTAACCCAAAAACTTTGTTACATTATAGTTCTTGTCTTCTCAAGCTAATCATCATCATCATGTAAGCTAGTACCTGTATGGCAAGCACCCCAAGAAAGCAAGGTTTGTCAAAGAGATGTGCTAGCAGCAAATACTTGGAGTCTCCCTGCAGAGTCCAATAAAACTATGAAATGAACACAAAAGCTAGATGTAGATATATCTGAGGAGTCTAATAAGAGTTTTTAAACCCACAGTGATGCTGTATATCTGGTAAAGAACATCATTCATGCCACCAGTCTCCTCGTTTAGTGATTGCCAATGTCTTTCAACGCTGTACAACTTTATCACATTACGAACACGGACGTAGAAGTAATCAGCCATCCATGTTGCCATTTTCAGAGCTTGACTGTTCCCAGCCAACTTGTACTGATCCACCAAGCCGGCTAAAATCTGACAAGATTTTAGACATGAAGTTAGAAACCTTTTTAAATAAAACATCACAAAACATGTTATCTGCATAGTCTAAAATCAAAAGAATATGAGTATATTCACCTTGTGAATGGTGTAGTATGGAGCCCAGACAGGCTTTATAGCTTCAAACCGGTCGAAAAAACTGGAAGGGAAAGCAGAGAGATACCCTGAGCCAACCTTCTCCTGGCAAGCAGATAAAGCTGAGACAAGAGCTGACATCTTCTCCTTGAGAGTCTCGTTGTGAGTACTTGCCCACATGTATGCTGTTGCACTTAAATAGTGACCTTCAAAACAAACAGTCAGATCCTTTTAAAGGTCTATTCAATGTTTAAGGTGAGAATCTCTTAATGGCATTGACGGATCTACCACACAGACCAATGAAACATCGGCTTTGGCTCCCAAAGTTTTTAAAATAATAATAATTAAATAAGATTCTTAAGAAATGTTTTAACCCTCCAAAATCTCAGTTTCGGACTTAAAGGGTCTATGTATTCTAATAGCAAACATCAAATCTCTAAGCAAAAAAGATGGACAAAGAAACTGAAACTGAATTGGAGAAAAGAAGCAGCTTTATACCGACAAAATGGCCACGGAGTTCACTATCAGGTCTCTCCCATCCTCCATAAGGATCACCAGGAGCAACAAGACCAGCAACTTTACGGAAACTCCACGCCAAACCATCAACATCCAACATCAACAGATACTCAAGATTCGTCTGCTGAGCCCTCCCGTGGAAGGTGTTGGGGTCAAGCCTAACGTCGTGCAAAGAAACGTCTTTCAGAAAGCTACCGGAAGCGTTATCCGAGTTCTTGATCTTTCTGTACATGATAGTCCAACTGTATTCATCTTCCTCTTCTCTCAGCATCTTCCTAGGCAACAGACTAGACCAAGCTGAGTCGTCGGTTGGTGTGAGATGGTAATGAGAGAACAACTCTGTTTTGAGAGATTCGTTGTTTGATCGAAGAAGCTCGTCGCGGAAAGTGTGTGATGAGAGCTGAGAAGGAGTGTTCGTACACTCTTTTGCTACTACGGAGACAAGGAAGGTTGTGTGAAGTAGTAACGCGATCGTTACGATGAGACCAGACTTCATCTCTGTGTTTTTTTCTTAAAGAAGAGATTTTTAGTGATCAGAATCCAAAACCCAGATTCAGATTCCAAGAAGAGAATGAAAAGATTCAAAAACCATTTAAGAGAAAAGAGTAATGAGATGTGGATATTTATAAAGCAAAAGACTTTCGAAGGGTTAAGCAATGTCTGTCACAAAAAAACAGAACAAAAAAAAAGTAATGTAAGAGAATCGAGGAAGGAGGAGGTCACGGATGCTTTGTCGCTTTCGATGTCTGGCTTTTGAAAAGAACTCTGTTTCGATGAAAGATGTCTCTGTTTTTTTTTCTCGAGATGAAGAATGGCACTACTAAACAAAAAGCACACCATTGGCGATTAAACAATATATTACTATTATTTTTTCTCAATTTTAGTGATTAGTTATGCTTTTTCCCTCATAAATCGTGGATTAACGAATACGGAGAGAAGAGAGAGGGATAGGTTTTGGTTGCAGAGAAGAACATAGTGGTGGTGGAGTGTAGAGAAAAAGTAAATAACAAAATAGATAGAAGAAACTTTAACTAATTTGCTTACGTGGTGTCAGAATTTATACAAAAAGAATTATGCTTATGTGGTATTACTGGCTTAGATTTTTTTAAAAAAATTACATTCTTAAACTTTATTATAGTGTTAAGGAATAATTCAAACTTATTTTAACTGCTAACTTTTAGATAAAAAGGAACATATACTAGGTTGGCAAAAGAAAATATTACGCTCTAGGACAGAATTTCACTTTCATATTACACTAAAGGACACATTGCCAGTTGACACACTTTATCCATAGCAAGTTTACCATTATAACCCTAGACACAACCCTCGTTTTACTTCCTAACTAATAAGGAAACACCAATAAGAGAACTACTTTCTAACCATTGTCCTTTTCTCACTTTTTTTATTATCTTATCGATATCGTTTTTTTATTATCTTATCGATATCGATATCAATATCTTCATAAAGTTAACCATTGTCTTTTCTCTTTTCTTTTTATCTCATCGATATCTTCCAGAGAAAAGAAGAGAAGAGAAAACGGAAGACTTAAAACGGAATCCTAATTTCGATGAATCCGACATCCGACCAGCTAATTCCGTAATCCCCGTTCATAGTTTCGAAATCGGCACTAACCAAGAAGTTTTCCCTTCTTCGTCTTTCTCTTTGTATTCTCCGCCGACGAAGACCCTTCTTCCTTCTCCGTCATGGAAGGTTAGATTCCGTTTACAGAAGTCTACAACTCATGTTTTGTTTTTGTTTTTGTTTTCGGAGACCTGAGTCTAGCTTTCCCTTTGTTTACGCTGTCTAAACCCTTTTTTGTCTTACCTATTAAACACAGAGAACGGTGAAGACAACTGCCTCCCCGAGAGGCTTTTCGCCGCCGACAGATCCCCATCTGAGAGGCTGAATATATACTCAAGGCACAACATGGAACAACACATAACTCTGATCAGACACATCGAGATGCACCAATCTCATGACCACAATTATCCTGACCACAATTCTCCTGACCACCACTATCAACCACCGCTCTCTCCAAACACCATCCTGACCACCACTCACCTGACCACCACTCTCCTTACCACCAGATTAGCCCCTTTGATCCCAACCACAGCCCTCCCGACCACACCTCTCTTAGCCACAGATCTCCTACAGATATCAGCGAGTTTGTTGATGTTTTACAGATTATCAGATATAAGGTTTAGAACTGGCGTTAGTACCAATATCACTAGTCTTGTATTCGAGAATGCCACACTTATTCAACATGCAACAATGTTCTCAATCATACCTCATACTAATCTCCTATGGTTATTACACTTGCCATCTACAAAGTTTACAAAACTAACACACACCCTCGACCATCCACAAGCACCAAACTAATGCCACAGAAACAGGCAATTTGCTCGCATCACACATTGCTTTTACATCCGTAGACCATCCACAACACCAACCTATTGCCCTTCACACTCCCACAACCTGGAAAATACCATCTCCACTAAGAAAAGATACACAGCACATCATCCACCGCCACCCATCTAATGCTATGCCATTCTCAATCCATTTATAAATATTATGTCCACAAAAGTGCCATCCACAGTAGCCCATCCACAAAGGTAAGATTCACAATAGACCATACCCAACCCCCACCAAATGCTATGCCATTCGCATTCTCGCTACCTTGCACATACCATGTCCACATAGCAACATCCACTTTTGATCATCCACACCTCCCACATACTGCTATTACATTCTCAATACCTTGCATATATCATGTACACAAAGATAAGATCCACAGAAAGACCATCCAAAGCCCCTACCCCCAATGCCATCACATTCCTATTACCTTGTAAATAGCATGTCCACAAATGTAAGATCCACAGTAGAACATCCAAAACTCCCAACACAATCATAATACATTCTCAACACCTTGTATATATCATGTCCACAAAGATAATATCCACACAAAGACTATCCACAATCCCTATTAATTGTACCATCCACCTAAAATCATCGTAGACTTCCCCCAACCGTTAGATCTTTTACTTTACCTCAGATCCAACATCCACAATGATTCTCTTCACCCCATATACCTACTCGTTTATTGTTCTTTATTTGAATTCACTCATTTATAGCAACTACAAAGAAACCAAGTCACAAAAAGGCAAGTAGGTTGATTGTTTCCTTAAATCAAATACACCACATCGTCAGGGTTATTTTCGTCCGAAAAAATACATGTGGTAAGAGAAAGTGTGTTAAATCAGTAATGTGTCTTTTAGTGAAACAAAAAGAGACAAAGTGTCTCTGAACGTAACTCTCTCAAATAATGAAACTAATTTACAGTTGACAAAAAGAAAAACTAATTTACTACAGTAATTATTTTCTTGCATGATTGGAGCACAGCTGGATATATACAACTGAGATAGGGTGACATGTGAGTTATTTATTTCTTATATATATATATATATATATATATATATATATATATTTTTTGGCTGAAGTTATTTGTTGTGTGACTTTTTCTCATGAAAGTAACTAATGACTATAGTGACTAATAATTGTAATGATTGTTAAAAAAATCAAATTTTATTGTTATTGGTTAATGAAACATTCTGCTAAACTTTAGTGTTATTGGTTTACTGATTTTTAATGACACATAATTTTTTATTCAAAAAAATCTAGGTTTTAATGATTCCAAAGTCTAGTGTTATTAGAATTTAAATTTTAAACAATATAACTTAGAAAAAAAAATTTCAAACTGTTGTATATGTCCTCTAGATTTTAAAATCATTATAATATAATATTTCATATAACTTTTTTAAAATGAAAAACTATTTACAACTCTTTACAAATGTAACAAAAAATTTCATTTTAAAAATCAACAAATTAACTCTAAGGAGGGTGTATTCAATCTAACATTTGAGATGATTTGATTTTTAATGGGGTTTTAGATGATTTTAATAAGTTGCAGAGATCTAGGTGATTTTTGTTAAAACACTCTAGAATATCACCTAAAACCATGAGATTTAGATTTTAATTTTTTTAACTAAGAGACTCCACCCAAACACCCTAAAATCACCTAAAAACTTTAAAACTTCATAACTTATGTTCAATAACAGTAGATTTAAGAGTACTTTACGAAATATCAAGTTCAAAAACAGTGGATTTTAAATGAATTTTTAAAATTCATGTTTGAATAATAGTGAATTTGTCATTTTAATACAAATCACCTAAAACTCTCAGTTGAATACACCTCCTAAGCGAATAATATATAGAACTCCTACTACATTTTACGAATCAATGTGTCTTGTAGATCTTTTGGTCAGTGAAGGTTGCTTATACGTTTTAGCAAGGCACATAGAGTGAGAGAATAAGATCAAGAGATGGCTTCATACTAGATAAGAACAAATTTACCAAAGATGCTCATTTTGTAAAATGACTTAGAGATAAATAATCATAAAAATCACTCATATCAAACTACGAAATTCATATCAACATTTCAGCATCGTCATCGTCAGGGACAGGGAACCGACACATGACAATACGTAATTAATCTGGACCACCTCTGTAGGGTAAAGATACCTCTGTATAATTAAAAAAAAAAATCACTCATATCAAACTAAGAAATTCATATCAAGAGAACAAGACATGTGGTTTGTGTTAATGCATGTTGTTGAAGAGAAATAAGAATTTATATCACTACCTTTTTTTTTAAGTAAGGAGTATCAATAGTTGCAACCAAAAACTACATATGCATCGCATAGATGCCTCTCTATATACAAACAATAAATGATTCTCTAGCTAGCCAATTATATTGCATACTATTTTTTGGTTGAAAGTGTTCTTGTAGCAGTGTCTTAGTTTTAGTTATGGAGAAATATGTAATACGGGTTTTCTTCTTCCACAAGCGAAGACTCTTTCAACCTAATTATATAAACTTGTAATTGGTAGTAGTAATAGTTTATTATTCTATATTCCTGGTGGTTTATTTCATGATTCTCTTTGTCCAATTACGTTCATAAATAATTAAAGAGTAAATTCCCTCTGCAACGTCAACTATAAAATTCTGAGTGTTTGATAAGTTTTACATATAATAATTAGATAAAAAAACTAAAGGAATTTTAGGAGCATTTTCAACTCAACTCTATATTTTAGTATAATATAGTAATTTTTATTATAAAAATGATTTTACGTAATAAATGTTTTTATAATAGATCTCTTCTATTTCTAAAAGAAAATATAAAAATGATATTTTTATTCTAAATATAGAGATAAAAATAAAGTATTTCTAATTTTTTCTCTAAAAATATAGAATTTTTTTTATAAAGACACACATTAGTATAAATTTCATCTTTACAATAGAGTTTATCTATTTTATAGAAAAATATAGAGTTGGGTTAGATTGTCTAATGCTACTATAATGGTGAAAGGTCGATATCCATGTAACTGGCATGCAATTATTATGTTATATATATATGTATGTAGATCTAAACAAGGGTATTAAATACAAAAATAAAATAAAAGATATACACTGAAAGAGTTGTTGTGTAGTTATATGGAGAGTGATGGATGGTTAGTTAGATGTACTCGTCATTTGTCAATTTTGAGGACAAAAATCTTTTGGACATTTCGATCAGTTTAGTGATTTTCATCTAGGGTTAAGGTATCTGCTGCCGTCAACTTATTGGATCAGATTATCTTTGTTGGGAAAGCCAATGGTTCTTGAAAGTTAAGGTATAATCCCTGAATAATACGATGACGTCTAGTAGTTTGTTGCTTCAAGAAAGGAGCATTATCTACACGTCAATGTTAACAGCCCAAAGGTCTCTTTTTCGACTATAGTGCAAAGGATACACGAGTTTACTCTTTTCTTCCCACTTGGACTACACTTCATATCTATTATCTATATATGCATAAGAAAATCACCCAAGATATTATTACGAGTTGTTAGAAAGAAAATCAGTTATGTTGTAAATAAAATCATTTATTATTAAAGTTTCTTTTAGAAAAATTTCGAGAAATCAGTTACAAAAAAAAAAAAGTTCGAGAATTAACGTTCTACGTACTGATCATAACGCTTGTGTTGTGTTAATTACCTCTGGCTTCAATCCCAATACCGCGGCTCCTATGTTTCAGTTTCAACAACGTTCTTAACTTCATCATTGTCAGTATACGACAGTACATATCAGTGAAGCTCGTACTTGAACATCGTACCTATGCAACATTTGTCAACTACTTCTTTTAGCATACGAAAGATTTAAATAATAACGAATTCGGACGGGATAGTGTTTTGCTTTAGGATTTTACAAAGAACAAAAAATATCGTGTGAGAAAATTAAAACAAACAAGTAGTGGTTGACATGAAATGGCAGTTAAGTAGTTAAATCATACGATTAGTTATAAGAATGATCGTGTTTCAAAAAAATAAAAGAAAAAAGTTATAAGAATGATCAGTACTAACCATAAACACTTTAGCTAATAGGATGCTTCAAAGCATACTTTGTATCACATACTTGTTATGTAATTCTCTCATGTACGGTATATATATACTCAAGTAACTTAAAAGCATCAAATACGTGTTGTGCAATTCTTTCCTGCACGTTATTCATGTTCTTTGTATCGTATCTTTTTGTTTTTTCTACAAAGCGTATGATGAACCTTATCGGGCAAAGCACATATATATCATCACTTATACCATTGATGAATAAACTTATGTAATTTCTAATCGTGGCTAATGGCTATATATATGATGATGATTTTATTTTGTGTTTATAGAGTCATTTGATCAGAAACTTTGATTGTTTACGTAAGATCTAAGGCCTTTTCAGCGACGGATCATGCATAGAGAGAAATTATTGTTAACCATTAGATCAGTTTTTTGTAGGTAAGACATGTAGAAATTAAGTTCGTCACAAATTCGTCCTTCAGACGCCAGAGACGAAACACAACGCCATCCTCAGTTTTTATGTGAGGAAGTGTTGCAATCTCTTCCAAGTTCTAACCCTCTGATTATGAGAATAACATTTTCTAATTTTAAATATTGTGATCATGAAGTAAATGATGGATAATATGATTGAGCTAGCGAATATATGATACTTATACGTCATTATACAGTATGAATAATTTGAAGGGTTGAAGTGTTTCATGGTTTTGTGATTTGATCATTTGACTGACCACTACTAGTGTCAGTAACTGAATTTAGTTGTATCACGTCCAAAAAACGACCAAGGCACAACTGACATTGGACGCAAGCCCACCAAACCAATTTTGCCTTATCGTGGTAAGAAAGAACTTATCACGATAAAAGCCCATAAACCCATTAGAAGGACTCGCATATACGGTTCCTTTGTCAAGTGGCGAACCTCATAAGTCTAGTTCAAAATGGTCATACAAACTTGACTTTCTAAAGCATATTCAGACCAGACCAATGTCAGTGTCACCAACGTGGTCGGGTCCAAGTATTTAAACAACCGGTGAATATTATTTATTTTTCTAAGTTTATCTTCTTGCTCTCATCATTGATGAGGGGTTCGAGAATCAAAGCAGATAAAGAGATGAAGAAGACTAAAAACAAACACCAAATGGGAATGAATATAATATATTGCCTCGCCCCTTCCAAAAGGCTAGTAGTTACATCATCCACTCATAATAACTGTATTAAGCTTTGATTTCATTTCCCCCAATATATTCTTTAATGATTAGTTAATTATTTCCCACAGTCCCCAAGAGGCGTTCCACACAGACATCTATTGTAAGCAAACGACGTCGCATCGAGATGATCGAAAGGCGATCCCGCCGGAATCTTCCCGCACAGTTGGTTATGACTCACGTCTAAGTGCCCAATAAACGACGCCGTTGTGATGCTCTCCGGAATCACTCCCTGTAACCGGTTGTTCGAAAGATCCAGCACCGTGAAGTACGACCTCGGCCCGAACGTGCTCGGTATCTTCCCGCCCAGAAGGTTCCCGCTCAAATTCAAATTCGAGATCGATGACGTCATCAGAGTCCCCGGAATCTCGCCGGAGATCAGGTTCCCGTCGAGATTGAGCGTCGCGAGGACGGACATTCTCCCGAACGAGGCCGGGATCGGGCCTGTGATCCGGTTCATGGAGAGCTCGAGATCCGCGAGCCGGTATATCCGGGTCAGAGATTCGGGTATTCCACCCGAGAGTTTGTTACCGCTCAGGAGGACACGGCTCAGCATCTTTAACCGGCCGATATCTCCCGGTATGACTCCGGTTAAACCGTTGTTCCTGAGATCGAGATGCGCTAAGCTCGTCAGCCTCGTGATCGACGGTGGAATCGCGCCGGAGATCTGATTATCGGCGAGGTTCAGCACCGTCAGCTTCATCAGGTTCCCGATACTCGCCGGAATCACGCCGGAGATTCTGTTTCCGACGAGATCTATGTGTCTCATGGCGAGGAGGTTTGTGACGCAGCTCGGAATCGCGCCGGAGATTCCTTCCCAGTCGGAGAGTGTGATGCCGGAGAGCTGAGCGAGTTCGCATATCGCCGGGGAGATGGAGCCGGTCATGACGCCTTTCCGTTTCGCACGCTGGAATATAGGCTCCTCGGAGATTCCGCGGAGGGTGATGGCGGAGACTCGGCGGCTGGTGGGGTCGCAGCTCACGCCGTACCAGCCGTTGCAGCAGTCCTGGCCTTTCCACGAGTTGAAAACGCCGATGTAAGGCTCGTTGAGGTTTGATCGGAACTTTAGAAGAGCTGCTCGGTCGGAGGGTAGACAAGCTTGGACCACCGTGGGAGCCCCGGCGAGAAGCAGTACGACGACGCTGCTTAATGCAATCACTAACGCATTCATCGTCTCGATCGCAAGACTGACTATTAGAGTGTTTATATATCTGTTATATCCAAGGATCTTGGGGTGATGTGTTTATGAGCTTAATACATAGGTTTGACATGGAAACGACTTAACTACTATGGTGTAGTATTTATACTCGTTTATTGAATCACATTGCTTCGTTGAACTTTCTCATTTACTGGCAGTCTGCCACGTCACATTTTCTTGCATGCTCCTTCAGTTTTCAAGCTTTCTAATTATTTTTGGGTCATTAGGGGATAATTACTGAAGTAATAACATGGTTTTGTTTGCTTCTGTCGACTGGCTTTACTAAGTAATATTTCTTTTTCACTGAAAGATTCCGTCCTTAGCCACGATCATACACATAGACACAAGAGAGTTCCAAACTCTGCCAATGCCAGCGGATCATAATACTAACTTCTTGGTAGGGGTGTACATAAACCGGGTACTTAGTATTTTTAATATACTTGGTACTCAGTTTAACATTTTAATTGTATTTGGTTTGTTAAAAACGAATACTTTCAATGTGAAGTACTTAGAGAAAAAATGACGAACTTCTAAATTACTTGCCTTATTTTATTACCTGTTATTTGTAAAATGCTTTTAAATTACTTAAAAGTCATTGGTAAATTATTTGATAATTCTTTGGAATTTAAAACTAAATAACCTTATTATTTATAGAGAATATCTTATTGTTTTTCCTGTATTTTTGTTAATTCGAAAACATAATATATAAGAAAGAAAAACTTCAAGATACTTATATAAATATATCAGATATTTTTATTTACTTATGAAAATGGAAATATAAACAAGTTATCTTACTATAATTTAGGAAAATATATATTTATTCACTACCAAAAACGAATAGCAAGCCAAAACCAGCAAATAATTACTTTTATTTTAATACTGGTATTTGGCTTGTATTTACGAGTAATTTAAATAGACTACTTGGTATTTGACTCGGTCAAACTAAGTGTTCGACTTTATTAGTCAAATACCGACTGAGTAAATGTGTGCACCCTTAGTTTTTTGGAGCCAAGAGTCCACAAATAATAGACATCCCTTGAAACTAAAACAAACCCAACTAACACATAAGCTACTTCAGTTTCCCCAAAAAGGAAAAAGAATTGGGACAAAAGGGGTAGAAAGAGAAAGTAACCAAAGTTGATCATTGGATCAATTTCTGATGAATCATGAACCTTTCAATGTAATATTGTATGGTTACTTCCGATGAAATAAAACAATTTTACGCGAGTGGAAGAGAAGATTTAGAACTGGTAATGCAGACAACTTTCAAGTGGCTTAGCTACAGCAGTTTATATTATCCTAGTTTACTTTATTTTGTACTACTGTATACTACTTCTTAATTGGTTAGAATAGTGACTAGTTACCACTTACCACTAGTTTCTATTTTGTAATATATATTGTCAGATGTTATCGTTGCAGATGAGCATGTGATCTTTGTCCTTGCGAACTTTTAATTAGCACATATACATATATATATGTATGTATATATGTATATATGTATATATATTAAACTCATATAATGATGTATAGCTCATTTATTCGACCTCTTGTTTCAAACTTGAGTCAATAGGCCAATTATAAAACAAAGGAAAATTAATTTCGTTCACGTTTAGCTATTTTCTACACTATGACACTAGCCTAGTCACCGTTGCCTATCGCATTTACGTTGGCCACACCTCCACAAACTATAGTAATCTGTCATAAGACTCACATAAATAATTACGTTTGATTGGCCTTTCCTTAACGTTTTTATGTGCGAAAGTTGTTTTTTCTAAATTATCTTTCCATTGAGCTAGGTTTCTCAAAATTCACTACCGGCCCCTAATAAATATGAAAGGTTTGGAGACAGCTTCAGTAAACGTGATACAGAGATTTGGGCCATTTGGCAGTTGTTTAATTAAATGTTTCTAGAGATTTAGAAGGGAGTGAGATATGCCAGAACGGAGACATTAATGGCTTCGACGTTAGTCGAGACATAACTCATGTGCCCGCATGTGCTTCATCATCTTCCTCTTCATTTCCATTTACTTCTATAGCTCATAGTAATATTCTATACTTCAGGTTTCAGAAAACGAAGAAAGAAACGAGGAAAAATTAAAAGGAAAGAAAGGTACTCGGTTTCCCAAGGACTAGGACATACCACGTTCCTAAATAACTGGAGGAGATATCACTTAAGAGTTCAGACGTCACGTGTAATAATATATATGCTTCAGAAAATGTTTTCAAAATGTTTGTTCTGCTAATTAAATTTCACAAAATAAAATTTGGGTACGTAGAAACAAATGCTTATTATTAGGCGTAAACTGGACTGGATGTTCAGTAGCACACACCAATCTGGAAGAGTGTTACTTATTTTCCATTGTATTTTAATTTTAGCTAATGAATAACTTTAAATATTATGAAAACCCTTTAACAAAAAAAACTTTAAATATTATTTTTTAATAGATACATTTCTATTCTGGCTGATTCTAGTCTTAGAACGTTAGGATGCGTTTCAGAGGAAGATCAAATCAAGATCAAACATGTCGTTGTTAACAACTCACAAGCATGTACATATGTACTTGTATATTAGATAACTGAAATAACTAGTAGTATTAATAAACTAGAAGTTTTTTTTTAAAAAAATTGAAATTGAAATTTTTATTCAGCCCTAGAAATCGGGAAATCATATCCGGTTACAAACCCGCTTTGAACAAAAGTTCCAAGATCAGACTATTACAAAACTAGCTTCGTCCGCCCACTAAATCCGGCACATTCTGCTAGCCTATTTTTTGAAATTCTTCGGAATCGGTTACCGTTCTCAACCTTTGATGAAACTCACAGGAAACTGAGGTTCTCCTAGTTGCCTAGAATGCTGGGATTTCCGTGTCATCTCTGGAGTAGTTGGTTCCCGATGAACTCCGCAAGGCTCATAACCGTCAATGTCCATGAAACTCTAGACATCCAATAGGGGAGAGTTTCAGGTACTTACCTCTAAAGGCCTTGCAACCGCCACCAAAGCCAGGCTTGTACACAACGCCACACAGCACTCGAAACCGAATCCCAAACCGAGCAAGCGTCCGCTACTGTCGCCACTAAACTAATCTGCAAGAAAGCGGGCCGATTATGCTGCCACCACCAACTAAGTACTCCCCAAAACCTGCAAAGAAAGTCAAGAACACCACACCGGGAAGTGAACGATGACCAAGCATTGACACCAAGCTGGTCAATGACTTCCGAGAACCGGCTCGACACTTGTGGACTTCGAGAACCGAAAACCCATATCTTAGCTGTGAAATCCCCTAACTGGTGTCGCCAACAGAGGTACAACAAGACCAAACAAAGAGGAAAAAACCATATGGGAAGCACTCCACTTGGATGAATATGGAGGGAAGCCGTGAGAGAAGAGAACGAGGTGATGCAGCTCGAGAAGCAGCCTACCAACCGGCCATAGACGACCGCCGGAGCCACCGCCTATCTAACCACACGAGCCTTAACAGGAACCCCAGAACCATATTCTCCTGCGAACCGGGTCTCCAGACGCGTCTTCGTCTTCGGATCAACGACCCACGAAGCTCACCTAACAAAAGAAAGAGAGGAGCTCGACCCCTTCGACACCGAAGAGAACCAAGAGCCAACCACCGTTGAAGGATATTTCCTCCACCAGAACCGCCACAGACACACGCAGCTCCGGTAGACAGAGAACGACCCGTCTCTCCTCAGCAACGACAACAAAATCCGGACCAGATCTGAGAAGAAAATTGATCTGTTCCATGGACCCAAAAGCCGACCACTCCCTAGTCCACGGCCTCCGCAGCCTCACCGCGAATCCAAGAGAAGCAGAGACGTTGCCGATGACACCACCTCGCGAGCAGTGAAAACGTCGGCTAGAAACCTAATCTCAGATCCGAGATATATCGACTGAGAAACAGAGAAGTCGGAGAGAAACAACAGGAAAACAAGAGCAAGAGGGAGAGAGGCGCCTCCGACACCGGTCGCCGCACTCACGCACTCGCCGGACGTCGGAGTCGAAGAGTCATGCGCGAGAGAGAGAGAGAGCAGGTGCAAAGAACTTTCGGGGAGAGAGAGATAAGTTTCTGCCAATTTTATTAAACTAGAAGTTGTGCCTTTGAAACCTTGCCACATTGCCACTTCCTCTGACAGATGGTCACCAGTTCAGAAAAATAAAATGAAAATGAAACAAAATTCGATCATGTTCTCGCTCTGTCACTGCCACTGTTCTCAATTAAATAAGTCCCATGAATCATATGCACATCATTAAGAGAGAACACCGAGATAATATAATACTTCTCCATAATTCCATCATGAATCATTTTTATAAGGTGAGTGGTGAGATATAGGTGGTGCCTGATCAGAGGGGTGAGCAGAGATAGATGTAGACTTGTAGTGAGCACTGAGTAGTGTCTCATCTACATAGTTTTTTTTTTTTAAAAACACATTTCGACCAAGACAAGACGAATAAGTAGAAACCATATTGGCTTTTGAATAACGTTAAACATGAGTTGGCTACATTTTTACCAAGAAAAAAAATTTAAGGATATCATTAGTCTCCCAATGAGTTTCCAAAAGACATTACAATATAAACAAAAACAATTTTTTTTTCAAAAAGACATAGAAGACAATTTAATTCAAAAGTTTGTTAAAAATTCTTACCATACTTGTTATTCTACATTTGACTAAATTTTTTTCATTTTTAAAATAATTATTTACTTAAATGAAACTAAATCCATTAATACTAGTGACAGTCTTTTCACCATTGATGATAGTCTTTAGAATCATAAATATTCATAACAAAAAAGACAATTAACATGTGTAGACCCAGACGACGATGATGGTGACCGTGACACCAACGTTAACCTTCAAACCTCTTCGTCTTCCCTAACCCCCCCACCACATCGGAGGGAAATCTCAATTTTCAAAATCACAGAAAAATCCAAAAAACTCAAAAAAATTGAAATCAAGACGAAACGCTCTCTGCACCCTCGATCACTCCTCCTCCTCGGATCCAATGGATGAAACCGGTTCGGATCCCGGATCCTACCCAATTCCGCCCGCTTCAGTCCATCTCTCACCCTTCTTCTCTCTCGCTCCTCCTCCTCCCTCTGCTCGTCTCCACTTCACTCGTCGCACCCAGCCACTGCAATCGTCTCGTTACAACAACTCTCTTCGCTGTTTGCTCGATGATGCCAGCTCGGCGCGATCAATCGGCGGCGGATTGAGCCGAGATGAAACCCTAGCGTGGGAGCTCTTTACTCCTTACCAGAGGGTCATGATTGTGGCGGTTATCGGCGCCGCCGCCGCTGAGTCGAAGAAGAACGATGTGATTCGACAGCTCCAGAAATCGGTTGATCTCAGGGTTCGTTAAAGTTGGCTCCTTTATTAAGAAAAAAGCAAACTTTAAATGTTTAATTAGTTGATGATTTTGTTCAATTATGCTTTGATTTACGTTTTGATTTATATAAAAACGTTTGCATTAAAAAAAACCGTTTGCATTAATGTTTTGATTAATTTGTGGTTGTGGATTTGTTTCAGGACCAGGTTCTTTCAGGCATGCAACAGAAGCTTGATGATCTGTGTCAACAGCTAACTCTCGCCAAGGTCTCTGATCATGATGATGATCTGGAATCAAAGTTTAAAGAGAAGTTTGGATCTGAGAATGTTAAATTTCTAGAATGTGGTTGCTGGCTCTGTGATCAACATCATCACTCTCCACCTGCTGCTATACAGGTGTGAGTTCTCTCTTGCTTTTCCATTGAGCATCTCTATATGATGATCTAATAGAGGTTATGTTTCTCGCTGGTTTTGTTGTGTAGGATAAAGTTCCAACAAATCTGGTGGTTGACGCAGAGCAAGAAGAAAGGCGTATGTCTTACTTGTCAGATTGGTGTTCTAGTGTTACTTCTGCTGCAGAACTCCATGTATGTGTATACTGAAACAATCTTTGTGGTTGATCTTGTTTTTTTTTTTTTCTCTTGTTGCAAATGCTGACCCCTTGTTATAAATGTTTATTGCAGTTTGATAATCTTTCACTCGACCAAGACATGCTCTCTCTCAGAAAAGAGTGCCAGGAGAAAGATGCAACAATAAAGGACTTAACTTCATTTCTTCAGTTAACCAACAAAGCTTGTTCCAAAGTAAGTGAGACAAAGCCTTAGGTTTTGATTCTTTTCCCTTATAGCTTGAACAAACATGTGTCTTATTCTCTCTTTCAACAGCGAGAAACAGAGCTTGAAGAGATTGTTCGCAGGAAGAAAACAGTTATCAAGAAGCTCAAGAGGGACGTACTTGTGTTAGAAGAAAAGGTGAGAGAAACTTTACTACTTAATTTCAATTCTTGGTAACAATTTCATCATTGAAAATATAACTTTTCATTGGTTGTCCTATGTGTAGGTCACACAGCTCACTAGGCTCCAGAGGTCCTCCTATTCAGCTACAATACCAAACACCTATGAATTCCCAATGAGAGTGGACAATCTTCTTTATGATATGGATGTTTCTACATCTTCTTCATCCTCTGATTCAGATACTCCTGCAAACACACCTCGACGAACTGTGTGTGAGGATGCTCCAGTTGTTTCCATCAAGGAGGAACCCTCAGCTTTGGTACAAACCCATAAATCAGCGCCAGCTAAATCCATGGCTTCACTTGTGAAATCTGTGAAGCCGCCTTCAGTAGTTAGTCCATTGACTACTACTCGGAAGCCTGTTGCAGCTTCTTCCTCTGCTTCAAGGATGCGAGGGGCTTCTTCTGCTGGTGATTCAAAGAAACATAGAAGGCCAATTCAGGTTGCCCCAAGAGCTTCTTCCTCTGGTTCACATAAGAGATGGGTTTAGTAAATTTGAGTCTACCGTTAAGTTGCCATTTTACAGAGAAAAGAAAAGAAAACATGTTGTAATTGTAGCTAAAAGTATGATACATTCCATAATTACATATTTTCGGGATGATGACTTCATATCAATAACTCTCTCAAAACTACCTTTTGAATTGGGTTCTATGAGTTTGAAATTGAATTTTTCCATAGGCTATATAATCAGAGTTTCTGCTCAATAACTTAAAGAAAAATCGTGTTGTTATCGATATCGTAGCCGTTAGTGCGTTTTTGTTGTCATCATAGCCTCATTTGAATTTTCGTTAGAACTCTGAAAAATATAAACACCTTATCAACCACTATCTTGTGCAGATATATACAAAAAGAAGTTGTGTGAAGTAAAGACTCAAAATCTATCAACGACTGCTTGAAGTTCTGAGTGTTATCACTCAAAAAACGTCTTTGTATTGGTAGATGTCTTGGAAAGATTTGATTTTCATTGGACTGTTCTCTGTTAGTAGTTGAACTAATCACTTAACAATGATTTTGTCATCATTATATTATTAGTAGTTTAATACTACTTTTCCCCTAATGTCTTGACTTTCTTTCCTCACTGATGTAAACAACTCTACTTTACAACATTATTGCAAAACAACTCTTATTAAATGAGCAGTCCCACACGGAAAGTTCTATCATATACTAACAAATATGGTTTTGACAGAAAGTCTTGGTAGCTTTTAACTAAAGAATGATCTATTTGTTTTGTAGTATATACCCTTTCTTCAGCGATCGAGGATCAGCCGAGTTAACATTTTTGCGAGTGCAATGCATATGATCAAAGATCATTCGACAAATCTTTCAAATTGTCGGAATTATAACAAACGCATTTGACACGTACAATTATAAGGCACCAACATACACACTTCACATGGCTCACTCCCACATTTATAATAAGGTTATGACGCACTATTATAAACCAATTAGACTACTCGATAAAATATGATAATACATGTAAAAAACATGATTTTTGTAAAATTTCATTTTACTTATATAAAGTGCTGACTGCAATAGAAACCAAAGTTACATTGCATTAGGTCCTTAATACATTCTCCAGTTAATTAAAAAAAAATTATTATGATCATTTATCATGAAATTCCTTTCCTAAAATTTAATTTTAAACAACGATCCTTATATGTGCAGAATTTTGAAGTATCTAATCATATTGAATTTTGTTATATTTATCATTTTATTTAGTGTTGTGTTTCTATTTACTAATTTTGAATATTTAGCATCTTCTTTAGTTTTGCGATTTTGTTTACTAATAAATTATATGCATACGTTCATAAGAAAAAGATTTTATTTCTAAGTTGTGAGTATTTTTTTCTTAGTCCAAGTGTATATGAATTGTTATGATATTAGCCCTGTTCGTCGCGAAGTCGCAGCCGCAGCGACGAGCGGTCAACATTTAAAGGGAAAAGAAACAAAATTTGAAAGGAAGGAAAAATAAAAGGGAAGAACTTTTTTACATTTTCTGACGCCGGAAGATAAAAAGAAGATAAACTGTGACGCTACTTTACTCAGCGTCAAAAGCACCACCGAGATTGTTTAGTTATTTTAGTCGCTGCGTTTATTATTTCTCCTCCGGCGATGGACGAAGAAGAAAATCCTTAACAAAATTAACCGCTGACGCTAAACGCAGCGACTTTAAAAAGAACAGGGCTATTCTCTAGTTTTTGTCCTTATAAGAAGGCTGGATGGAAATAAATCAAGTAATTTATATCAATTAAAAAATAACCGTGTTACAAAAAAAAACATTTTTAACCATTTATCCAAATTAAAATTTAAGGGAATAGTTGTTTCAAAAGTGAAAAAGATTTTTATTATTACCATAATGGTGGAATTCTGTTTTTTTTTTTCTTTCTTGCAGTGGATAAAACAACAATCATGTAGAAATGAGTGGAGTTTACCAAAAGAGCTGAAATTCAAAAAAAAAAAAAAAGAAGACGAGGGGGCATTTTCGTAAACAATAAAATTGGTCTTTGCCCTTCACATGCACTCTTTGCATTAGTCCTTTTAAAGAGAAGGGGGACAGAACATTCTTTGGATTTTCTCTCTTTCTCACACAGACATTATCCTCGTCATCACATTCACACCCTTTCCCTCTTGCACAATCACATTCACAACCTCTCTGTCTCTCTTTCTCTTCTTACATCTTCTTATTCTAACATGGCTTCTTTTGAAACAAGAATAAACATGGATAGAGAAAAAGAAGAGGTCATAGCAAACGGAGTGAAGATGAGGGCACTTCAAGCAAGTCTTATCGAGAAGTTTAGCCCATCTATCAGAATCCCTTCTTCATCTTCTCCAGCTTCTCGCCATCTCCACAACCTCTCTGCTCATGACTATCCTGTTTTCACTCCTGTAACCTTCTTCTCCTTTTCTTTCTTCTTCCATGAGTTTTTCATCACTTTTTGTTATCTCTAACTTGATTCATTTAGACATTTATGTATGGGAAATTTGAGTTTGTTGGATTTTTAAAGATTTTCTTTTTAAGAAAATTATCAAACCCAAGATTTATTGGTTTGGTCCGGTTTTGGCTCCCTAATTGCAATTGCTTTTCAGTATTCAGTTTTGTTTTTAATGTTATTATACATGTCTTTAATCTTTATACGTCTTGGAGCTTCAGACAATATCTATTATTTTCACAGACAAAAAACAATAGTATACATTATAGAATTTGGTTAATCACTTTAATAATTAAAACCACTGTGAAGTATAAAGACAAAACAGAAAAGACCTGAATTTGGTAGAAACATTGTTTTGTTTTTGTCCTTAGCTGACGCACTGTTCTGTATTTTGGACACAAGTTACTGTCCTTTCCACTTTACACTGCTGAACTTCTCTCTTGGTTTTGAAACAGAGCTATGCAAATGAGCCTGTGTCTGCATTTCATCGCAATAATCACACATTATCTGAGAATTGGGATGAATCTTGTGTTGGTTTAGTGGAAGGAGATGTGGATCAAGACTTGAGACATACTTCAAGAAAGACTTTAAAGCTGCAGCAAGTTTCTCATCTCCATAATCAGTCCCATGTTCACACCAAGTCAGACACTCTTACATCCCGACCGTTGCATTTTAGATCGGTCTCTTCTTGTAATGTCTACAAACAAAGAGGTTTCGACACCACGAGCTTCAAGAACTCTAATCTTGTTGTGCCCTTGACTGATTCACATTCCCCTGCTGTTACTTCTCAGTGGAACCGTGGAGGCAGAGTGTTGTCTTGGTTGTTCCCCAAGTTAAAGAGAAAACAAAAGAGCAGCTCGATCTTTACCTCTCCTAGTAGAACCGAGAAATCACAAGAAGTTCCTAAAGTGTTTGAAGACTCTGAGAAGTTGAAGAGAGAGTTGATGGAAGCAAACAGAAACAGGGACGCTGCGTTAACACAAGTTGAAGAGATGAAATCTTCGTTGAGAGAATTCAATGAGAAGCTTCAGTACTTGGAAAGTTACTGTGACAGTTTAAAGAAAGCTTTAGTGTCACGAGAGAAGAACTCAGAGATGCCAGTGAGTGAAGATGTCATGGTTGAAAGGTTCTTGCAGATTGTATCCGAATCAAGATTATCGATAAATCAATTCTTGAAAACATTAGTCACAGAGATCGATGAAGAAGACTTGACTCTGATTAGTAACATCAACACTCTCCTTCAACCACACAACTTGTCATTCACCTCTAAGTACTCCAAGATCATCCAGTACCACTTAGAAGCCATCATAAGCCATTCTATATACCAAGATTTCGAGAACTGTGTATTCCAGAAGAGCGGTAAACCGAAGTTTCTTGATCCTGAGCAAGATCGAAAAGCTAAATTCTCATCGTTTTCTTCTTTAAGAAACTTGAGCTGGAACGAGGTATTGAAAAAGGGTACAAAATACTACAGCGAAGAGTTCAGTAGATTCTGCGATGAGAAGATGAGTTTGATCATTACAACGTTGAAATGGACAAGGCCTTGGTCTGAACAAATGCTTCAAGCATTCTTTGTCGCTGCAAAATGTGTATGGCTGCTTCATTTGCTTGCCTTCTCGTTCAAGCCAGCGTTAGGGATCTTGAGGGTGGAGGAAAACAGAGTATTTGAGTCAAGTTATATGGAAGATATGGGTGCAGATCGAGACAAGCAGAGATCAACGGGGTCATGTGGACCGGTGTGGGTTAAGGTTATGGTGATGCCTGGGTTTTATGTTCAAGATAGGGTTTTGAGATGTAAAGTTCTTTGCAGGTACTAGTCATATAGCTGAAGAGAGTCACACTCTTTTGGCTAATATTTCTTTTTAACTTTACTAGTAGTTGATTGTCTCTTGTGTTTCTACTTAGGCTTCAGTGATCTCTTTTACATTTTTCTTTGTAAGAATTATCATAGGTTATAAAACTTCACATCTTTTTCTATGTTAAGAATTTTCACAGACTAGTATCCCTATCCCCTGTTGATTATGTTTTTAACAACAGTGTCTTATGTGAGATGAATAATTAATTAATTATCATAATTATTGCATTAGTTTCTTTCGACTGGTCTCTTGTTTTGCGATAGATTTTAAACTTTTTTTAACTAATGAAGTAATTATTGGATAACAGATTTAAACTTTGTCAGTGTACGTTTAGGAGCTCTATTTAATGTTTAGGAATGTAGTAGTATTGCTCTTCCTATATCTTTCAGAATATAGAGAAACATTTCATAAAGAAAAAAATGAAGAAATCATATGATGTCATAGTGATTCCACTTTATCGTTTAATATACTACGTTCAAAAGGTGATTTGAAAGTAAATTTCTAGAAAGAGTTCGTTAAGGGAGTCTAGATCGGAGTTTAATCTTTCTAGTTCTCACTTTTTCTTTTGTTATCTTTGAGCAACGTGACACTTGATCATAAAAGAAGCAGCGTCCTATTAACAAAGAACTTAGTGGTGCCCCCATTAACTAACAAGCAAAAAAAAAAAAACTTAGTGGTGCCCTATAGTATATACAATTGAGCTTTAGTACTTTTTGTTGAAGAAGAAAATTAGTGTAGAATTGAAGTATAATTAGTACTCAGTGACTGTTACCTTTGTGTTGACTGGCTGTATCCGTTGTGGCCGAACCATTTTAGCTCTAGGCTGGGATGGGTCATGGGTGATAAAGAAACTTCAATTATTTTAGAAGGTATAAAAAAGAATATAGCACGTCGTCAAGTCAAAGCAAATACAGTAAGAGGTCCAATAAAACAAGATAACCTCTTCATAATTGTTATTAATTATTAGCTATAACGACTACTAAAAGCTTCTACTGTGTTGCACTGATTTATTATGTGACTCTAACGGGACGGCAGGGGTTAGGTTAGCTAATAGTGATATACTGATATCCAACAGAACGAGGTGGGTTAGGTTAAAGGCTACAATTGGTGCAGGTAAGTGAAGTCCACTGTTTTTTTTTTTTTTTGATAACCTGGTATCCGAATCCGAAGGCCCGTCTAATTTTCTGGAGGCTGATCCACAAGCGACATGCAAATCCGGTTACTCTACATAACCACGTAAATATTCACACCGTCTAACCACGTAGATGGATAAATTTAAGTGTTAGATTTCAAATCTTGCACGCTTAGCATTTTTCCAAACCCGGTTTCTCCATTGTTTTGTTGTTTTTTTTTTTGAGAAAGTCCATTGTTTTGTTTCTTCAAAGATAATCTAATCTCGAACAAGTCTAACAAAAAGTTCTCCACCAAAAATTGTATGTATGTATGCAAATGCATAATGATTAACCAATTAGATTTTGTCAGCGAAAAGATAGTACTGAAGTGAGTGATATTTTATAGTAATTTTTTCTATTCGTTGTTTTTTTTAAAGAACATATAATACAAATATAAAAGTATAGATTAAGATACATCACCCTGTAAAGTAAGATTCAAGTTTAAGCTAATGCTTTGATTCAATGGTAGTGTTTGTTAATTTCATTTATTCGGGGCTCAGTTCTCATGGGTGATAATTGCTTTCTTAGTTAGTAACCACTTTGTCTTCATTGAAGAAAATGACATATTATATTGTATATGCAGACCTGTGTATATGCATGATTAATGTTTCAAATAAATAAACTCGACGTCTCCGTTACAGTCTCAAAAGAGTGTAATACACACGAGCCTACATTTGTACAGTGATTGACCTCACAATACTCTACTGCTAATTTTAAGCGTTTATTTTTGTGTGTCTAGAGTTGCACTGACCCTAGCTTCTGTTTTGGGTTAGTCTTAGCAGACATCTGCCTAGAGACAACTTTTATAGATTTTAAGAGTGGTGTAGTTGAAGTTTGGTTGTTAAATAACTACACTAGATTTTCAAAATTATAACAGTTGTATAACTTCATTATTTTTAACAAAAAAATTATTAACTCGACTAAAAAATTCTTTCCTCGACTCTAAATTAAAATTTGAATGATAGAGTCACAGTAGTATAAATTAAAATATTATTTTATGACAGAAAAAGAATAAATTAATTAACACAATCAATTTTGTTTTTGTGTTTTTTTGTGTTAATTAATTTTTTTTTCTGTCACAAAATAATATTCTAATTTATACCACTGTGATTGTATTCAAATTTTAATTTAGAGTGGTGGAAAGAATTTTTTTTGTTAAAAATAATGATTGTTAACCAGATGTCATTAGTTCAGCTGGAGAAAACTCTGATTATTATGTCAAAAATTCTCAATTCAAATGATCATTGGGACAAAACAAATATTATATTATGGTTTGAAGGAATTACGGATTTCAGTTTCGAACCTCCTTGTATTCAAAAAATAAAAATAATGATTGTACTCACATACCCCACTAGGGCTGGACATTTTATTCGTTAAATTTGATTCGATTCGTTATTCGTTTCGATTCGATTCGAAAATTCCGAATATCCGTTAACTTTCGAAGCAAAGCAAATACTAAAACTCAATATCCGTTAAAATCGAAGCAAATCACAAATACTAAAATTTTAGGAAGCGAATATTCGATCCGATCCGGCAATATATAAATACAAGTATATCTTGATTATATTTAAAATTTTAAATGTATAAAATTTTATAATTATTAATTATTCTAACATATGATTTGACAAATTCTATTTATATTATTACTTATACAAAAGTATTACATAAAAGAAGAGAAAAATTTATGACAATTATATTTTTCTTAAGTTTTGTGTTATTATAATTGTTAACTAAGTTTAAAAAAATTTACAAAATATGTAGATTTGCTACTTCTTTTAATTTTTATCCTTTATATCATGCAAAAAAATATTTTACAAAATAAATTTGTATCAAATTCTTAAGGTTATTTGTATTAATCCAAACAGATGAGATATCCGTAAGTATTCGTAAATATCCACAAGTATTCGTAAATATCCGCAAATATCTATTTATTTTTCGGATATCCGTTTTTCCGAATATCCGTATTATACCGAAGCAAAGCAAATCGAAAAATTAGATATCCGTGACATACGAAACAAATCACAAATACCTTTAAAAACCCGGATATCCGATCCGTGCCCAGGTCTATACCCCACCCCATACTATAGAGGAACATACCTTTTCTAGCTAAAACACATTTCAATTTATTATGTTTAGATGTAGATTAATGGATGTCTTCATCAAAAAGATGGAGTCGATACGAAAGATTTAAACAAACGACTATCTCGCCCGAAAACCTAAGATCTTTAGTCCTTTTCCATTAGAAATTTATCGTCAAGATTCAAACTTCTTTTGTACTTTATCTGTGGATATTTTTATGATTGTATAAAAAGTTGCGTTTATTTTCGGATATGAGTGTAAATCGAGAAGGTAAAAATCACGACCCACGTTTATGTCAATAAAAAAGATAAAATATATGTACAAAGGAGTATAATATTTCTCCATTTCAATAATTTGATTTCTTCAAGTGTACGTGTTGGTGCGCCAGAGGTGGTTGTGTGAAGCCGAAGCAAAACTTCTTGCTCGGCTACTAAGCTTAATACAAACAAACAAAAAAGGTTAGAATGCCATTTCTCAAAAAAAAAAAAACGACTTATGACATTCGTCAACTTATTACAAATACAATTGAAACAGCTTATTATACGTAAATATTAATGAAATAACTCAACATTTGCTTACCTTGAAAATGAAGATATCCTTGAAAAGAAAATAGACATGCTCATGGATATATAAATTAATATTATATAGTATTATTATATAGTATTATATATACACACGTAAGGTTAACGAATTAGACATGTCTGCAATATATACCTTGTGAATGAAGAAACTAATAGAAATGGTTTATATATTCAAAAAGAAAGAAAAAAAGAACAAGTGAAGAGCACTTTTCTTGTTGGCTTTGATGTTTTCATTTCGGGTCGCTCTCAGAACCGTTTTCATCCATGACCGATCAACTAACGTTTCTTTACTTGGTTAAATTTAGTTATATACAAACATACGATATACGTATGTTGTTGGTGTATTTTATGCACCCCAGAAACAACATTGGTCGACTAGAAATGTATATATGTTTTTGTATGTTTTAAAACAATGCAATACACCGTATATTATATTATAGTTTATATAATAATGCTTAAAATAAGGAATATATATATTAAAAAGGGGGAGAAGATGAAAATTGGTATATTGGTTTGTCTTCCTAGAATTGTAAGCAAACCATACAACCATCTCTTTCCTCATCATCATCGTTCTCCCTTAATCAAGTCTTCTCTATTTTCTCTCTCTCTCTCTCTCTCTCCCTCTATTATAAAAACAAACTTCACTGGTTCACATCAACAAATCGATTGAAGCATTTGAGAAAGATTAAGAGAAACAATTAACTCAGCACAAAAATGAGGAAACCAGAGGTAGCAATTGTAGCCACTCATCAAGTAAAGAAGATGAAGAAGGGACTTTGGTCTCCAGAGGAAGACTCAAAGCTGATGCAATATATGATAAGAAATGGTCAAGGATGTTGGAGCGATGTGGCCAAAAACGCAGGCCTTCAACGATGTGGCAAAAGCTGCCGTCTTCGTTGGATCAACTATCTTCGTCCTGACCTCAAGCGTGGCGCTTTCTCTCCTCAAGAAGAGGATCTCATCATTCGTTTTCATTCCGTTCTTGGCAACAGGTATATATTTTGCAATCGTTTTGGTTGTTTTACATGTTATCAATTAAAAAGCTAACTATAGTGGATAAGTTTTCTTATATAAACTAGCTTGTTTAAGGTAAATATTGCTTAAAATTGTCTGGATGATTTATTGGCTAATGGATAAATAGTAAAAGCGCATATATAGAGAAAACCAAGCCAATTGATCTAGAACAAAAGTTCACCTTAAAACGATCAAATTATTGAATTAGATATTTTATACATTCATATATATATATATATATATATATATATATAGATATATAGATACATGTGTGTGTGTGTGTTTTCTACCGGTTAAATATATAAGACGTGAGTATATAGCGAGTTAACATAAACAATCTGTGTGTATTGCTCTATTGTGAATATGACAACATAGTATACATGATATACATATCGTAAAAAGGTAAGATCGAACTTCATGTTGAAAATAGAGATTGGTTCCAATTTTCACTGCTACGATAACAGTTAAAATTCAAGAGATGAATGATTGTTTGTGAAGAAAATTGACCAAATTATAATTATAGTAACATTAGAAAGTAGACGCAAAAACCAAACTAGGAATGAGTACATTCACGTGTAATTATGTTATTATGTCAGTGGTCAGAGTTCGTTAATCGTGAGTGCTAAGACTTAAGAGAGTGATTCTTATAAAAAAATAGTTTTCGTGAAACCGACTTTTGTGTCTTTATCACCTTTTCTTCTCTTCTTTAGGGTTTTACTTCAACATTCATTTTCTAATTATACACTTTAAGTTTTTTCCTGTCACTTCCTACAGAAACATACATTTTTAATACTTGGTGAAATAAAAATTAGACGTTTTTCTATTGTATACTTATCTCTGTTTAAAATGTTATCTCAAGACATTTTATACGAACTAAAACAAATTAAAGCTTATTTTTCCTTTTTAATGTCTATATAAAATAATTGACTCTACGTATGCATAGATCTTAGATATTTCTTAGTTAATTTAATAAAATTAAATTACATATTTTTGTGAAAACTTATGTGAAATCATATAACGACAATTTATTTGAGCGCAAAGTAAAAATGTCTAAAACTATAGTTTTTGTGTAACTTTCTAGTAATTGCAGTACTTTGCTTTCACGTACTTTTGGTCGGTTTCTAATTCCCATGCAAACAATTGATGCCCTTTTATAAAATTTACATAACAACGTCTCATTAAACTAGTCTACCCTCTTTCTTCTTCTTCTTCGATCTAATAGGTGGTCTCAGATTGCAGCACGATTGCCTGGTCGGACCGACAACGAGATCAAAAACTTTTGGAACTCAACAATAAAGAAAAGGCTAAAGAAAATGTCCGATACATCCAACCTCGTCAACAACTCATCCTCATCACCCAACGCAAGTGATTCGTCATCCAATTCATCCTCTTCTTTGGAGTTTAAGGACATTTTAGGAAGCTTCATGCCCTTGCAAGAACAAGGATTCATCAACCCCTCTTTCACCAACATGCCACACAACAACAATCCATTCCCAGCGCCAAACCTGATTAGCCACCCCTATAATGACGATTTTACCCCTTATGCAGATGGTTTATATGGAGTAAACACAGGGATTCAAGGAGAACTCTACTTTCCACCTTTGGAATGTGAAGAAGGTGACTGGTACAAGGCAGATATAACCAACCATTTAGAGGACATGAAAACTAATGGGGCTGGAAACGTACCTGAGAGTGTGAGAATGGAAGAATATTGGGACCTTGACCAGTTGATGAACACTGAGGCTCCTTCGTTTTACTTCAACTTCAAGCAAAGCATATGATTTTTTCACGGCATTTTTTTTTTCCTGTTGGGGAATATATTCTCAAGATTCATAGCTACACACAAATGCAAATACTGATAAATACATTGTCATAGATAGATACTAAAAAGATAGAGAGTGTTTTGTACGTCGAATAATACCAGGGCTTGATGTGCCATAAGTAATGATTAGTCAATGTAAAAAAATATATCCTTTAATAAAAGATAAAATATATACACATACATTTATGAACATTGTAAGACTTTTTTTTATAAATCTATTGGAGGAATATATTTAATGTTTCAAAGTGCACTAAGCCAAAAGTGTACCACACGGTCCAAGTTTGAGTATCTTCCAGCATTATTAGGGGTTGAACCGATCGTCTATCACGATCCAACATATTAATCACTTGGACCGAAACTCAAGCCTAGACTGACCAAATATAAATAATAAATTTGAGTATATTCCGACATTGCTAGGAGTTGAACCGTTACGATTCATCATGTAAATTACTTGAGCCCAAACCCAAGCATACTTAAACTGACCAAATATAGATAATTTAGTTCCCAACAAGAATCAAATTCAGGACCAATGTGGGTATAGACAGAGCCATAAAATTTTACCACTGAACTATCACCATTAGGTTAGTAAAACATTTCAAAAGCTTTTTTAAAAAAAAATTTGGGGTGAAATATGACCTTATATGTGCATAGTTGAAATGAAATCTTTTGTTTCTATTCGTTTTATTAAATCCAGTTTTTGTCGATAATAAAACTGTTTCGAAGAACTTTATTTGATCTATCTGGTTTACAAGAAAAAATTACTTTAAATTTTTATAGAATGTAACGAAAGAATAAAAAATAGTTTTTTTTTTAAACATAAGAAAATATTTACAAAAACATAGGCTTGAGTGAAAGTAAAAATAGTACTTCTACACTCACTACTTATTTGAGAGTGGAGCGGCTCACACTGGGGCTATGTTCACTGCCTTTTTATCTGTCTCAACCGTTCTAGGTACACACCACCTTACTTTGCAGCCTAGGTTCTTGCATTCCTTTCGAACCTGATGGGAGGTTTGACCCATTATGGTATCGGGTCTGCGCATATCTTCTACGGTGCTAACTGCGTGCCGCTGGCCAAATGGTGGGGCTATAAATTCTTAATTTCAATAGTCAACTACATTCTTATTTGACTTGGTTTAGGTGGTGCCTGGTGGAAGTTCATTGGCTTGTGGTGAGGACTAAGGACCACCACTCATTAGCATTCTCATTCTTTTCCTACTATCTAATATCTTAGAATGGCTCTGAGATACAGATGTGATAATGTTTGAAATCAGTTAAGAGAGTTTGAGCTCGAGATTTTTATTCTCTCACACATCTTGAGTAACCAGATCTCTTGCATCAATTTTGTTTGTCGTCTAACTTTACTTGTATTAAGTGAGACCACCGCCTTTACTTGATAGTTACTTTACAAAGCTGTTAAAGAGTATCAACAAACAAACACAGAACAAACCAAAAGGAAATTAATGAATCTTATTTAGCTGAAACAATATGTTATTATTTTCTCATACATTGTTCATTGACAAATATGACTTGAGATATTAGAAACGCGAATACAAAAAAATACGGGAAATAATGAGGCAAAGAGGAACACTTTCCGCTTTGCTACAACAGAAGAGATAATAATCAATTTAATGAGGTAAAAATTACAACAACAGTAATGAAATTTCAGAAAGAAGTCTGAAAAAACTGAGCCTTTTGGTGTTATTAGTATCGAAAAAGCACTTACCAGGATTTCATGTTTGGCTGTCCGTTGTGCTTTCTTGAATAATAAAAATAAACAAATCATCATCAGTTTCACAGCTTCACAGAAACAACAACCTCTCTCTCTCTCTCCCTCTCTCACTGAGTTAGCGATCCAGCTGCAGCTGGTCGAGCCACGCATCGAGAATGTCACTCTCACGACCATCGCTGTGAGGGTTCCCACTCGAACCACCTTGAACCAATGGTCTTGCACCATTCATGTTTGTGGATAGGTTGCTGCTGTTCCTAGGTGATGCAGAGTCTTTTACCAGCTGCTGAACCCATGTCACATCTGCTTCCCTGTTTGAGTTATTATTAGCCAAGGAATGAGATTTTCTCAACCGGCCTAACTCATCTGACTGTACCGACCAGTCCACCTTGTTACCATGGTTCTGGTCCCAACTTGACCATGGACTCAGCGGCGAACCAGAATCACTCTGCATCACATCACGCGGCAGATTGGATCCAAACTCACGGGAGCTAAGGCTGCGCGAATGCAGCTGCTGTTTCATTCGAGCGTTCATTGGAGAGATAGGCTCCATGGCTCGTGGTGACTGAAGCATAGAATGCTGCTCCACATTCTTTGGAGAAGACATGAGATTTGTCCTAATGGGAGAAAGCATGCTCTGCTGCTTATTACTCTGTAGCTGATTAAGAAGCGCGGATTTGTGAGAAGGTGATAGAACAGATGAGACAGCAAGCTGATCAGAGAAACGAGGAGATGAAACCTCGGCAGCTGAGAAATGTTCCTCCAGGTTCTTGGGACGAGCGGAATGATTATTCATAAAGCGTGGACTGGACATATCGCCAACGAGCTGACGCTGCATCTCATACTCTTGCAGCATGCTGAACTGCTCAGAAGGAATATCTCTAGCGTTGAGAGAAGATCTCAGACGGCTCAGCTGGACATTGCTTCCAGGAAGGTGCAACGCCGGTATGTTCTGTTGAGGCCAACCCATGGAGGAATGAGGCATGACACCGTTTCCAGAAGGAGAGATCGGAGGTGTGAAGGAATGTTGAGCTGCAGATGGCGAGCCTGGTAACATGTTCAGAACAGAAGCCATGTCCATAGTAGAGGCGGAAAGAGAAGAAGAAGAAGAAGCACGAGGAGATGGCAATCCAGACCCTGTAGAAGCGTACAAGGGACGCAACTCTTCCTTCAAATGAGCGAAGAAGCAAACCCTTCGGTTGCAACCAGTCCCATCCTTGCACAACCGTGTTCTGTATTGAGCAGGGTGTAGCCAGCATTCAAAAACTCCGTGAGCATACTCGCACATATCACCTTGCTTACAGGAACCCTTCTTGAAATCCGGGCATGGGACACAGGTGTAGTGAAACTTCCTCGGGTCTCTTCTCCTGGCGTTCTCACCTGGATGCGCGAATGGACACTCAGTCCAGTCATGGGAGTAGGCCCGAGAACATGGACGGATCTTGAACGAGAACATACGAAACTCATCTGTGGAATAAATCCCACTTTTGATGTCTGGCAACGATGGATCAATCGGGTACTCCTTTTTCTCTGATGCAAAAGCTCCATCCACACCATTGGCCTTAGTTGGAGAGGACACCGAATCTAAAGAGAGCAGGGATGAGCCGTTATCCGGTGATGATGAGAGAGACCGGAAACTTGACCCCAAGCTAGACGACGGATCTTCAGATACAACCTCATCTTTCATCAAAATCTCCTCAAGGATGGTCCTCGAACCAGGAGCGAGAGGAGACACAACAAGAACATCAACGGGACGATTCCCATGAGCATCAGGGACGTTAGGATCCGCTCCTGCACTCAGAAGCAACTTGACAACATCCAAGGAGTTCACAGAAGCACCAGACGCAGCGCAGTGAAGAGCGGTGCTTTTATCCGGACCACAAGAGAGATTCAACTCAGCTTCCGGGAAAGAGAGAATAAGCTTCACAACGTCTAAGCTTCCGTATAACGAAGCAACCATCAGCGGGGTTCTCTGCTCAACAACCATTCTTCTAGCAAACCTCTGGCGTCTGTACCAGAGACCCACCTGGTTGATACAAGGCACAGCAGAGAGCTGCTTCTTAAAGCCATCCACGTCGTTATCCGCAGCAAACTCGAGTAAGGCGGAAAATGAATGTTCACACTCAGCATCGTTCACGGATTTCTCCAAAGAATCCTCTGTATCAAGCTTCTTAAAGAGACCACACATGTTTGTCGGCACCGGGAAAAAATGATCAACCAGAGGAGAAAGCGTCTTCGTTGCTTGGGGCGGTGAAACAATCAATAACGTATGCCTGCAATACATATGCAGTGGAAAAACTGGTCAATCAAAAAATTGGGCAAATAAGGAATGCTATTGAATCCAATAATAAATGAAGAATTGACCGAGGGGAAAAAAGGAAACAAATTTGATAAGTAAATAAACAATAATAAAGTTAGAAGATTTACTTTAGAAAAGAAAAAAAAAACTCAAAGATCAAACCTTTCACAATCAGATCTAATAAAGACTGGAAATTTTCTGAATAAAATCAATTCAGTTCAGTTTCAGACGAACATCCTCATCTAACATTCTCTACCAGAGACGTTCCCACCAACCGAACAGATGAACAACTTTAAGAGCAGATGATTCATAAGACCAACTACCTTAAAACCAAATTTATATTAAAAAAAAAAAAGATCTTAAAAGTTAACAGCCAGGAGGAAGAAGAAGAAGAAGAAGTCAATGAATAGTCAACCATATTAGAAATCTCTAAACTCGAGTTGAAAGCTCAGATTGAGAGAACACACCACAACATATTCCAATATTCAATCAAAATTAAATTATAACAAAAAAAAATGTTCTTCACTAAATCTAATCCACTCGTGAGTTTGCTTACCCTTGTCGGAAGATCAGAGGCCGAATCGTTCGATCTGGTACACAACAGAACTGAATCTAAGCTTTAATGACCAAAAGACAGAAGCACATTTCCAGATCCAGAGGGAGGAGGAGAAGATCGATCAGCTCAGAGAAACAAAAAGAATCGAAAACGGATGAGAGAGTTTAACTGGTGTGACCGGGAGAGCTGGTGAGAGAAAGAGGAGGGAGGTTAAAGAGGTTTGGAGCGTATGTGACGGGATAAAGCGGTAGGAGGTGGCGGGCGCGTGGGTATATGTTTAAGCGTATTGGAATACAGGTTTGAAATCCACGTGAAAAAAAGGAATCTGATTCTTGAAATCTGAGCCGTTGGATTTGTGAAGGAGCGGGACTCCGCTGACTTTCGGTGGTCAAGCTGCAGGTCTTTCGGCCCCTCTTTTTATTTTTAAAAATTCAGAATATTTTTAATACTATTTTGTGAATTTTATAATTAGAGAAACATTATTACAAGGATCTCAACAAAAAAAACAATAAGTGAAAATAATGATAATTATTGTTGGTATCTTAAAATGATAAAAAAAAAAATCAGTCCAAAATATTTTTTATATTATATATATAAAGTGCGAATCCTAAATAAAAAATGTCCATTAAAAGAATTTTTATGTATCTCAAGTAAACCCGAGATGGAATAACATCCATCCATCAGGACTGGCTGTACTGCCATAACGCTTACATACTCCTCTATAAACTTTATCTTTAGAGTGTAGTTGGTAAAATATTAACCAGAAAAAGAATATATATATCAAAAAAAAGTTATAAGAAAAAGCATGCTAGATGATTTTAAATATTTTTTTCTTCAGTTTTATAAGGAAAAAAATCTTATGTCTTCACATTTTTCATGTTTTAAGCTAAAAACTAATTTTCTTTAATTAATGAAAGTAGAAAAGAATCCAAAAGTAAATTTGGCTGAACATTTACGTTACTAGAAACAACTAGTAAAACCTTAATGTCTTTAAAAAGAAATTGATTTTTTAGACCCGAAGTCTTAACTTTTTAATATGCTTTATTTATTACTTGTTTATGCGGATTTGTAGACAATATGAGTGATCACATTTTCTTTAGTTCGATAGAATCATATGATACATGTATGCCTTGTCTGATTTAATCAAAAAAAAATTGCATGTGTATTTTTGCGTGTAATATAGTAAATAGTAATCGAGAGCGTTATAATATGAGACACATTCCCACTTTCTTTAACGTTGAAAGACACTTTGTTTATCTAGCACACAATTTCAAACCAGCTGTTATTTTTGAGACCATTATAACTTTGCTTTTGTATAAAGAGGAAAAAAAAAATTGGTTTCTTTTAAGAAAGCAATCGTAGAGTTATTCATAGGTTTAACTAAATGAATTTTCGGTTACAATTAATGATAAAGGTGTTAGATAAAAGGTAGGTATATGGGAGAAGGTGAATTGTTTTGAAACGTTGAATCTTTTTGAGTGCGTAACATATTAAGACACTTTTTTCTCTTTTTTAACACATTCAGACACAACACGCTGGAAGAGCACTTTATCGTGATTCTGAGCTGATTTGAGACCAGTGTGCCCCTCGCTTCCTTAACTGAGACCAGAGTTGAGTTAGTAATATAATATTTTTATATTGTCAAGTTGTCAAGTACCGTACAGCTTTACGTTTTGTGTTTCCTTGGAGAAGTAATGTCGTTTGGTTCCTCGAGAACAATGACAAACAACAGCTGTCGGATGAAAGCCAATCCAAAAATGAGTACGAGCTTTGGTTGAGAAAATAGGTTTGATAATAAAATATTCCTTCTTCTCAAAATATATTTATTTGTCTTTTTTCAAAATTTTAGATATATAAAGAAATTATAATTGTTACAATAAATTGTAATTTCTTTTCTCTATATTTTAAGATCCATTTGTATATATATATTTTAAAAATTATATAAAAATACATGGACATAGAAAATATGGACGGAAAAGTGTGGATATGGACAAAAAAATACATAAACAAAAAAAATGTGGACGTGGACATCAAAGCTGGACATTGACACTAAAATGTTAAAATCCATACTTACACCAAGTTAGATCTATATTAGTTACCTATGTTGACATAGAGTTATGAAATGAAAGACTAAATGAAAGTAGGTAAACCACACTTTGAATTTTGGATAGGAAGAGGTATTGAGGTGCATCATCCGTGGACTCTTGATGGGTGGGAACAAAACTGATGTTTAGGACGTTGTTGTTATGAACTACATCATATAATCTCTTGATGTGAAAACACGGACGGAAAAGAGTGGATATGGATAGAAAATACATAAATAAAAAAATGTGGACATGGATATCAAAGTTGGACATTGACACTAAAACTTTAACATCCATATTTACACCAAGTTAGATCTATATTAGTTACCTATGTTGGCATAGAGTAATGAAATGAAAGACCAAATGAAAGTAGGTAGACCACACTTTAAATTTTGGATAGGAAGAGATGTTGAGGTGCATCATCCGTGGACTCTTGATGGGTGGGAACAAAACTGGTGTTTAGAACGTTGTTGTTATGAACTACATCATATAATCTTTTGATGTGGTCATGTAGTCAAAATATCTCCATGTATCCTCCATGGATTCTTGTTGTGGCCATGTAAAGTTTGCCCCAAAAATCCATCTGGTTATGTAGCCAAAGTATCGATTAAGAACTCTTGTTGTGGGAGACCAAAAGACCAAAAAAAAGAAAGTAAGTGTTTTAATTAAAGTCAAGAACTTTACTTTCCGTTCGCGACCTTTTATGTTGTCATATTTTTTCACAAAAGATTTTGGACGTGTTCGTCATCGCGTCCTCTCCACACCGTGAGCTCAGACCTGCTCACCGTCTCGTTGTCATCTCCACAACGGAACTCGGACCTGTTCGCCGTCACATCGTCATCTCAACACTGGGGCTCAGATCTGTTCGTCATCTCTTCCATCCACAAAACTTTAAAGATTCGATTCAATTAGATATTTACAACATAATAAATAACTAAAACAAGAAAAACAAAAAAAGTAAGGAATTTTGAGATTCTTGAAAGTAAAAAAAATAGAAGGAAATCGAAATACAAAACCTCTAATTTCCATATGCGGTAAAGAAGGTTGACTATTGAGTTTAACTTTCTTCTTCGACTTCGATTTCACCATTGTTTCTCAAAATTGAACTAGGTTCTGGATAGAAGATGAAAATGGTTCGTGATTTGGGAGAAATAGATCTACTTTCGAAAGTGTATTTCCTTTTTCTATTTTTTTTTTTAATTCTCACTCAACGAGACATAAGTGTTACACTTTTGTTTACCTCAGTATAGTTAAAGACAAGTGTGGTTAAGTTAGTAGTGAGGATATCTATGACTTTCCAACAAAGAAAGTGTGTCACATGGGTGAAGTGTCTCCATGTGTAATATGAAAGACAAAATGTGTCTTAGAATGTAAAAAATCAATCTTTTTAGGGACATATGATCTAACGGCTGGGGAGAATTGTTTTCTTTAACAATGGGGTTTGGTTGATGGTGCAATTAAGAGAGATGCGCCGGTGGTGAAGACATATTTCCTTTTTTCATCAGAGCTTGTGAATCTCTTGTTTTGAAAACTAAGGTGAAAGAGAATTTGAGGGGAGTCGCTACGGCTACTGTCTCTGTAATGAATAGTTTACAAGGTAATGTAGCAATGGCGTGTGGTGTTTTATAAAAGAGAGGCATGATTTTGATAAAAAAGTTTTTGTCTTGTAAGTTGTGTCTTTTGTAAAAGAGTTGTTTTTGAAAGTCCTGATTTTGATAATTGCAGATGGAAGAGATGTGTTTGGTGATGTGTGGATCACGGGTTTGTGGTTCCGATGGGAAATGGGAGTTCGTGGTGGACAAGAAGAAGATGGCTAGGATGATACCGATTGAGGAGGGAATATCCATCAAGGAACTTGAACACCGGGTGCTTTCGGAGTTCAAACTTGTGGAAAGAGGGAATGGTGTCTCGCTGACTTATTGGCCACCAGATAGCTTGGATCTGGCAACTGGAATTAAAACCCCTCCTGTATTGCTAACAAACGATGAGGCGTTGAAATATTTTTTTACACATATGAAGGTTAACGGCTCAATGAATTTGTTTGCAACGTTGGAACGGCTGGGAGAAGGGGTTGTGGAAGAGGATCGTGGTATGGGCGTGGGATTTGATACACCTGTAGGGGATAAGAAACAGACTGTTAGCGGATGTGAAGGGAAAGGGAGATACGTGTCAAGTGTAGGGTCAAAAGCCAACTTCATTGATCTTGACGACGTTGAATTGGTGAACAAAGTGGAGAAATTTGAAGAGAGAATGAAGTCTGCGAGTAATCCCACAGGTGTAGGTGATGTTAGTGGTAGCAGCGAGGGTATTGATAGTAATTATAGTGGGCTAGAATAGATTGATGAGAGGGATGTTAGACCATAGGGATATGACTATCAATTTTGGAAGCCTCTAATTGCTGGGGATTTAAGTGGCTCAGATGCAGTGGATGCGGTGTTCAATAAAGAGGCAGAAGGTGTGGTTAAGGAAGAAGAGACTAGACGACGGTACAACTGTTATAGTAACAATGCATTTGATCATATGGTGGATCCTGGCGGCTCTAGGCAGGGGGAGAGAGCCGAATACAAGGTTGAGGATCCGATGGATGATTTCGCGTGGATGGGAAAAACCAGTCTCAGTGGTCGCGCGTTTCGTGGACACGAGACTGGTGGAAGCAAAACTCGTGGACATGAGACCGGGAAGCGGGATCTAAAGGATGTTGACGACGAAGATTTGACATTCCACCTCTATATGATGACACATAGTACGAAGCTGCTGAGATACCATGCCTTGATGTTGAGGAAGCCGATGGTGTGGTGCATGTTGAAAAAGTCTATGGAAGCAAGGTTGATTGTCAAATCTCTTTAGCCATTTATGCCATCAGGAATCAGATCCGATTCAAACAAATTTGGACAAAAGTTGACTCATTTGGGTGCGAGTGCCTTAATTCAGGGTGTGATTGGAGAGTGACAGCGCATGAAATACGCCAGTGGCTACTATGAAATCAGAAAAGCCCAGCTGGATCATTCATACCCAATAGAGAGTAGGGAAGGGTACATGAAAAGAGGAGCAGCCAGAGTAATTGCTGTTGTGTACAAGGCGAAGTTTAATGAGCCAAATAAAGGACCAAAGGTAGGAGAATTATAGAGGCTTGTGCTGGAGGATCTTAGGATATCAGCATCGTACATGAAGTGTTACAGAGCCAAACAGAAAGCTATTTTCGAGTTGAGGGGAACAAATGACGATTCATATACGAAGCTGGCGGAATATTTGTATATGTTAAAATTAGCAAATCCAGGCACCGTAGCTGATATAGAGTCCAAGATAGACAAAGAAGGGGTGGAGCGTTTCTTGTACTTGTTTCTCTCCTTTGGTGCATTTATAAGAGGTTTCAAGAAGCTAAGGCTGGTGTTGGTTGTTGATGGTACCCACTTCAGCGGGAAGTACAAAGGTGTGTTGCTGACAGCGAGTGGGCAGGATGGTAATTTCCAGGTATTTCCGTTGGCATATGCAGTAGTGGACAGCGAAGATACGGAGGCGTGGACATGGTTCTTACAGAAGGTGGAGAGAATATTGGCTGATTCAAGTAACGTAACTATTATTTCTGATAGAGCGACGTGCATTGCAACAGCTGTTAGTCGTGTGTATCCACAGGCACATCATGCGTACTGTATTGTTCATTTGGCAAGGAATAAAAATGTTAGGTATTCAAGCAAGGGGCTTGCGAAGAAGGTGACAGCAGCGGCTACATCGCATAGGATGCGGGACTACAAGAATTATTGTGACAAGATAAGGGCTACAAGCAGTGATTGTGTAATCTATTTAGGGAAGATTGGGACGGCGCATTGGTCTAGGACATACTTCACATGCGAGAGGTATAACATAATGACAAGTAACATAGCTGAGCAGCTAAACAATGTGTTGGTGGAAGGGAGGTCGTCCCCGATTGTTGAGTTGGTGATGTTTATACAAGGGATGATGACAAGGTGGTTTAGTGCTCGTAGGAAGAAGGCTGAAAGGCACAGAGGTTTGATAACTGTTGAAGTAGATAAGGAGATGACCAAGAGGATGGCGCTAATTAGTGGCAGCAAAATCAACTCTGTAAGTAGTTGGGCCAGTCAGGTTGTAGGGAAGTTTGGAGGTTATGAAAATGTTGTCCTTGATAAGAGAAAATGTTCCTGCAAGTATTTTGACAACATGCAGATACCATGTGGTCATGTCATGCTGGCTGCTGATAGCCTTAAGGTGCCTTACGCTACACTGGTTGTTCAATGGTACAAGACAAATTCTTGGAGAGAGACGCATGCTGGGGTAATCAGTCCAATAGGTGACCCTAGGGACGAAGACATACCGGAGGATGTGAGGAATAAGGTTTTGATGCCACCGGTGACTAAAAGGCCAGCGGGGAGGCGCAAGATAAAACACTATCTATCAACGGGAGAGATTCCTGTAAGCTGTGTTTGAAATAATAATGAACTGTTTGGTTTGTGGGCTGCGATCTAAAGTAAGTGCATGTGTGGTAGGTTCCAAAAAAGAAGGCACTGGAGAACAAGTGTGGAAGATGCATGGGGACATGGCATAATAGGACGAACTATACGCGTCCAATATGAATGTGGTAGAGATCGTGGTTGCAGGGGAATTTTTTGTGTGATGGCAATGATATAAGGGGATGGATGTCTCTATTTTGTAATTGTGGATGGTCAGCTGTGGATGTTATGCTTTCTGGACAATCTGTTTGGCTTTTGATTTGTGCATAACATCCACATATGAGCAAATCACTTGTGGATGTGGTCATCCGTGGATGTTATGTGTTTGGACATGTTGTTGATTTAATCTAGTATTGTTGGGTTGTAGGAAAGATTATTGTGGATGCTTAGATATTGCATGTTGTTGCTGTGGATGACCAGTGATATTTATTTTGTAATTGTGGATGGTCAGCTGTGGATGTTATGTTTTCTGGATAAGCTGATTGGCTTTGTTTTGTGTCACTTGTGGATGTGGTCACACGTGGATGTTATGTGTTTGGACATGTTGTTGATTTAATCTAGTATTGTTGGCTAGTAGGAAAAGATTGTTGGGGATGCTTAGATATTGGTTGTTGTCGTGGTGGATGACCAGTGATATTTATTTTGTAATTGTGGATGGTCAGCTGTGGATGTTATGTTAGTTGCGTATTGTCAGTTCGGTTGTGATTGCTCATAATGTGGATGTTATGCCTGTGGATGACCAGTTTCGCTTATATGGATCTCTAAGTTGTGGATGTTCTCAAATGTTGTTTTGTGTTTTAGAATATCAATCGGTGGTCGGTAGTGATGTTGCATATAATATATACTGTTGTGGTTGGTCCGGTGTGGATTTTGTAGCAGATAATTAAGCACATTATTGAATACAAGATTAGTGAAATTGATACAAGCACCAGATCTAGACCTTAGATCTAATAGTCTCTAAAACATCAACAATCTCACTGTTATCATTCTTGATGTCAAGAAGATCTTGCTTTAGATCGATCAGGTCTTGTTCGAGCGTAGCTTGTTTATTCGTCGAAAGGACCAGCTCTTCCGAATGGGCTTTGTCAACCCACTTGAAAACATGGCCTGGTCCAAAAGTTGTACCGCAACGGAAGAACCTTCTCCCGGGGTTTTCTTTTGTTTTAGCTGTGAGTATTATGGTCTGAGACCCACAATGGCACTGCCTTGGGATTCTTTTAACATTTTTTATATTCAGAGCCTGCAAGAAAAGGTGAGAATAATGCTGGTTATAAATGGTCTAAAAGACAGTGGAGGCTGACTCACAAATAGAGATTGGAGATAGAGACTTGAGTGCAGTATGTCCCTTGTGTGGATGGAATTGCATAAAAAGATAGGGGCTGAGGGTGGGTGATTTTTTTCTAGATCTGGGATTAACGAAGAAGATGAAGGGTAGATATTTATTTATTTACCGATGGGAGTGCTATTCTCGATGTCTGATCAATAAAACGCTGCATTGAATGAAATTGTGATCGTGGAAGTGAATCGGTGGATGTTCAGTTATTGATTTATTGACTGTATTTGATAGATTGTGGATGGGATACTGTGGATAGGGAAATGTGGACACAAATTGTTTTGTTTTTGTTAGAGCAGTAGATTACGTTAGCATTACTAAAAGATTAGTTAACACTAGCTAAAACACCAAATAAAAGAGCCACATATTGGTTTACGTTAGCAAAAGAACCACAAAGGTCTAAGATCGTACCATTATAATACATAAGAAGTCCTAGCCGAGAAGGGCACATTAGTAGTACTAGCAAAAGAGTGCCTCATAAACAAAAAAAAATAGACATAGTAGGGGGATGACTGCTCAGTGGTAAACGGGTAAGACGATGGTTTTGTATGCCTCCATTGCGTAGAATTGGCGGAACTTGTCAACATTGTGATCTGTGATACCGAACATGTGTGGGTGCGGGTCGTAATAGAGGTGCATTTCCATGAACTTGACGCTGACAGGACTGCAATCGCCGGATCTAAGTTTTTCGTAGGTGTTGGGGGGTGTGCTCCCATGTAAAAGGTGATAGGTCACGGGACTTGTCCTCTACGACATAGTGGATAAGGTAGGGTAGCATGTGGAGAATAGGTTTGAGGAAGCGTAGAGCTTTTTCATCGTTGTACAAGTCGGGGAGTGGATCGAATACAATGACATGTCCCATAACGAGGTTGATGCAAAGCCCCATCCAGTGCTTGTCAGCCCATATCATGGGAGTGTAGACTGTGCAAACATCCCTAATCAAGGTTTTGTCGGGAACCAGGATCAGCTTTTTTAGTCGGGGATCCCAGTGGATCTTGTCTTTCATCACAGCGGCGTGGAATTGACGCTCTTTGGACATCATCAGTGAAGTCAAGGCGGACGGTGTAAATGTCGCCTTATCCATTTGCAGCATGTCTTTGTGGCGCTCTCCAAGCATGTGCATTAGTACAGTCATGTGCTGTGGCAATCAGTAGACACTGTTTAGGTGAGTGTCAAAGATGGAAGAGATAAGAGAGGGATGATATTTGTGAGAAGAGAAACATGTATCAGTGAATCTTTCCATTTTTGGGGAGTGGCTAGACGGAGGAGGAAGGCGTTGTCAAAGTCTAATTTTGAAGGTGTAATGTGGAAACTGGCAGGTGGGAAAAGCGAGACATATTATTAGAGTAGAAAGATAATTATCTATGGGGGATATATGTACGAGAACTTACACATTTTGTTGTGCTGACAACGTTGTTGAAAAAAGTTCCTACAGATCCTCTGGAGGAGATGCGATCAGGAGATAATGGGGGAAAGTCCCGCAATCGATAAGTGCTTGGGCAAGGGTCTTTTCCTCGTCGTCTGGAGAATGAGGTGGTTTTTTTTTTGGCCGGCGAGGAGTCGCTGAGTTCGTGAACCTCTTTACCTCTCGTTTGTGCGTGCAAAAACATCTCAGATATAGGTTGGTGAGTAGGGTTGCAAAAACCGGTTTTACAGTTGTAGGAGAATGGAGTATGACTAAGAAGCAATACATCGAGTTCATCAACCACCCGCTGTATCTTCTGTTCCGCTGACTCATCACTGAGTTCGTTATCGGGGTCCTTACTCCTTTCGTCCTGCATCAAGTAATCATAACAGAAAATCACAAATTGAAGTCATCGAGGACAATATGTCAGATAATAGAACAATTTTACTACATCAATCAAGAGTCTTTTCGTCGGCTGGATCATACTAGGAGACCCTTTACGAGTAGCAGTTACAGCGAATGCATTGGTTGCCGAATAGTGGGGTGAAAATCCTTGTGAGAAACAAGCAGACTTGTTGGAGACGCTAGTGGGTGTCGTAGTCAAAGCAGGCAATGGGTAAATGGTGGTGGGGAAAATACGTGAAAGACTGATGCTGAAGAATCGTAAAGGGGACTCTGCAATCAGTTTCTGGTATTGTTGCACTGGGATTAGGAGAGGTTTGTTTGTTTAGGGGTATAGCGTCGAACTGGGGGAAAGTGGCTATTGTAGCAGAGTGCTGGAAAGGACTTCCTTGTAGGAAGAGAGAGGCTTGGGTGGCGGAACAGTGGGTGGGAGAGGTGTGCGTAGTGATCACAAGCTGAGGGTGGTGAGGCAAGATGTTGGTAGGTGAGCTGGGGGGTGGTGAATTTTGGGAAGGAGAGCGGTGGTCAGGGGAGCTTAGATTTGTAGAGTAGTGTTCAGGAGATTTGGGAGCCGAGGTCTCGTGTGTAGGAGAGGTGTGATCAGTAGGGGTGTGGTCAGAAGACGGGTGGACAAGAGAGGGATGAGCAGATGAGGCTTGGTCAGCAGATTTGGATTTGGCGGAGTTGTGATCTTGTAGGTTGGGGATGGTCGAGTTGTGGTATTCGAAGCTGGGGACAGGTGTTTTGTGGGAAGGTGAGTTGGGGCTGTGGTTAGGGGAGCTGTGGTTAGGGGAGTTGTGCAGTGTGGTATCAAGATTGTTGAGATCGGTTCATACAGAGGGATAATGGTGGACCCGATATTGACTGAGAATAGGAAATTCAGGATCCACAGAGCTGTCGTCCTTCGTCTGCTCATCATGTTGGCAAAAAATCAAGATAAAATAAACATAAGAATAAGACTGTATGGTATATGTTGGGGTTGACTAAGTGGTGGTGCATAAGAAATTGTTACCTGGTTGTTCTGACTGGGCAGAGTTTGAAGACGCATGATGATCATGATCGGGATGATCAGTGTGCTCGGTTGTTTGAAGAGTTCTCCTACGACGATTCTTGACAGCAAACACTGGGAATGAAGAACCAGCTCTGCTCCTTCTCCTTTTGCGTTTAAGTTTTTCCTTAATCTGCTCAATGGTAGCTTCCAGAGTCATAACTCTGCCATTCAGTACAGTGACTTTGACTTCCAATTCAGTGACTTTGGCTTGCAACCACTCGTTAGTAGGGCTATGTGTGCGCCTTTGTTTCTTCGGGGAGACTTTTTTAAGTGAGGCTTTCTTGGGATTGGGTTCCGACTCTTTTCTTTTTCTCGAAACAGTGTGTTTCTTGTGGAGTTGGACGGGTTCCTCTGGTATTGTAGTAACTATGTATAAAGGTTCCAAACAGTCTCCTCCAGGCCACATATATTTAGTGGTTATTGGCTATCAGCTGCTCTATGTTGGTCACCTTGTCGGCTGTCTCTCCGTCTGACCAGACACCCCACCCTGGTTGTGGTCCCATCACGACTGTGATGGTTGATGTGACAACAAGCTACAACAGAAAGCAGCTGATATGAAAAAAAAAGACCAGAATAAACAATGTTACAGATAAAATATTCAACTTACATTGGGGTTTCCTTCAACTAGTAAAACATCATTAAGCTCAACAGAAGGATGGCTAGGTAGGTTTGGCTCGGTAAGATCCATTATTGTCTGCTCGTGAAATGGGGCAGGGATCTTCTACTGCAGCATAGGTATGGTTCTGAACGCGAGTAACTGCAGTGCTAGAGGGAACCCGATGAGACAAAATGTTTCTTGTTTGAGTTTTTCCACAAGCAAACCAACTGGGTCTTGGACAGGCCTGCCTTTCTCAAACTTCGGTGGTTTCATACAGCGAATGGTGTACATAAAGGATTCACGGCCCCAGGGAAATTGGAGGAAGACATCTACGTCCTGTAGCATCTTGACGTACTTCAAGGTGGGGCGGTGAACCTGTTTGGAGGCAATCAACACGCCATCAACGATGATGATGAGTGCAAGGGGGATTCGCCTCTATTCAGACATCTCTTTATCGTTCTCAAGCTCGTCTGCTAAGTCTGCAATGGTGATGTTGTTGTACTTGCCAATAAGCTCCTGCCAAAACGGATCTTTATGTGCATTCTTCTGCTTGTTTGCGACTATCTGGTTGGGATCGGGAGCTTGATGACCATTTGGAAGCTCTCCACAATTAAGGCTGGTAATGGTCCCAAACTCTTCAAGACCAAACCTTATAGGGTCGCTTCCAAACACAGTCCAGAGCGTGTTGTCTAGATTGCAGAGCAACTGACGGGACAAAAGACAATATAAGCTTACATGACACTGGGCACTGGTGGGTGGGGAGATCGAAGAGCTTCCCAAAAGGAGAATCCCTAATCTTTTTGAACTCTGTAGTACCATTAAGAACATGGCGGAGGAAAGCTAGGATGTTGGGTCTTGAGTAGATATTCAGACGGTGGCGGGGAAATCGATCCGTTGCGAAAAGTCTCTCGGGAAAACGATGGTCACATGTGTTCTCTGCAGGAAATTAAAATCAGATGCAAAATATTTTGGGATTAAGATCGAGCATAGAAAATAGACTTAATTAGTTGTGACAATGAATGGAATCTAACCTTCCATGACCGAGACTGAAACAACTCGGCGCGCAGGGGACAAATAACAGTATAGATCGAGAAATATAGATCCAAAAGTTCAAAAAGGAGAAAGGGGGTTGGGGTTCGCGAAGAATAGAGGGCGATAAAGAAGGATTGGGTCCATTTCTCAGGCCTCTCTCGTCGGACGGCAAGGTTAGGGTTCGTTTCCTCCGTTCTCTTTTAATCGGGAAAAGTGGTTAGGGTTTGATTTGGGAAAGTCCCTCTTTGTTTTCTCTTTACACGATTTGGGGCTCTCTTTTCTATATATTTCTTATTTGTTTTATAAAAAGAAATAATTTATTTGTTTTAACCGAAGTAATTAGGATGGCTAACGAAGGCTACATAAGTCTAGTTACGGGGTATCCCTGTAAAATCACTATGGTAAAGTGTATGATAAGTTCAATGTGTCTCTAAGGGAAATTAAGAACTCATATGTATCTCACAGTGTAATATTTTCAATTTATTATTCAGTATCTATTGATTATCTTGGAATGTGGCCCCTAAATTTATGTATAATATAATACTCCCTCTGTTTCCAAAAGATACATTTTTATATTTTTAATACATTAATTAATGAAAATTGTACATTTCCAAAAATATAATTGTATTTAATAAGATCTTTTATAGACGGAGTGTGTATTAGTAGACATAGGATTGAGGTTGAGCTTTAGCTAGCAGTCGGATCTGCTCCTGCATAGACATTAAAGCCTTAGAAGAATTTTACATGTTGGGTTTTTTTTTTTTTTTGTAACACTAATTTAAAATGTTGGTATTGTTTTTTTGATAGCGAACATTGTCTAGTTTACCTCTCGTACCAGAATTGCATGATAGAGGGGTTTTGTCATGCCTTGAAAAATATTTTTATCTATGTTTAGGTTAGGACTAGATCAAAACCAAATCGCAGCTAAAACATATGGTTTAATGTTGTTAGTCACATACCTCTCTTTTGAAAGACGAAGACATTAATTCATTGTCCTACATCTGATATTTCATGTTCAACAATATAGTTCAATGATGCAACGGATATGTAGCAGATATGCTTTGCTAATTAATTGACTAAATTATTGACGAGGTAATTATTCAAATGCAAATCATATGCTCTAATACACAACGGCGGACCCAAGAGAAATTTAAGTGGGTTCAAAAATTTGTAAAAAGGGTCATAGTGGGTTTGAAACCCTGGTTTTGAGGGTTCAACAAGCTAAATTTACCAACTATGCTAATGATTTTCACATGTTTTAAGCTATAACTAACTTTATGTCAAAGTTTTTGTGGTGTCAAGTGACACCATAACTAATATCGTGGGTTCGCCACTGCCAATACACCCACCTAGCTGATGTTACAAGTGCTTTGCATGTTAAAATGTACTATCAAAACTCAATAAAGACTACATATTAACAAACTGAAGATGGAATATGTTGTGAATATTAGCATCTGTAAGTGCTAATTTGTAAGGATACCATATGTTTACTGTCGCACTATATAAACACTTGACGCAAGAGCGACAAAGCATTCCAACAACAAGGTATCATATTAACCAACATGTCAAATCATCCGTGGTTCTGTGAATTCATAACGAACATAAATAAGCATATCATTATGAACAAGATAAGAGAGTAGTGACGACCATATATAGGAAGACTTCTAAAACCTTTGTTCACGTGTTTCACGAAATATTTGCCGCAGCAGTAACAAACAAAATTGTTTTTTTTTTAAGCACATAACAACAGGAACAAAAAATTTTAGTTTTTTTCCAAAATGTTCATGGTTATTCCAAAATTTTCAGTGTTGTTCAATGGTAATATGTGTAAGTTTTAGTTACGTCTGCAGAACTTTTTTAACTATTGAACCTCAACGCTTCATTGTGATGTTTATTAGAGGTTAGACAATTAGAAAAGTATAGTATTAGAATTTTTTTCAACAATAACCCATGCACCTGGAAGAGAATTTGCTGGTTCTTCTTTCTAGAGCAATTGATTCGTAATTATGAATTGTAATTTGAGTAGTAGACCTATCTCTTCCCCTAAACATTATTTGCGAAGTGATTTGTACACATGTCATCACTACAATCATTTTCGCTAAAAAAAAAGATGATATGACTCTTAAAGTAGATGACATGGTTTTAGAAAAGAGTGACATGACATCATATTAATTGTGAGATGTAAAATTTCCTTATAAAAATTTATATTTTTTGTAGGGATTTTAAATATGTTAGTAAAAATAACTCATATATCATCATTAATGTCAATTTTCCATATAAATATTTATTTATAGTAAACTATTAAAATATTAATAACTCATATATCACAATTAAAATAATAATATATATGTATATATATATATCTCATGTTAATAAAACAAACTAAATACAGTAACACTAATCCAAAAAAATCTGATAGTTAAATGTTTAAACATTATTTAAATTTATCTGTTTATCTTCATCATTTAAATTAACAAAAGATTTTTCGGTTTAACATATTTTAACTAAAAAACAAAGTCTCAAATTTATTAGAATTATATATATATATATATATATATATCCAGTTGCACAAAAAACATTAAACACAATAATATAATTAAAACTAATTTTATCTTTATTAAAATTTAAATAAAATCAAATTTAAATAGTTATACCAAATCAAAATAAATAAGATTACAAAAATAGTTTCATGATTTTCAATAGCTATTGAAGTTAAAGTATAAAAATAATAATGTTGAAATATAAATCAAAATTTTCTTTTGAAATAAAAACTGTTGCATTAAAAATTACTATTTCTGCGCATGGCGCAGGAAAACTCCTAGTATACATTATTTGAGAAGTGATTTTGACATGTGTCATCACCACATTTTTTCTCAATAAAATATGATGACATGTCACTAAAAAAGATTACATGGTATCAGCTAAATTATGACATGTAAAACTTTCTATTTTAATATTTATGTTTTAGGTAAGTTTATTTAAATATGATGATGACTATTTACTATATGCAGATTTATATTTCTTTACTAATATTCACTTTGGTAAGATTTTACAAATATGGTAATAGCTAATAACCTTCCTATATCAATTTATAAATCCCTATATTTTATAAATCTATATGTTACAAAATTTTTTTATAAATCTATATTTTATTATATATATACTATTGAACTAAATGTAGTTATAATTATATATTTTATCAACTTATATAGGTTATTTATATTTAGTGTATATATATTTATCAGAACTACTTTATATATTTTAAAATACAAAAATATTAAATAAAATTAATTAAATAAAGTATAATACAAATAAAATCTTTATAAAATGTAAATTACTTTTATTAAAGTTTTGAATAAATTTTTTTAAAAATTAAAGTAAACTTAAATAAACAAAACTACAAATAGTTACATTATGGTTTTTAACTAACAAATCTAAAATATAAAAATAATTATATTTTTACAATTATTATATCTGCATGGCAGAAAAACTCCTAGTTAGTTTGTATAAACATTGTTAAACTTGTTTTTCCTTTTTTGAAAATAAGTAAATAAATCAAAATATCAACAAATTAGGTTGGGAATCGATATTTTGTATTTTTCTTATAACTAATACTGAAATTTCTAATTCTTATAATGAAAAGAAATAGACTAATATCTGAGTTAAAAAGAAAAAGAAATAGACTAATAGCGGAATTGCTAATCAAACAACACAATGTCTGGGTGGCCGAGTGGTCTAAGGCGCCAGACTCAAGTTCTGGTCCTCGTGAGAGGGTGTGGGTTCAAATGCCACTTCTGACACTAATTTCTTGTGGAAGCACCATAGCCTACTGGTTAAGCTTTAAAAGCTTCTACACCCAGGTCTGGGGTTTGAACCCCAGGCTATGCAATTTCTTGCAGATTATAGGAAATCCAGGTTTTAAGCCCCGGAGAAAGCGATTTATTAAACAATTATGCAGATTACGGACGAAAAACTTACAAGGGATCGACAATATGGTTCAAGTTAATAGAAAATCCATGTTTTAAGTCCCAGAGAAAGCAGTTTATTAAACAATTATGCCGATTACGGACGAAAGGCTTACAAGGGATCTACAATATGGTGCAAGTTAATCTGGTCAGGCGTAGATCTCATAAGGCAGGTAGTATTGTCGTTTGTCGAATCGTTTATGTAATCTTTCTCATATCCTAATTGTAATATCATAATAAATCAGCGTTAAAAAAATAACGCAATGTCATAGAAACTAATATATTAATATTAAGTACCAATATTAATGGCATAACAGGTGGTTAGAGGAGTGGCATAACAGGTGGTGAACAAAGGCTTTGTATTTTCGGTTATTGGAGAAACGACGTGTGGCAAGGGATTTCGACGACCGAGAAGTCAACCGAAGGAGAGCTGTTGCGATTCAATGATTCAAGTGCGGTGGAGACTTTCTTTCCAGCACCGGTGACGATCCCATGGTCGTACCGGTGGTTTGTCTCCACACCTTTAGTTAGCTGCGATTCGGAGTGCTGCGTTCCGTTTGGCTGACGTCAAGTTCTGCATTTCAGTCCGGACGTTCTTGTTTGGTTTCAGCCTTTCAGGTTTAGAAGCGGGATAATGATAGCAGGAAAGTTTGATGCTTGACCGGATGCACCAACGGTGTCGAATCTGTTGAAACATGTACTGAATGCAAGTCATTAAGTGCTCAATAATTGGATTAGAATGGGTTTCAGTATAGTGTCATGGTTTTCTTGTGAGTTACTATGTTCGTTTTGGGGTCTAAATTTAGGGTTTAAAAACTGGTTCATCTCGTGTTGTGAGATGAACTCGGTTCATTGTGGTAAAAGTTATAGTGATGACTTTATCAGGTAGCGTAAGACCCAACTTATTGATCCTAAGTGTTAGTATTTTGCGTCGTTTGTACGTCGATTGAAAACTTATATGGTTATAATCTTGTGTTCATGAATTGGATAATGAAGGTTGATGTTGAGTTAAAAAAAATAAGTACCAATATTAATGCATCTGGGACATATATATATCTAATATATTAAAAGGGAAGTACATTTTGTACGTAACCCTTAATTTTCCTCAATAATTACCAACAAATGCCATTGACAATTACAATGCTCATTTAATCGATCATTAAACTTCTTTTCATAGTTTAAAAACTAAAAGCCCATTCCCTAATGATCTTAATAATCATCTGTTCATTCTTAAACTAGCCCATCCACTAAACAGGCCCAATAATAAGTTTCTTTACTCAGTTTAATATTCTGCTACTGTCAGAATTTTCTTCATCGATACAAAAAGATCATGATTATTAATTTCACCAGTTGTGCATATTTAATCACACGGAATATAAAAACATGAAATCGAAACCAAACCGGCTTCAGTTGTGATTACACTCTAATGTACTATAGAACGAACCATGTCAAATAATTAATTTGAATTCGGTTTTGTGTATGGTAATAGTATTTACATGTATCTATTAATCCAACCAAGTCAAATCTTATATACTAACCAAATCAAACAATCGTTTGGGAAAATAAAAAAAATACACACAATCTTAATTAGCTCTAACAAAAATCATTTTGTCTAAGAAAATACTAAACTAACTATCAAAAATCATTTTGTCTAAGAAAATACTAAACTAACTATAATTTTCTTAAAATAAATCGTTAGATAGATATATGTAGAGGTGGGCGTTCATGTACTCATTTAAATACAGATCGGGTCTATTCGTATTTTGCGTTTTAGGAATTAAAGATTTTAGTCCTTTTTGGATATATAGAAATTTTGGTTCGGGTTCAGGTTCGGATCTTTGCGGATTCAGTTCAGATTCAGATAACATGTTTAAATTATTTTAAAAAAATTTGAAATTCATATATAATTAAATTTCTCAATTTTTTTTAAATAATGTATAACATATAAATTTGAATAATGTATACCAAAAGACCCAAACTTAACAAAAAAAATTTGTTTGGTATGAATATTTGGATGGAGAATCAATATATATTTTAAGTATTTTTAGTGTTTTGAGTATCTTTTATCTATTTTAGATATTTACTTTTCATTTTATTTATTATTTTAAGACATGGCCCATTCTACATTATATTTAACTATTTGATTTACATAAATTTGTATTAAGAATTAAAAATGTAAAATATGGATGACCTAAATACTGACTTAGTATCACTATAAGTTATGTTATGAAAAGAAAAATTGGTTACAAATATGTTACTTCAAAATGTTTTATATAATTTCTATTCAAATGAAATCTAAAAATACAAATACTTATTTAAACGGCTAGAACAATAAACTATAGATAAAAATATATGAGTTACTATAGATTTTTGTTATAAAAAGGTGTTGCTCAAAAATACACATTAAACTAATAATTTGATAGGACAATGTATAAAGTATGTACATTCAATATTATAGAACAAATTTAAAAATAATAAAAGTGAAAGAAAATAAACACAAACTTAATTTTGTTTTTAGACTATGAGAAATTTAAATTATATATGAATTTTAAATTTTTTTAAAATAACTTAAATGGGTTATCCGAACTTGAACCGAACCGAGTATGAACCAAAATTTCTAAATATCCAAACGGGACTGAAATCTTTAACCCCAAAAACCCGAAACCAAATAGATCTGAACCAAATCCGAATGGATATCCAGACATCCACCCATAACAAGACCAAAATACTAATTCATATCAAATATTTTTATCAACCAAAATATAACCCGCGCTTTTAAGCGCGGGTCAAAATCTAGTTGTACTTAAATAGTGTAACTAACCACAGCAGCCAAAAAGAGAATGGGACATGAATGTAGCCTCTCAACCTTGATTAAGAAATGTTGCCAAAGACACCAGGGAGATATACACTATCATTTGATCCATAGTGAATGTAGAACAAAGAGATGTTCGGATATGCAATACTGATCCCATATCACAATATATTTACAAAAAGCAGAGACATAAATGTTTCCATTTGCTAAGAGATGGAGTTTAGTTCAGCATCCAAAATATAGTGGTCACATCATCATGAGCATATGATATGTTTTAAGCATTCCAATCAAATAACTGTCATATTTATATAAACTAGTTGCATAGCCCCCGCGCAGGCGCGGGGCCGGTGAAGTTGTTGATGTATCGGATGATTTTTTGTATGTGATTTTATCTATTGATTATGCCCTTGAATATTTATCAAATGTTGTTTGATGATTATACCAAAAATAGTAAGGAATGAGATAATGAATTTTGAGTTTGAAACATGAAATTGTTTTTTATTATTAGCTTGTTTTGGCTCATAAATTACTTTCCCGACACATTGGACAACTTATATTTGTACGTAGCCAATGGTTAATGCAAAGACAATGAAATTTATGGCCGCAGGTGAGTGTCGAAATATTGGTTACATTGGTGTAATTCTCAAAGCAGATGGTGCATATATGGTTTTCCTCTTCGGTTGTCGGGTTACTTCTAGGTTTGTGATTAGATCAACGTCAAGTCTTGCGGTTGCATTTAGATTGTAGTCTCTAATGGCGAGAGTAACTTGAAGATGTTGGGATATAATATAATGGTTTTCCCTCATTAAATTCATCACATATTTGTTAGTCTCCTCAATAAGGAATGTAGAGCCGGATGATGAATGTCATGATATGATAACATGAAATCTAATGATTCAGCGACTGAGTCATTGTAATTACCTTGATTGTCAAAAATTGATGGTACCTGGAAATCGATGACCGATTGTTGTGTGTTTGGTCTTTGTATATAGATCTGGAGTAATTGTCTAGGATTTTCTCATATTGATGTTGTTTGGTGTGAGAGTCGATGGGTAAGAAGTGAATTGTTATTCATGTTTGTGTTTGGTTGTGAAAGCTTATCACATTGTAGATATGTTTATAGGTTGTTAGGAATTGATGTTATTTTTGCCTATTTATTTTTACGTTTGTTTATATAGTGTATTTATTATGATGTTGAATATTGAAATTAATGTTTTAGTATTTAATTACGGTGATTTATTGAATTCTCTTTGTTATGAAGACTAATTTTCTCTTTGTTTGTTATGATATTTAAAATAGTCAAATAAGAAGAATTGTAAATTCTTCTCATAACATTAATCTTCCATATAAAATATTAATATTTTTTTTTGCATAAAATGTTGACCTTCACAATTGCTTAATGTATAGCTTTACTTTCAAATTTATCGAAGAAATATCTTGAATACAAAATGAGGATTCTATTCATATTGTTATATAAATATTTATTTTAGTGGTTTATTTGAGCTGTGGAGTTTTTTTGTTGTCTTTCTAATTATTTGAATTGTTGATCATAAAATTGAAACTGTTTCCCTAATGTTTTATTGTAAAGTTTAGTAATCGTGAGTTTAAAATGTTGGGCTCAAATTACAATGGGCCTTTTCTGCACTATTGTATTGGAAAAAAATAAAAGTATGGTCTTTATTGTTTCTTCCATCTTCGGGTGAGCTTCACATCTGCGATTCTTTTCCTGATATGCATAAGTGTGTGAGTTTGGAGGGCGCAAGCGCGGGGTTATAAACAGAGTTTCATCTCAATATTTGCTAGAGTTATTGTAGTGTGAGTTTTGCGTTTTCGGTCGATCATTGTTTTTCAAGTTTTTTTATTGTTATAGGGTTAGAGTTATGATGATGAACTGTATAGGCATTGTTCTCCCTTTATGAAGGACTAAACTGTGTTAGTAATCTGATATATATATAGTTTGTAGTGTTGCTTGCTGTGTCACTGAGAATTCTTGTTTGTTTGTCTTTTTTATTTGTTTCTTGTACTGTTGAGAGTACATAAATTAAATTAAGTTGTTGAGAGTACCTTTGTTTCTGGATTTTTTTCTCCAAATTAATTGTGTACGTTGTATGTATTAAGTAATAATTTTTATTATCTTTATTATGTTTGTTATATTTTTTTATTTTATTTTTAAACTTGTTGCTTTTACAGAACCTTTTAAACAAATACATGAAGACTTGTAGAAATAACTATAAAATGAGTGGCAATTCTGAGTGTCTGGACCTTAATGGATTTTCAACAAATTTATGTATTTCTCATAAGAAGAAATTAGCATTGGTATGTTGACATTGAACATGTAAGCTATTTTCACAAGACAAGAGGAGTGAGCAGGTGGAGATGTTATTGTCGCATTAGTGTCTGTGTGGATTTTCTCTTGTATCTCTTGCTGTGCATGTGTTTGTTTCTCTTTAATTTGATGGATAATATGTAAACAAAAATCGTTGTTTGTTGTATTTATCAGAGTTCATAATTTACTCAATTTTTTCCGTTTAGGTGATTTCACTGATCTTGGTTGTCTTCTTCGTCTTCTTCATAAGCATCTGCGAAAGTATATTTATAAATTGTTAAATAACTGATTGTGTAGTTTGTATTTGTTTACCTGACTCGATTATATGTCGTTGAGTTTTAGTTAAGGTGCTTGGTTTGATATATTTGGTTTGAAGTTTATTTGTAAAATTAGACAAAAAGGTGATCATTAATGATTCGTTTTTTTTACTCTAGTTTTATTCTAGTTTTTGATGTTTTGATTATTTGGGTTGTTGTGATTTCTTTTAAGTTGTAAAATAAAGGTTTGTGTGAAATTAGTTTGATAAGTAAGGGAGATAAATAGACGACCACAGATCTTGGGTAGGAAATATTTTTGATCATTAACGTTAGTACAATATAGTAATTGTGTGTTGATTTTTTCTAACTGGTCATAGAGGATACGAATAATGACTCGAGTTGTTTATTTTCTGAGGTTCGAGCCTTGGACAGAACGGATTTGCCCAACCAAATGTGAGTTTAAATATCATTTATTATATCGAAACATAATATAAACCCATATGTAATATGATAATATACATGGAAGTTTGAGGTTTGTGGTTGCAATCATTTGGAGATTGTCGAACAACCTAATCATGACTGGAGATTGATCTCAAGAGCACTCGTGATGACTTCATCAATAATGGTTGATGGAATGAAGAATTGATGATCAGTTATCTTGTACATGTTTGAGCACCTAGCAATCTCAAAACGATCGATTTTCACGAACCGGCTTTGAAAGATGGCATGTAATAATTAGCACATCCGGCGGGAATAAATCCATGAATCACAAAATCTGTAAATAATATTATTCAACAAAGAATCAGGAAATCAATTGAAAATAATTATATTAAATAAATGTGATAGACCAAATATTAACTTACCATAAACTCACTGCCTTTCTTGAATTTCAAGGAATCCCAAAAGCGGAGGAGGCAGCGACAATGCTCTGACTACTACGACCAATAAGGAGAAACTCGAAGGTTTAGTGACAGACGCCGGTGACGCTGGTTTGAGGAAGAGGAGAGAGATATTTTCTAGAAGATGGTTAAAGCTAAGAGGAATCAATGATTTATGTGGAGATGCAGATTGGGTTCATCAAAGATGAGAATCATATATATATATATATGGTTTAAAGAGGGGCTACAAATCAGAAATATTTATGATCAAGCGATTTAAGATGGGGAGATAAATAGTTCACCGGTAAAAAAAATTACGAACAGAACGGCGCAACTCTATAACTCAGTCCGATACAATGATGAAAAGAATTCTAACTCATGTTAAACAACGACGATTTACAATATGAGAAAACTATAATTGTTGCAAACTTAAGCTATTTCTTAATATAACGTGATGAAGCTCATTTAAAAATGAATTCCATAATACATTTGCAGGCCCGTCCTCAGAGAAAGCCCAAGAAGTAATGGCTTCCAACCTTCATAAATATATATTAGTTTCAACCATCAATGTACAAATTATCCATTAGTTCAGTGGTATAAATGGTGGATGTTGTATCTTAGTAACCTGGGTTCAAACCACGATTTTGACATTTTTAACACTTTTTTAAAGTGGACCCCACAAAAATGCTGATGTGTCGCATCAGGAGTGATGCAAGTGCCTCATTATAGTATAGATTGTAGAATACTTAGTGTTTTTACGGGAAGATAACCTCTTTGCTCTTAGATTTATTTAGTAATCATTATTATTATAATAATATACTTTTATAATTTCTTATCTAGCATAGTTCCAAATTGTAAAAGAATATACATCTTCTGATATAAATCATTGTTCTCTTTTGTAACCGGAGATTTCTTTTGGCTGTCTTTGAATCCTTCTTCACATTGTTCCGTAAGGGATAAAGCACCACTCAGCATCACTCTAGCATCATGGTAAGCGTGCGATTTAAAGTCCGTCACAGCATCGTCTAAATTATCAGAATTAGCATCATAATAGTCGATGCAATCACGTAAAAGCAAATCAATACCATGTGAGGCATTCTTATCTGTACGAATCTTCTCTACGATGCCTTTCACGTTAGTGTTTACGGACGCAGCGATCTTCGTTGCTGCTATGGCCAATTCGTCGAGATTTGTTGCGTTTTTGCACTGTGGATCATTTTCAAGAGATTGGACGCAGAAATCATAGAAATTAGGTAGGTCTGATGATTCTGCACCTTTCTTACAAGAATCTCGAATTAGAGTTTGTGAAATTGCGAAACAGTTCAAGTAGAGAAAAAACATAACAAAGAAAGCAAATAATTTCATTATTTATTTATTTTTTGGAAAAGTAGAGAAAGAAAATAAAAACCGATTGACGAATAAAATATGAATTTTATGATGCAATTTATAGCCAAATGAGTCGAAGGAGTTGTATAAATTTGACATGCATATATGGAAAATTAGAAAGCAAATATTGCATGTTGACCAATGTCAAAATGGTTATGTTAAGAAATTATACATTAAAGGTGAATATGGTATGATAATATTTTCTTCTTCTTTTCTTTTAACAACAATATTTTCTTCTTCTTTCTAATAGGCCCCTACTTTCTAATATTTTTATCAACTTAAAATAAAAAACAAGGATAATTAAAGTTAAAGAAATATTTTTTTTTTTTGACAGAAGACTAAATGAAAGAATTTTTTTTTCTTACAGATTTTTAGTCTAAAAACTAAGAATTTTAAAATATAACTGCTATGTAATTTAACAACTTACGTTTGTAAGCCTAACTGTGTGTTCACTTTGTTGTAAAACTCTTTTCTACAGCCTTTAATTTTCTCAACCAACAAAAAACTCTTTCCTTAAAACAAATATAGTGGTATTCATAGGTTTTGTCATAGTCATCTACTCTATTAAAATAGAGTCCTAAATTTATCTACCGTTGGAAGTTGTTTTAAAATTTGGACCCTTATTAAAAAGTTACATGTAATATTAGATAGACGCTGCTTAATGAAATAACTGACAAAATATTTAAGTAGATAACTATTGATATAGTTGGTGAAGATAGGAACAATTGGAGATTTTTTTGGAAGGTTTAGTTTTCAGGAATATTTTGTGGAACTACAAAATATTGTCAGTTCGAAATTTGTAAAGTATTAACTATGTAAATTTAAATAGTAAAAATGGTTCAATCAGGAACTGGAAAGTTTTAGAACCGTGTTTAAACATGGTTTAATCATACAACTCGAGCTATGGCACGTCGACATCATTACGAAAATATGATCTCACAATGAAAAACATACTTATTGAACGCATAAATCCTCAAACATAAAAAATCCCTGAGCTAAAATATATCAAATAGGGATTTGATATGCATATAGAATTGTGTTATTATGGTCCAGACAAATCTTATGAACTCAATGAACACACTTCATTAGAAAAACCATTTTCATACACTATTATCTTGGATACGATTAAAGAAACACTAAAAATATGTACACGTTTATTCTTAATCAGTTTTGAACAAATGGATGTATAACTATATCTAAATTAGCATGGATGTATAACTATATCTAAAGTAGCATACAGTTTAATTTACATTTAAAAAATGAAACATGTGTATATTCTAAAATAGATGACATGTTTAAAATCAAGTATAGAATATTAACATAACTTTGTATTATTCTATTCTATTAGATAACCATATTCGATTCAAGTCGATTTAGATTTTGGTTTACAGAAGTTACAAATGATTGTATAATTGTAGTTTGGTTTAATTTTAGTATAACAATTATCCTATAAAACTGTAAATAAAACATGTTTTTATATTTGGTCACAACATGTTTAATAGATTCAAATTTAAAACATAGCACATTAATTTTAAATAGGGTTCTAAATTAATAGATTAGAATATATTTTTTTTGATGCTAAGTCTAAAAATAAATAATATATTTAGGAATATAATTCTCTTCTTTTTTGAACATTTTTAGGAATATAAATCTCATTCGGATATATTCGGATACCCAAAATATTTCATTTCATGTACGGTTTCAGTTCTTTAGATACCAAAATTTAAAATCCGTTCGAATATTTAACCAATTTTGGTTTGGGTTTGATATTACTTTCTCGGTTCTGTTCTTCGGGTTTGAGTTTTTTGCCCAGTCCAATTCAGACCCATGTATTCGAATTGAACTCAAAATTTTATTAGGTTTCTCACTATTATTTGCACCAAAAACAAAAATCCAAAATAACTAAACTCAAACCAAATCTAAATTTATTAATAACCAACCAGTTCCTATATTTCTTGAACCGAAAATCATAAAACTACTACCGATCCGGAACCAAACCAAAAACCAAAATATATTGTTTGAATATGAACCAAAACCTAATGGTCATGGCTAAATATATTATTAAACAAATATACATATTAATTAATTTGTCGACAAAAATATTTCTGCGCTTTTAAAGTGCGGGTTCTAACCTAGTAACTGTTACACACATGTTCATATGCATGTATACATATTTATTTCTTCAATTATTAAGTTTATCATCTTAAGCTTATATAAGTCATTGTTAAATCTAATATATGTGTATTGATCATTTTTTGGTGTTTCATTTTTTAACACTGGTCAATTTGATTACATTAGTCTCTATTTCTATTGCATAAAAGAATATTAGGTATCTCCTCCGGTCCGTTGATGCGACGAAACAGATCAGTGCACGCTCTCGTGTCATTCATAATGGAGTAAAGAGTGCTTGAATAGTGGAAGTCCACTCGGTCAGCAGCGACCTTCAGGGCACAACTAGGCAAGATCACATAGCCTTCTTAGCACACTCCAGAATGTCTTCTACAAAGGACTCATTCGGCCTATCGATAATCCTATCTTTGTCGGGGGCCACGTGATGCTGAGAAGATTGAGTAACCTCGTCCAAAGGGAGGTCTTGTTCATTTTGCGCTCCGCCGCTCAGTTCTTCCCGTAGACTCTTGGAAGATTTCTTCCTTTTCTTTTTAGGGCGTTGGATTCCCCAGTATTGACGGAAACTACACTTCGACCATCTGCACCCTTTCTAACCGGATGAACATCGGCCGTTGACCTACCAGCCTCCTCGTCAACATGTTCGCTTGAGGATCTTTTCTTACATTTTTCTTCCTCGTGAGTTTCACCTCTTTAGAAGAACCATTTCCTTCCTCGATCCACGTGTCAGCTGCCTCTGGAACCTGCTTGGTCGGAGACGTCTCCACATCCATCCACATATATTAGATTTAAGAATGGTCATTAAGTTCACTCCCGTTAAATCCAATTCATCACCAAGGAGAGAATAGAGGTTCAAAATATCCTTCATTTTCTTGACTTTCTAGGTACGTCCTTGTTTTTTTTTTTCATTAACAGCCTCAACCGTCTCTCGGATGATCTAGCACGGAAGATCTAACGTCCAGTTAACTGCGCGAATCATAGCAAAAAAAACACAAAATTGTGCCTCTTGCAATACACTTCTGATAAGGTAAGATTCTCATTCGACTTATCTCAGGCTAACATTGGTGGCTGAGAGCCACAATAAATAGTCTGAGAGTGCTCGAAAATTTCTTTAGATACATGATCAGGGTCGGATATGAAAATTTGGAGATTTTAAATATCTATTAAGAATTTTAAAAATTTTGGGAGGACCAAATCTAATATTTAGAGACTTAAATTTATATAAACTTTCTCTAAAAATTTTGGAGACCGAAACCAATGTTTCCTCTAGTTCTCGGGGTGAGTTACTGCATAACACAAATTCAACGTGTCCTGTTTCAGGCGATCTCTTCGCGTGTCACTTCCAAGTTTCTGCCGGAGAGAAAAATGAACATATGATGACATCACCCCGGCGAAGATCACAGATATGCGTGCGCTGGCGTATTCCAAAGGACGCCACGTGTCAAAATCATATTCCTAAGTTTCAAAACGCGATACAATTCTGGAAAAAAGAAAAGAGAAAGAAAATTCCCAAAAAAAAAAAAAAAAACTAGGGTTATCTTTCTAGCCCAATCCTATTCGTCGTCTGCGAGTTTCAGTTACTGTTGGCTGTCGGGTTTTTCCGAATCACTCCACCAAACCAAACTCTTCTCTGGTTTTTGTTTAAAGTCTGATTCTTTTTTTTTTTGTTTCATGGTCTTTCCCTATGAGCTCAGCTAAATCGGTGATCTTCGATTACATAACCTCAGGGTTTTAAAATCTTCAAAACAAGTGTTGACGATTATTGCATAAGCTCTTCACTTCATATCATCTGGTATGTTAATTTATTTTGTTTTCTTATCTTCGCTAGCTTATGCTAGTTTGAATTTGTATGAGGAAGTTTTAAAGTTTCCACCTTTTGAGTGTCTCAATGATTTTGAGGACGGAAGTTTTCACCTTTGTCGGTTTTGATTGTTTTTTTGAAGAGATGCAATCGAAATCGGGAGGAGGAAATGAAAATGAAGAGGAAGTCAACCACCACCACCAGGAGGCTGATCAGCAGATGATGTATGCAGACCCCTGGTGGAAAAACAACTCTTTTGGTGGTGGTGGTGTCCTTCCTCAAGAGACACCTCCATCCAATTCTAATGGTTCAGAATCAAACGATGCTCCTTCACCATCTGAAGACGATGGTGCGTTCAACGATGGCCCTTGTAAGGACTCACAAGCTGCAACTTCGTCCCCTCCAGGTTTTATGTGGTGACCTTGTTCTCTAATGCTTATTTTACTGGTGGAAAACGTTCCTCAAACGTCCCTGAGGTTTCTATGAATGTTGAGTTTTATATTTCTATTGAATGCAAAGGAGATTCTGTCTTGTTGAAGTGTGGCATTATTGCTTACTTTTTTTCTTTCTTTCTTGTAGCTATAATAGTGTCTCTTATAAATTTCAGTAGATAACAATGGAGTAGAAGGGAATGATCCGATGCATTCTATGCATGATCAGCATATTGTACAACCACCAGAGCTTGTTGGGCACTACATTGTATGTTGTTTCCTCTTAATTCTCTGAGTATATGATGTGTCAGTTCTTTAGCCATTAACTTGTTTACTTTCTTTTTTACAGGCATGTGTCCCAAATCCATATCAGGATGCATATTATGGAGGAATGATGGGAGCATATGGTCATCATCAACCATTGGTATCTTATTAAACCTCTCTCTATAATATGGTGGTACTTTTTTATTTGATGTATCTAAAGTCTATATGTTGTTCAATGGTTTTGAGCAGGGGTTCCGTCCATATCTTGGAATGCCTCGTGAAAGAACAGCTCTGCCACTAGACATGACGCAAGAACCTGTTTATGTGAATGCAAAACAGTACCAAGGAATTCTAAGGCGAAGAAAAGCACGTGCCAAGGCTGAGCTAGAAAGGAAAGCCATCAACAACAGAAAGGTAACTTTTTTTTCCTTTTTATCAATATTGTTATCTTATTGGCAAAATGGAGTAAAATAGATAATGTGGCAGCACATGATGGGAATCTAAGCATGGTGTACATTCATTTGAATAAGCTTTCTGTGTAACTCGTTTAACTTGTGTTCTCTTGTGTGATAGCCATATCTTCATGAGTCGAGACACAAGCATGCTATGAGAAGGGCAAGGGCTAGTGGAGGAAGATTTGCAAAGAAAAGCGAAGCAGAGGATGCAGCAGAAAGTGTTACAGAGGTTGAACTTTTTTTTTAAGCAGAAAGTGTTGGTTTCTGAACCCCTTAATCGTTTTGCTTTTCTAAGCAGAAAGTGTTACAGAGGTTGAACTTTTTTTTTTCCCTTTATAGTTGACCAAGAGAAAGAAAATGTGCAAGTTATGTGAATGAGAATCCATATGTAACCTTATCACAGTCAAGTAAAAATGCAATTAGCAGGAGAGACCTAAGAAGTAATGCAAAGTTTGTATCTTTCTGTAAGGGCACAAGGCAGATAAAAAGCAGAAGAGGTGTTAGATGACAAATCTTCAGAGAGAGAATCATGTTAAAAAAAAAACACTTTAACACGGTAATGACAGAGAAGATTGATCATGTGTTTCTCTTTTTTTTTTTCTTTCTCACGTGTTTTGAAGTTGTTTCATTGGTTAGGCCATGATGTCTTGAGTTTCCAAGATGTGTTTTGTACTTTTGTTCTTAATATTCTGGTGAGTCAGAGTTACCGTGAAAAGCACGCACCAATTAGAATCTATCGAGAGGGGGCCTCGAAAACGAAAGCCATTAGAAAGAGAATCTTCTCTTTTCTCGCTGACTCCTACTCTCCACTGCTCTCAATCGACCGCGCCTGAAGAAGCAGAGAGAGACGACTGACTTTCACAGTGATCTCTCTGACTCTCGTATCAATGGCAGTCGCTTCCTGCTTCTTCAGTGTTCCGACACCGAACACATCATCTGTCTCTGAACCAAATCTAACACGGGCCCACCTCACATTTTCTACTAGACTCTCTTCTCCCTCCTCCTTCACCGTAAAGTCCATCTCTTTCTACCGCCGTGTCACTATATCCCCTGTTTTCTCCTCCTCAAACGACAACAACAACGGAGTAGACGGTAGTGGTGGTGGAAGCGGAGACGGAGGGGATAACAACGGGGATGGAAACGGTGGTGAGGACAGGGATAGGAACAAGAACGAGGCGATGATGTTATTGGCTGAGTCTGGAACAGAACTGGAGAGTCTCCCCAAGGACCTGGCGGCTGCCATTGAGTCTGGTCGGATTCCTGGATCGGTTATCACCAGGTTCCTCGAGCTCCAGAGATCGGCTGTGATGCGTTGGCTGATGCAGTTTGCTGGGTTTAGAGAAAGGTTGTTGGCTGATGATCTCTTCTTGGCTAAACTCGCCATGGAATGTGGTGTTGGTGTCTTCACTAAGGTTTGCTTTTCTTATCCACTTCACAACAGAGGTGACTTCTTATGTGTTTGATTCTTAGACTGCTGCTGAGTATGAACGGCGTAGAGAAAACTTCTTCAATGAACTTGAAGTTATCTTTGCCGATGTGGTGATGGCTATCATTGCTGACTTCATGTTGGTTTACCTTCCTGCTCCTACTGTGTCTCTTAGACCACCTCTCGCACTCACGTACTGCTGGTGGTTTATCCAAGTTCTTCCACAACTGTCCAGATAATGCTTTCCAGGTATCATTGTTTTTGGCACATGTGGGATAAGTTTGAAGAAGCTCGTTCTCGCTCTGATTAGTCCAATGTGTTTGTTTGCTGCAGATTGCTATCTCTGGAACCTCTTACTCTCTCTTGCAAAGGCTAGGTGCTATAGCGGTGTGTGGTCTTCTCTCTGTCAATTTGTGATCTCAGTTCCACGCAATAATGTGATTGTTTGTGTATGTGATGCAGCGTAATGGGGATAAGCTGTTTGCCGTTGGCACCACTTCGTCGCTGGTGAGTCAAAACACATCTACCATAAAAAGGGAAGATGGATAGTAACTTTTACTTGACGTTTCGTTTTAACATTCATTTGACTTGACGAATCTGTATGATGCTTAGGTTGGTACTGCGGTTACAAATGCATTTATAAAAGTAAGAGGAGCTGTGGACCAGACTTCTGAAAAAGGTGAAGTAGAAACTGTTCCAATAGTGTCAACAAGTGTTGCGTATGGTGTCTATATGGCAGTTTCTAGCAATCTAAGGTACTGAGTTTCTTTCTACCAAACTAACTATACAAGAAAAGGATGAACAAACATGATATATATATTGCATGTAGATTGGATAAAATAATGAGGTATGGTTTTGAAATAAAACAGGTACCAAGTATTGGCTGGTGCGATAGAACAACGTTTCCTGGAGCCAATGCTACACCAACACAAACTTGCGCTCAGTGCCGTGTGTTTCGCTGTTAGAACTGGCAACACATTCTTGGGTTCCTTATTGTGCGTTGTTTCAAACATACAAACTGGTTCTTTACTCTCCTCAGCAGTTTTGTTTTTTTTTTCTAATTCACATGTTCTTTGTGTTTCTTTTTGTTTGTTTGGTTGTCTCAGATGGGTGGATTATGCGCGTCTGATAGGGATCCAGAAATCTCATTAATGAATCAGAAGACGAACACAATGAAATTGATTTGAGCTGATCTACTTTTATGTATACGAAGAAAAGTACTGTCTTCATTTGCAATTGTTTCTGATATTGATTGGTCCTATTTATAGAAAATTAGTTGATGATTTCATGCAAACCAAGGCTATTTTCACAAAAGCACATAAAGACTTCATGCATTTGGGTTTTGAATCCTCTTGATCCCACGATGTGGAGAGGTGGAGTTAAATGTTCTCACTGTCTAATTTGCTCAAAAGATTATTACTAGTTTACCATCTTGCGCATAGTAGCAGCGATGACTCGGACTAATGAAATGTTACGAGCCTAATGGTCGTCATTTTGGCAAACAAGGATAACAAAAACGACGCATATATATAGTCCTTGAGCCAGCTCTAGCAATGCAATTCAAATGTGATATTAATCTGAATTGCAATGGTTCAAGCCAGAGTAAGAGAACGCGAAAAATACACTGGCTTCTGCCTCCTCTTCGTAGAGCATCTCATATCGTCTAACGACTTGAGGAGTAATCGTCTGGGTGAGGTCAGCGATTCTTAAATCTAAGTTCTTAGTGTAATCGATCTTTGTACTTGTCACTTTCATTGATCAATATACAAATCGGATTGAGTTTACAATGTTCGTAAGAAGAATCGGAGGCTAAACTCTATCAGTTTCTTTCTTACCAAATATCATTTTATTTGTTTTGTTTCTGCTTTCCACAACATGTATGTAGTTGGAAGGTCTCGACGTCTTAGTGTACAACACTTGATTTGAATGTTGAGTAATAACTTCTCAGGCTATTCTAGACGGGCCACGTTGTTCGAGATGATTAGGGACTATGGTCAGGCTGCCAGTGACATGGAAAGATATGTCAATATTCTAAGCAAGCAAATGGAAGAGAAGACTTCTAATTTGGCCAATGACAAAAGATAAGCTCGCATGCGACTTTTTGAACTGGTATAGAAATCAAGGAAAGAAACTTCTTTGGATATGTATCTCTTCTTGTAAGTAGAGTCTACTTAGTAGACTATCCTGCTTATTTAATTTTATTTTACTTCAACCAATGTCTGCGTTAATTAGGTTCTCTAGTTCTTATATGAGCTGATTAGAATCAACGCTTTGCTAACTAGAATGAGACTTACTTTGTGGCAGGGGTGTAGTGCCATCATGCTCAGCTTCAGATATCAGAAAGGCATATGGAGAAGAAGTGCGCAGAGATACTGATAAATTACCAGATGCTCAGATTCATGGAAAATATATATACACGTCACACGATAAACATGGAAAGACTTGAGATGCAAGCAATTTACTCAGGTAATGGAGAAAGAGGAGGATTCTCTCTATTGTATGTTCGTTTTGTTCGCGAGGTAGGACTTCTCTATAGTTATGCATGTCCTATGCATTGAAGAAATGTTGTACAGATCATGGTAAACGCCAAGTGGCCAAGTGGGTGACTGAAGCAGACTTGAATGTAACAGAGTTTCATGTTTTTAATTTTTCTTTTTCTTCTTCGTTGGTGGTGTTCAAGGTGTCATGGGGTCGTTTGCAGATTTTGTTGTTTCACCCCTTTGATTGTACATTCTTTCATTCATTGATTTTTGAAAAGAACAAAAAAAAGAAGAAGCTGGTTTGATTTTGCATTCAGACATATTTGACTGTGTGTTGAAGTTTTATTTATTTGTTTTTGCAATATTTTATTTATATGTGGTGAGTTAAATTGAATATATATATATATTAATACCCACTCTATTATGTTCTTGATATCAATTGTCTAACGAACGAAAAAACAAACATGGGTGTCGTTCACAACTTATAGAATTTTCAATAGTAGTTGGTCTCCTCAACCAATTTTATTGGAGCATTTTTTTCCAATTCTGTGTGGCCAACAAACAAAAACGTCTTGCCAATTGTAGGTGTAGTTATGGCCACCAAAGAATTTATGGATAATGTTTTCTCACTTTCTCCAACTGTTTTGATGCTTATTGTTTTACTTTTAGATGTATTCAATCAATTTGAATATGGTGCTCACCTGCACCTTTTTGGCATGACTTTTTTGGCAATCACGAGAAGGGTCCAGTGTTATATGCAGACAAACAAGAGAGTATGAAAAAGGCACATGAAATAGATTGAATGTGACATATTTGTTTTATGAAGTATTGTAAATTCTAAGATTTTTTTTAAAAAAATGCATAACTGTTTAAAATAAAAGATTATATATAAACGATTACTTTGTTATTAGCTTATTACTAAAAGTTTTTCTGGACTATTTTGAATATACAAACAACTAGGATAAGACCTGCGTTTTGCGCAGAGTGAGCTTATATAATAAAAATTTAAAATATATAGTATTGACAAATTAAATATGTATATGTGTTTGAATTTTTTTTAATATGCATATAATTATGTTTTCTTTATATAATCATCTATATGTTAGGTTGAGCATCTCTAATTATAATTGTGGACAAAATCTATTTTAAATTTATGATGAACCTGATAGATTTGGACTTAAAATTTTTATCACCTTTTTAATACCTATAAAAATCGTAATGTGGTCATCAGGTGAATTTTTATTACAAAAACATGTTCTACAATTTTTTTAATACTTTACTTTAACATCACTGAGAATCATTTTAATGGTTTAGAACCAACAGCTTAGTATTATTTCCAAAATAAAATTACTTTGGCCTTAGTATTCCACATAGTTTTGAAAGGTTTCAACTAGATGATTAAATTGATACAGCCAATTTTCTTGCTTTAAGTTGTTAGCTGAATATATATATATATATATATATATATATATATATATATATATATATATATATATATTATTTTAACGTGAATATATTAAATAAAAATCTATATTAATACAATTTTATGATCATTTGTATCTTGTTATAACAAAACAAATTAAGCCATTGATCACAAAAGTTTCAAAGTGGGATTTTAAAATTTTAAATAATTTATATTCGTTATAAAAAATTCAAAATATAACATATAAGAAAAAATCTAAAGTTTTTTTATTATATGGTTAATGTGGTTGTTTAATATCTTTTAATAATATAAAATTAAACAAAAAGAGCTAAGATATAGAAATTGTTATCAAATATTTATTATTCATAATCATTAATTGTCATATATACGTTAATTATATTAGGTAATTCTGTAGCTTTTGTTTAAGGAAAGTGTAAGAATTTTCTTTTGTACACTATTTATAAATTTGATAGTTAGTTTAATAAAAAATATAATATAAATTAAGATGGGCCAACCTATTTTTCTGAGAATTCTGAATTTCATTTTCACGGTGACATGTGGCTACAAAACAATGTTGTAATGTTTCTCAATTAATATATAATGGATGTTAAACCATTGATCATTAATTTTTAACATAATAATTTTAACATTTTTAGTAATTTATTGTCATTTTATTAAATTCAAAATATAACATATACGAAAAAATCTAAATTTTAGTTTTATAGCTAATTTGATTGTTTAATTTATTTTAATAATATAAAATTAAACAAAAAATGATGGATGAGATATAGATTGTTATCAAATCTTTATTATTAGAATCATTAATTGTCATTTATATATTAGTCATATTTAGTAATACCGTAGCTTTTATTTAAGGAAATAAAATAAAATAGTAACTGTATATTTTAATTAATTTTATGATTAGTTTAATGAAAACTATAATATATACTTAATTGGACCAACATATTTTCTAAGGATTCTGAATTTCATTCTGGTGATGACATGTGGTTACACTTAAAGGTTGTAATGTTTCTTAATTAATATATAAGAGATGTTATAGAATACAAAAAGAAATGAATGAAACATTATATTTTCAAGCTAGCTAAACTCGGACAATAAAAACATAATCGAATTAAAAGTAATAATATTGAAAGTCAAACTTAAAAATAAAGAGATAAGATAGTATGATATTTTGTTGGCTTTAAGAATGTCTTACCAGCATAAATGATTTTAAACTTGGTACGCAAAACAAGGGGATTAATCGACCAACATAAATGATTTCAAACTTGATCCATAAGCGACCTTTTGTCGCGAGTTAACATACTCCTTGCAATTTCCACGGCAAGCTTATTGACTCCATGAGGGACATTTGCTTGTATCACTTTCTTTTTCGGTACAATTTGATTTTTGAGTAAGGCATATATGGCATCACCATTTTTGTTCTACCTGATTGTCAATCAAATTCACATTAAATGTAAAATCGTAGCGTTACTGATGTAAATTACATATAATCACGGGATAATCTAAATTATTTTAAAAACCTGGTGCATATAATTGGTAGAATAAAACAAAACAAGGTGCAGCTATACCTATACCAAAGATATTTTACTATTTTATGCACTAAATCGTAAGTGTAAACATTTAAGTGGATGGCGTGTTCCTATAGTCTTCGTACTTTTTTCCTTTATGAAACAAAATAGTCTTCATACTATATGCCCCTGTTCACGTTATAAATAACTCAAGAAGAGGAGAGAAGAAACATACATCGAAGATGAAAGTTGGAATTAGTAAGGAGGAGGTGGAGGTGGAGGAGCAGCCGCTCAGCCCGATGGCGCGTGTATTCCAGTCTCCAGAGGTGGACTACTGTGCCGTCACCATCATGGGATTCAAAACCACGTTCTGTCCGGACGTCCTTCTTGATGCCTTGAGGCATAACGTCTCCAAGCATCCTCGTTTTTCCACCAAACTGGTACCAACTTATACAATATTGCATCTGAACTTGATCAAAATCTAAAAGTTTACTTTTATAGAATTATATTTCAAATATTTATATAATTGAATATCTAAAAATATTAACACAACATATATATATATATATATGTTTTTTATAAAGGGCATCATATATATATATATATGTATATGTTTACCAAAAGATTTCTTCTAAACAGTATTAATTAAAGAAATAATATTTCTTCTAAATAGTTTAAGACGATCCTTATACATATACAATTTTTCCTAAATTTCTACTTGGTATTTGGTTGTGTTTGATTTCCGTTTGCCTTAACATCATAGAGTGAGGATGGTGCAAAATGGATAGAGGTTCAAGTCAATGTAGAAGACCATGTAGTAATACCAAACATAGACCCAGAAGAGATAGGTGAAGATGGACAAGGCTTCGTTGATGACTACATCTCAAGTCTCACTACAATTCCTCTTGATAGATCAAGACCCTTGTGGGACATGCACATCCTTAACGTCAAAACCTCAGATGCTGAAGCAGTAGGTGTAATAAGATCTCACCATTCATTGGGAGATGGAATGTCTTTGATTTCTCTAATGCTCGCATGTACTCATAAGACATCAGACCCTGACAATACTGCTATACCTTCCTTGAAACGTCGTCAAGCGGTGCCCCATGGACTCAGAAAACAAGGCTGGTTCTTAAGGTCGATATTCACATTTAGTTCTACAATGAGACTGATTTGGAACACCTTTGTGGATATGTTGCTTCTTTTGGCGACTATATTGTTTTTGGAGGATACAAAGACACCTTTAAAGGGTGGCGCAGATGTTGGGAGGAATCCAACGAGATTTTATCGAAGAACTATCTCTTTGGATGATATAAAACTTATAAAGAACGTTATGAATATGGTATGTTATGGTTTGTGTTCATAACTAATGGTTTCTGGTTTTCTTTTCAATGGATCTTTATTGTCTTGTCTCTTTCGTCTGTTGCTAGACTATCAATGATGTTCTACTCGGAGTCACACAAGCTGCTCTTTCTCGGCATTTGAACCGAATTTATGGTAAATATTAAATTCAAAACATATGATGTATTCCTTCCACTTCATAATATATGAGGTTGTAAAAGATTAATTTTTATCAAGAAAACTTTGATTATTTAAAAATGTAAAATATTTTAACCTTTTTATGTTAACTTTAGTTTTATTAAAACATATTTAACCAATTATATTTTACAGTTTTTATGATTGATTAAATTAGTTTTAATTTATATATATATATATATATATATATATATATATATATATAATATTTTCAGAAAAACTTAAATTATTAATTTTTGCGTTTTTAACCAAACGGTACATTACATTATGAAATAGAGTTATTTAAGCTTTTCTAACGATTAACTTATCATAATTAATAAGTTGTTTCTTGATAAACAAGGTAAGAAGAATGAGGAGGAGGGAGTATTGACATCGAATCAGAACCATCTTCCAAGTAAACTACGTTTCCGTGCAGGTTGTACAGTAAATCTGAGGTCGGACATCGGGTTCAAGGTTAGGGACATATGTTGGATATATGGACTAATGGACACTCCATCAAATGTAATCTTTTACTGTTGTCACTAACGAGTAATATGTATATTAAAGCCTTTGGAAGATATGATGGCCAAGAACTCAAGATGCAGATGGGGAAACTACTTCAGCTTTATTGTTTTGCCCCTCTCCATCAGTTTACAAACCGATCCTTTGGTCTATCTAAAGATATCCAAATCCACAATGGCTCGAAAGAAGCATTCTTATCACGCTGCACTAGTGTATTTTATCATCAAAATCATATTAAAAGTGTTTGGAGCTAAGGTAAACAAAGTGACACTGAACTTGATTAGATATCTGTTTGCAATAATTTCCAGGACAACAGTAACAATATTAACGCAATATTGTCACTATATTAGGCAGCAGCAGCCATATTTAACCGACCGGTGGTGAATTTAACTACATGCGTTTCAAACGTCATTGGTCCCATGGATGAAATCAGTTTCCGTGGCCATCCTATCGCTTACATCGCTCCAAGTAATTATGGACAGTCACAAGTACGTAGTTTTTTTTTGTCAACTACTCATTTTCTTAAATCAAGTTTTGATCAATAAAAGGATTATAAAGAACAACTTTTTTTAAAAGAAAACTTTGTTCGATAATGTCTGGCTTATATAGGAAAATGTTACCTATCCGGGTTTTTTTATCTACCTATCCAGTTTTATCTTCCTTCGCTTGTGAATCCACATTTTAAGACTTTTTGCGTTTGATAGGCATTGTTGGTACATTACATGAGTTATGCGGGGAAGATGATAATCTCGTTAGCGGTTGATCCTACAGTCATACCGGATCCCCAAAAGATATGTGATGACATGGAAGAGTCACTCAAAGACATGAAAGCTGCTCTTTTGGAAAGAGGGTTACTGTAAGGCTTGTGAGCCATTGGTATTTGTTTTGTATAAACCTATAGACGTGTTGATAAATATTTGTCTGGTCTAAAAATGTTTTGTCAGGAGGCTTTAATTGGCCGGTCATAGTTGTTGAACAAAAAAAATGCTTACAAAATGTCAAAGATTTTAGATATCTCATTTCTCAGTCCTATTTAATATGAGCTAGAAAGCGCGATGAATTCAAGGATGCGACATGTAACTATAAGACCATGAACATCGCAGGTTTTTAAAGGGTTTTTAAGGGAAAAAGTAGATGGTGGGCCCTACCATTAAACAAAAACTGATCACCAAAATCGCAAGTTAGTGAACGATCTTGGTGTGTGTTTTGTAATGTTTGCGAACCCCACTGACACGTAGCGGCTTGTAATTGGTTATTTTTAAAATTTTTTTTTTCGGACAAAGAAAAAAATAAAAAATAAGAAACCCTTAAATGAGTTTACCGATAAACATGCTCTAAGTTTCCAATTAAAAAGTAATCGTTTTATCATGCTTAATTATTTTTATTTTTGGTATAAAGTTCATGTATTATACATGAATTCTGTAATAATTTTTTTACGTATAATTTTATATGGAATTTTCTGATAAAAGGATTCCTATATTTTTATCATAAAAGTTGTTGATTCCATTTTAGCCAATTATTCATAATAATTGAAAGAAAAAGTGTATACGTCCCACAGAAAATGACATATATATACATATGAACCCCAAATTTGTTTGAAACTTATTTTCCAATTGTAGCCAGTTATTGATATCCCCCAAATGAATTAACTGCATGTCTTCAACAACATGGCTGGTACTTTTAGCAATCAAATGCATTTAAATATGAAGATATATATGGGTATGAAATATGTAATACTAATTAACAAAAAAAAAATGTAATACTGCATATCTTCAAAATGTGCACGCATCACCGCCACCTTTTATTGACTTTGGGGAAACTACACTCCATATCACCATTTAATAACAGCATGATAAGCAGCATGCATCTGAAATTTAGGTTTTCTTAGGCATTATTGATACATTTCTTAAGTAATGCGGGGAGGATAAATATCTCGTTAGTGGTTGGTCCTAAATATACCGAATTCTCGATATGGATGAGTCAATCAAAGCTATGAGAGCTGTTCTTTCGGAAAGAGGGTTACTCTAAGGCTCGTTAGCCATTCGTATATCCATATAAACTAGGGATGTTCAATTCGGTAAAACCCAAACAATTAAAACCGAACCGACCGATCATATATCTATATAAAAGCCTTTGGCAGATATGATGGCCGAGGACTCATAATGGAGATGGGGAATCTACTTCAGCTTTATCATCTTGCCCTTCCCCCGATCCTTAGGTCTATTTAAAAATATCAAAATCCACAACGGCTCGAAAAAGCATTCTTATCACGCTGCAATAGTGTATTTTATCATCAAACTTGTCCTGAAAGTGTTTTGAGCTAAGGTAAACCAAGTGATCAGTGAATTTGATAAGAGAACAATAACTATATTAAAGCAATCTTGTCATTATATTAGGCAGCAGCAACCATATTCAACCGACCCGAGGTGAATTTAACAGCTTAACTACATGCGTTTCAAACTTCATTCAGTTTCCGTGGCCATCCTATCGCCTACATTTCTCCAAGTAATTGTGGACAATCACAAGTGCGTAGCTTCTTTTTGTTAACCAATCTGTGGGCTTTACGTCTAAACCCGAGACTCTAAGTTGGGCAAGAAACCAAATGTGGCTTCGGGATTACAGAAGATCTAGTGGGCTGGTGACTCTTGAATGAAGCCCATCCGGTACAGGTATAAGAGGACGTCGGGGTTTCAGGATTGAGTTGATCCTAACGGCCATAACAGAATCCAACGAGAAGCAGAGGTGATCATACTTCTTCTCCGGCGAGCTTGAGACTTTGGTGGTGAAGCGTCTTCAGCTCGGAGTCCTCCATACGATCGTCCGAGTGTTTCGTACTACTCTGGTACCTGAAACAAATAGCTCAAAGATTTGATGATTGTATACATACTTGATCCGGTGATTGTAATCCCCAACGGAGGAGTTTTCCGGTGACTATTCTAGTGAAGGCTTGAGAGCACAGGCTCTCCCCAGACCTAGAAACCGGCGGTTCCGAACTGAGAAAATAAATTCTCGTTGCGTTCTTTAGATTCAAGCAAACAAATCAAATACAAAGCGAGATCGAAATCGTAACACAATCTCTCATATTTTCTTACAGTATATCCATTGATTGATGCTACAAGTTAACGACCATAATTAAATAGTAAACAGAAAATAAAACAGATTCGTTTATTATGTCTGGCCTAACGATTTCGTTTTGTACTTTTTAGATTAAGAAAGCACCTAAAGACGAAAAATTATTGCATATTATGGCCTCCATATATACTTTAATACCAGGTGATTTTCCTATATAAACATTTATGAAATAATTAAATTATAAGAATTATTAAATATTTTCTTTTATTTATTTATAAGTATTAGATTATTTTGTAATTTATGTGTATGATAAATAAATGAAATCGTATTAAGTATAATTATGTTACGTACAATCTTAGTTAGATATGTGATTTCTAAATATAATATGTCATATTAACTCAAATATATATTTTTGGTATATTGAATTACTATTATTCTCTTAGATTGAGCATCGATTTTTGTTTATTTTTTTAATTATGTTAAAGTTGAATTATTGTTTTCTTAGTTCAGTTCATCCCCTTGTTTAATCAATTTTCAGTTCATCCTCTTATATTTACACATATATTTGTAAATTTTGTATATCTGATATATGTTGTTTCAGAAAAAAATAGGAAAAAATATATTAAATCAAAGTTGCATTAACACACATAACTTGTAATATTTTGAAAATTCATGTATATTTATGAATATATAAAATAATTAAATCATAGCAATTGGTTGATTTAATACTTTATATTTTGATTAGTTTGGTAATTCATATTTTGGTATATTAGGTTGTATTTTTTAAAAATAAATCAAAAGATTTTATTAAAATTAAACTAAAATAAGAATAAACCTTGTTAGTTATATTTTGATTGGATTGAATAATATATTATGTAAGATTGTGTATAATTTGATATATGTTGTTTTTGATAAAATTAAAAAAAATGAAGTGTTGAGAAATTCATTATATAGTTACACCAAAAACTCATAATTTTCCTCCCCATCAATTTGTTTATATGCAGTTCAGATCAAGCAAAATTAATAAGTTTAATTTTCATTCTAACATTGTTTGAATTGTTTATTCATTTTCAGTTAATAATTATAAAATAAAAATAAAATGATATAGTATATGATAATTTTTTTGTTACCAAAAATTGATTATTTAGTCAAACTAATATTCATCGTAAAAATACTATTTTATCTTGTTTATTAGCCTCACATTTTAAATATGTATCTGGTTTTAAAATAGTCACAAAATCTAATTTTTGTTTTGTGAAAATGATATTAAATTATCAGTTTCTGTTGTTTTAAATTATTTTGATCATTTGATGAAATATAATTATAATAAAATTATTATTGAATAATGATATCTATATTATTTTATTTTTCAATTTATTTTCTAAAGTATATCTTAAAGTTTATATATATATATATATATATATATATATCTTTTATGTTAATAAAAATAAAAGAATAAAAACTTTGTTTATATATAGAATCTATATAATTTTGTAAAAACTAAATTTAAGTTAAAACTGTTTAAATTTTTAATAAAAGGAAACAACATTAAAGTATTAAAGTTCTTATATTTAAATTAAATATATTATTATTTTTAAAAGGAGATTTCAAAATATATATTTCAATTTTTGTGAAGCTACGTTATATATACATATATAGTAAAATTTTATATATTTTCCTTTTATTTGTATTTTTTGAGAAAATTTAGAAAAGATAACTAAAATTTATTTATATATAAAATATCTATGTTTATGTTTTATAAATATTTACTTTTCTATTTATGTTCTTTTCAAAATTAAAATTAAACTAAAAGTTATTAACACCTTATTATGAAAACTTACAATAAAATATATTTAATTTAATATATTCTAATAATAAATTTTATTATCTTTTAAAAGAAACCTTAAAAGAATTTATATTTACAATTTTGTGATTCTACGTTATATATATATATTAAAAGCTTATATATTTTTCTTTTTATTTATATTGTTTTAGACAACTTTTTAAAAATAATTAAAGTCCGTTATTATTACAATATTATATGTTATATTTTATAAATATTTACTTTTTTATTTATGTGTGTGTTTCAAAAAGGAAAATTGAATTAAATGTTAACTAACATCTTATTATGAAAAAAAAATACATTATTAATGTCAGTCATATATAATATTTTTAATTCATTAGGAATATCTATGTAATCAACCATCGTGAGTGAACGCGCCACGTAGAAAACTGACTTTTCAAATAATATTATAGAGATTGGTTTGAGGTCGTGTTTACGGTACAAAACGCGATTGGAGTTTCGGAGATTATGTTCTTGATAATAATTGTCAAGCAAACGAAAAGACAATCATTGTTATCGTTCACAATTTGTGGAATTTGCAATAGTAGTTGGTCTCCTCAACTAATTTTATTGGACCTTATTTTCCATTATATTTGTGTGTGGGCCAACAAACAAAAACGTCTTGCCAATTGTAGGTGTAGTTATGGCCACCAAAGAATATAAGGATAGTGTTTCTCACTTTCTCCAACAGTTTTGATGTTTATTGTTTTAGATGTATTGAATCAATTATAATAATCGTGCTGCACCTCCACCTTTTTGGCAATCATCAAATATTAAGAGAACTAGAACCTTTTCCCGGGCTATGCCCGGGTTTATTTCATAAATTTTTAATTCATTTTAAAATATTATTTATATTTAAATATGTAATATATATTCGAAACTCTGACAAATATAAATTATTAAAATGAAGTTTCACATCTTAGAATTTCAAACGTAAATAATGATAAAAAACATATTATATTATTTAAAATATTATTAGAGTAAATTTAGTTAAAACTTCAATAATTTAAAATTTTGATTTCTTAACTATTTTATTCAATCTATTTGATTCGTATTGTATAATTAGTGACTAAGAGTTTAAGTTCTTCCCAACAAAATCAATCTCTCTAGAAATACACATGAAAAATAAAATTGTTGAATTTTCTATACAATTTCAAAAGTGTTGGATCTAATAATTTTATCACCTTGATAAAATATAAACAGTTGATTTATTAAACATTTTCCGAAATTTCAGAAATGTTGTTAGAGGTAATTGGTAAGTGCTCTGAGTATTTTTTACTGTGCTTTTTATTTTTACAATCATTTTGATTTATCAATTATTTTTTTAATAAAATAATTTAAAATTACAGCCCAAATGTTAAATTAGGAAATATATTGGTTTTGGAAATCATTTTTAAAATATATATACATTTAGTATTTTGAAAATAATAAATATAAATTTACATCAATCTAATCTAAAGTCACAGAAAAAAACTTACAAAATATATTCTAAATCAAAATAATTAAAGTCACATCCTCTACCAATCCGACATAGATGTTACTCTTCTTAGAAGTGTTCCGGTAAAACTGAACCGAAATAGAAAAAGTGATTTGAACTTGGTAATACTGAATAAACTGAATGGATGTTAATTTAAGAAATAGCGGTATCTGAATATGGTTCGGCATAAAACCGAAAAAATCAAAGAAACCAATTAAATAAAATATGTTAGTATAACTACTATACTTATATACGAAATTTATAATAAAATTAATAATATATACATGAAAACACTGATTTTATTAATTCTTTTATTTGTTCTAAGTTAAAAATTTCTCATTTTCATTAAATTAAATAAAACATATTTTCATTGGTACATATTTATGCTAAAATATAGTTATTTAATACTATTATGATATTAATAGTTTTCTTATTTATATTTTAATATTAAAATGAAAACAATATATTATATCGTAAATTCAGAGTATGGAATATATATTATACTTAATAAGTCTGATTTCTAATCATATAAACTAAAATTGTCATAAAATTTAAATATAGTTATGTTTTTTTGGTATAAAACCGAATAAACCGAAAATCGGTTAGTATATAAACCAAACTAAACCGAATTAGATATGATATTAATATGGTAGCTTATTTTTATAAACCGAAATACCGAAAACCAAAAAAAACGAACCGACATGTGGATTGAACACTGTTACTCTATCTAAATGAATGTATGTAAGCCGTGTTTGTGATTTTTTTCTTTTGTTGTGGTCATTTATTTCGAATATTTGTATTGTAAAAAGATGATGAACTATGCTTTAGAAACCAATCACAATTATTAGGAAAAACATCAAAGGATTGACTAATCGCCAAAAGCTAAAGTGAGACAAACGTCGGTGGACTAAATGGCCAACACCTTGATTACATAGCATAAAGTTAAAGAAATGATATTAACTAAATGAAAGGTTTGAATCTTTCACATAAACATTTGAAAATGGAGTAAGAAACTCTCAACTTTTACCACTGATTTGATTCATAACAAATCAGATAAAGTGAATACAAATACTCAAAGATTATAGTTTTTAGTTCTCCGGATTAACCCTTAAAAATGATGATGGAGGTGGTACCGCTCTGAGCTGAGTATTTTTGACCTTTGAGAGACAACCCACTACTTGTAAGGGAGTGATGTCTCCAGCCACACACCTTTGAAGGAAAATTAATTTTGAATGACGTCACACCTAAGTGTTTGCCAAATACAATTATAAATTACCTTAAACCCATTCACAATGACATGTATATGCTGTGTGGATATCATGTTGAAAAGAAAAGAAAAGAAAAAAAAAAGAGTTGTTGATAAGAAGAGATTGACCTTCATTCTAGATAGATGTTTCTTCACTTTGCTTCATAGCCTCTACATGGACAGTGAAGACACGCTAAGAACAACCACCTGTTTTTCCAATACAAAGACACAACAAAATCAACCCTCACGCTCTCTTTGTTTACATTCAAGCTCTACTTCACATTATTTACTTTCGAGCATTTTTAAACAAATAATAATTTAAAATTTTAGGTTGTTGACCATCTTCTCTCAATCACAATTTGAGAAAAAAAACTCAGCAACTGCTGTATATCGTCGTTCTCAAGCATTTCATCACTTCAAGCCCTTATCTCTTCCTCTGATAAAAACCCATCACCTCCTCTGTTGCCAGCATTTGACCAATCATTCAAAGGCTGAACCAAGTGTTGGTTTTACAAAAGTCTTATCTAATGTCTCAGTATCTAAACCAAAGTCAAATGTTTTTCATCTTTCAATCTTTTTGTTCCAGTAAAATTAAAATACATAAAAATTAAACCTGCTTTCTCAAAATACATGTTCTGCTGACTGGCTTTTTGCTTTTGCTTGAAGGCATCACACCATTGCAAAGAGACTGCATTGACGTTATGCTTCATAAACCTTATCTGTTGACAGCAGATTGTCAACAACAAAACACATAGAAAAATGTTGCTAGTATCTCCATTGGCGAGTAACTTACTAATGTGTGGAACTATAATAGGCTCTGTAAAAAATAAGGGGATTAAGAGTAAATGTAACCTACCTCCCTGTACCTCGCAAGGTATAGCTTTAAGGGTTCAAAGTAATTCTCAAAACCTAATGTTGACATTGCCTACAACAAATCCTCACCATTCACAGTTTTCCTTTTCTCTTTCTGGCACTTGTCACTGGCTCTTAATTAATCAGAAATTCAAAAATCGAAAATCAGATAAAAAGGTGAAGACTTTCTAAGCTACAAATTAACCTAATAATCTAAATTCCAAAGAAAAAAAATTATGTGTTACAGAAGCAATTAAAGAGAAGAAACAACATGCTCCCTGGTGATGAAGCTGATGAACTCAGAGACGCATTCCTGGACTGTATCTTTAGCATCTTTACCGATCTTTCCGTTGGGAGGCAACACCCTCTTCATGATCCTGCTTATATTAGCTATTGGTAGGTACCGATCCTGCTCCTTAACCGAACTGAAGCATAAATCAAACTTTACCTTCTCATTTCCAGCCCTACTCGCCAGTTTATCAATGAGATAAGTAGCGACAGCAATTTGCTTCTTTGTAACATCCTTAGATGTAAAATTCTTGGTGTAAGTTGCTCTTATATTGTCTATGTGGTTCTGCAGTTAGAAAAAAGAAATTTGTTGCTAAAAAAGAGAAGCAGTAATAGCGTAAGCACAAGCTTCAAAAACAATGAAACCTGCCTACCGTAAGATTTCTGGCTTTCTCATACTTCTCCTTGTCACTCTGAGCTTTCGAGGCACTGCCAGCTGCCAAAAATACATAGTTGAACTCTTTTGGGTTGATAGGATCATTCCAGAATGCTAGCCAAGTGACTGTGTTGTGCTGTCATGCTTTACGTCTTTCCATCTGCAATGTCACATCTCACATAGCTTAGTAATATCTTTATATAACGTTTTTTCTATTTTGGAGGTAAACCAAGGGGAAAAATCACAATACTTTTTACCAGGGATTGGATTGGACATTCTGGAACAGGAACACCTTTCCCAATGTTCATGGTGATATCAGATGGATGGATACGCATACTCTTCTTTAGTTTTCCATCTGAAGACAGTAGACAGGTTTTGAGAGGGAAAACAAAATAGACAATGCCTTACCCGAACACACAACGTCAAGGTATATTGATCACAAAAATCAGTCTTTAAGAAAGGAAAATAACCTTGGGATGCTCTCCACGGCCTCTGAAGAGTCTAGGCGGCTCAACTCCAAGATTACCAACCTGAAAGATAAAGAGAATTTTGAGTGAGGAATTCTGACTTGGAAACAATGACAACGCTATGGGAAAAATTACATTCTCTTTGACACCATCGACAACAACCCACATATATTTCTCCTCTTGCTTCAGTTTTTCTTCTTTCAGTGCGTTGGGGCTGGATCTGGATTCATCTGAGAGGGTGGATGTAATTAAGAGAGGTTTCGAAGGAGTTAATTTGGAATTGAAAACGGAATTGTGGGTGGAATACATTTGTTGGGAGAACTAACGAAGGTCTGTTTGCCTTTAAATCTGGATTTTTCAGACATGTTTGACGAAGAAGGAGAAGGTAAAAAGACACGATGATTTCTGGAATTGGAGAAACTGTTGGTGTAGGTTTATATTCAGCAGGCCCATCAAAAAGAAGACGTATAGTGATTTTTATTTGTTCGAAAGCCCATCTATTAGTTAAAAAAACAGGTGACGTGGATGCCTTAGATGGAGAGAAGACTGTATCCTATTGGTCGATTAAATAATCCGACATGGACAGCTTAGATTGTGAGGGCATTCCCCTTTTAATATAGTACTGATGGCCCAGTGACATAATGGTGCCTTAAATTGTTTTCCAAGCAAGAGAGTTTGGAAAAGGCCAAGAGATGTCGTGATCTATCTTTAATGGTGTTTCTTTTACTTATTAATACTAAAAACACACATGGAAAACGTTGAATGTGACATTATTATTGTTATGAAGTATTGTGATATCTACGATTTTTTTAAAAAAAATGCATAACTGTTTTAAATAATATAGACTATATATACGATTACTTGTTATTAGCTAATTACAAAAAAACTTCTCTGAACTATTTTGACAAAATCAATATATAAACAATGTTCTGTCATTGGATACAAAAGGGAATGAATGAAACTATTCAAACCAAACTCGGGCAATAAAACATAATTGATTTTAAAAAAATCAAACTGGAAGTCAGACTTCAAAATAAAGAGAAAAACTGATATTTTGATGAATTTCAACTTTTTAACAAACATATCCTCGTGTATATTAATTGAGAAGTCATTTTAGTGACTTTTACTGATGTGTCGCTCATATGTTAAGTTTCAAGAAATTGTTATAATCTAATTGGTTGATGAATTTTTATTACCTATTTATTTTAATCAAATTTAAAAATAAAAGAAAACTCTTGAACCAATTAATACAAGTTACCAAAAAAAACAAATAATATTATAAATAAGAGAAATACTTATGGTCACCCCCTAGTTGAACCTTTAAATTCATCTCACTTTCTTATAACCAATTAAACTACCACATAGATTATTAAATAAACTTTTTTTTTAAAACTAAAATAACTGAGATAAAAAAATGACGTCAACTTTAATGACGCTAACTAAACCCTAAACCCCAAATCATAAATCTAAACCCTAAATCTAAACCTAAATCCTATATCCGAAATCGAAATCCTAAATCTAAATTCAAACCCCAAATCTAAACCCAAAACCTATACCCTAAATCCAAACCCTAAATCTAAACCTAAACCCTATACCCTAAATCTAAATCAAAACCTTAGACCCTAAACCCTAAACCCAAATCCTAGACCTCAAACCCAAACCCTAAATCTTAAACCCAAATCTAAACCCTAAATCCAAGGATTTGGGTTTAGGGTTTAGGGTTTAGGTTTAGGATTTTGGGTTTTGGGTCTAGGATTTGGGTTTAGATTTAATGTTTTGAATGGTTTGGATTTAGGGTATAGGTTTTAGGTTTATATTTAGGGTTTAGAGTATAGGGTTTAGGGTTTAGATTTAGGGTTTAGATTCATGATTTAGGGTTTAGGGTTTAGTTGACGGAATTAGCGTCGGTAAAATTGAAGTTATTTTTTTGTTTCAGCTATGTTAATTTTTTTAAAATAAAATAATCTTTTTATTTAATAATCTATGTGGCAATTTGATTGATCATAAGAGGATGAAGTGAATTTAAAGGTTCACTTTGGGGATGAACCTAAGTATTTCACTATAAATAATACTTTATGGTAACTGATTGCATAAGAATATATAATGTTTCGTCAATTTTTTTTATAAATTATTTATAATATTTTTATTTCTAATTATTTATAATATTTTTATAGAAACAAATATAATGGGTGTATATTATTATATTAATAGTTAGATTCGTCTATAAGGAATTATTAGAAATTTATGTTTTTTTTTTAAATCACACAAGATCTATAAATCATTTATAAATATTTTGAAATTATTTAAAAATGTTTTTTAATTTTGGCTTACAAAATTATTTTATTAGAATTCTAAATGAGACTTTTATCAAACTATTTATATAAATTTTGAGCACCTCTTGTTTAGATGCAAAACTAGATGTTGATCCGCTATCTTGATATTGTTTGCAAATCTTCAATAAAATTATTCAAATTATATTATAAGATTTTCAAATTTGTGTTATATATATATAGATATCATTATATGTATATATAGATAATGATATCTATATAATATATTTTCTTTACATGTATATAACTGATTTATGTTATAATATATGTTGTCTATGGTGTTAGTTTATAATGTATAATGTTCTATATGTAGTTATTTTAGTGGTTTGATTCGGCGATGGTGAAGTGTAGAATACATTAGGGCGATTATTATAGTGTTAAATACTATCCGTTAGGCATAATCTTAAAAATATATTCGGTATTTTCCAAATCTAATAGAATTGATTTGACAAAAAAAAAAGATCTAAGAAAAAGAATACAACTAAATTGATTTTAAAAATTATCAGACATAAAATTTTCCAATACAGTGTACATAATATACGGTTAACTAAAGACTAGACTGTTTAGATTTGATCAAATCGATGCAAATGCGGTTAGGATATTCTACCAAAATGATTGTAGGTAGATCTTTATTAGATACAGATTTTTACAAATTTTAAAATAGAATATATATTATATAGCAATGTACGAGTTTTTTAATTAAACTTACCATATATTTAATTTAAACGTATTACTTTAGCTAATCTTATATACAAAATATATACAATTGTATTAGGTGTTTGGATGTAAGGAGATGTAAATTGGATGATTAAATGAGTTAAAGATTAGATGTAAGGTTAAACAATAGCATATTAGATAGTGAGTTAAAGATTATATTTAAGGAGGCGTAACTTTTGTGATAGATGATGAAATGAGTTTAAATATTTTTTTTTTATCAAAGAGTTTAAATATTATATGTAATTGATATATTGTATTTTTGTTTGTAGTCGTACGTATAGTTATAAATTCTAAAGAGATTACCAATACAAAGGCTTTCTATTATCTTACATTATTTTTACACCATTTTAATTTTATGTGATGGAATTATATTATTCAAACTATATATATGATTAAATAAAACTTGTTTTGAGTTTATTTTCTGACTGGTTTGTTTTTAAATTTATTAATTGTAATTGTAAAATTATTGTATGCAAAAGTAGGTAGTTTGTAGAGTTTTATATGTGATGTGATCAAATTATAATAATACATATTTAAGTAACTAATAAAAATATCTATATTTAAAACTAAATTTTAAACAATTTTTATTTTATATATGTATTTCACTATATCCGAACATTAATTATGTACAATTTTGTACTCATTAGATCCAGTTATCTATATTATTAAAGCAGAAGTACAAAATCGATTTGTTTGGATACATGGATTGCCTTAGTTTAAATTTTGGTGTTTGGAAACAGGTTTATGTGCTTTTAATGGTTTTTATTAATTAATTCGAGATTAGTGTGTTTGGAAACAGGTTTAGATGTTTTTTTTAAAAAAAAATTAATTAATCCGAGCTAATCAAACAATATCTAAATACTAAATACTTAATTAAATGTTAAATCACAGAAAATTCAATCATTCCTTATTTTATGTTTCTGTTAATGGCAATCAGTTATTATTTTAAAAAGGGAATATTCAATCATAGCTAAAATCAAACAATATCTAAATATTAAATGCCTAATTAAAATGCCTAATTAAATGTTAAATCACAGAAAAATTGATCATTCCTTATTTTACGTTTCTGTTATATGGCAATCAGTTATTCTTTTTAAAAAGGAATATTCTTAATTATATTATGCTTAATAATCAAGCAATATCTTACAATTGATCTAAAAATTAAATACCAATAACAATTGATTGCCTAAAATTATGTAACAATCTTTACGTCGTTTCTTCTCCCCCCATTATATAAGGTTTGAGTCATCCATTAGTCCGTAGTCAAATTATTAGGCTTTCCTCTTTGCATACCGCTTTTTATTCTTAAGCTTTACTATAGTTTTTTTTGTCTTTTATATGTTTTTGGTTTCCCGTAAACTAATTTTATCATTTGTGATCATGTGCAGGTTAATGCTCGACGAGTTAATGAAATTGCTAATACAGTTAAAGTAACGAAATAATGATTTTCGTCAATCAAAACTTCAAAAATCAACATTGTGGGTATATCACGACCTTTTGTTTTGTAGTTCTTACATGTTTTTTTTTCTTCTTAGAATTGTAGTTTTTTTTCTACTACTGAAGACAACTATTTGATCTTTATTTATTTGTAGATGCTGAAATTGGGAGAGCTCAAGCAAAAGATATGTTGCAACACTTGTGGGCTGGACCAACCTCTAATGCATCAGTGGATATTGTCCAAGGACGCTACTAGGATGAAGTTCATTCGGTTGGTGTAACAAAGGTAACTAATGCTATTGTTTTCATTTGTTTCTATATCATCAATTACCAAATATATTCTCATTTTCTTTGATCTACATATGTTCTTTCTTCTCTGTTATCTTAGGGAAGTGCAATGGAGCGTATCCTCGGAGAAATAGTACTGCAGAATAAATAACTACACCAATTGATTACGTCTTATGCATTGGTAATTTCTTAGGGAAGGTAAGCTTCTTATGTAACCAAATGTTAATTATACAATTTTACATCCATGGATTTTGATACAAGGGTTGATATATATATTACAGGATGAAATATAATTTAAAGAGTGATATAAATTTTGGAAAATATTAATGATCTGTTTAAAGCACTTAATGTTCGGAACTTCCTAATATATATGAGTATATTCCTAACGATATATTCCTTACCATATATTGTTTATTTTTAAATTTTTTTACCAAACTACTCTTTAAATGCAAAAAATCGGATATATAAATATCTAACAATATATTCCTAACAATAGATTCAGTCATTTTAATAAGATTTTGTCATACAAATAATCTTAAAATTTCGAAACAATCGGGCATATATACAATAATTTGTAAGTTAATATATTTTATTTTCAGTAAATATAAAACATGTATTTTAAAATTATAATATGTTGGTAGAATGGTTTAACATTAATAAACTTTATAATACCTGTATAAAATTAATTTATCCTAAACTTTTATATATACAATAATTTGTTATATAAACTGAATAAACAAATCAAAATTTTCAAAGAAATCTAGCGCTTTGAATAACGGGTTGGGATCATAATAAATTAAATACAAAATAATTCTCAAGTATGTTATTTCATGCATAAAATATTGGTTTAATCATCAAAATCAAATTCAATATGAAAAATTAAATACATAATAAGAAGCAACATATATATGTATATATATATGTGATATAGGTAATGATTTGAAATAATTAGTTAATTAACAGCATAAAAAAATAACGGATCAGGATCATAATAAATTAAATACAAAATAATTCTCAAGTATGTTATTTCATGCATAAAGTATTGGTTTAATCATCAAAATCAAATTCAATAGGAAAAATTAAATATATAATAAGAAGCAACATATATATATATGATATAGGTAATGATTTTAAATAATTAGTTAATTAACAGCATAAAACAATAAAATTATTGTATATGAAATAACGATATAAAATTTTAAATATATGAGTAATCTTAAAATATATACTAATTAAATAAAACAAATATATATATATATACATATATATACATGAAAATAAATATGACAAAAACACTTAAACTGAAATAAGATCAAACAAATGAAAAAGTCAAACCTTTAATTGAATCGCTCGAGTATTTAAAAGATTAGGATTATATTTAAATTCACAGAATAGTAGTATTTAAAAGAATACACTTTCAAACAAATGAACCAAGACTAACCTAAAAAAATATACTATTTAAACTTTCAGTCTACAAATGTCATTACATAGGTTCAAAATTAAAAATAAATTTTGAACCCGGGCGGAACGCACGGATCAAACTCTAGTTTATATTAGATTATTAGTATCAATAATATACGTAAACTTATTATTGATATGGACCGCTACGTTCTCATATGTTATGCAACCCAAATAAAAATTTATAACATTCAGCTCATAAAAGTATACCAAACAAATGAAAAACCTATTAATGTTTTTCTGGATATCAAGAAAATATACACAAAACCCACTTTTTGTCTCAGTATTCATGAATTTGTCATTATAAATCATTAAAAGAAATAATAAAAATCCCTTTGTCCGGTAAAGAAGTTCGAAAGCTATACACTTTCATTGATGATTGATGAATAATTTTTAAAATATATTGTTTGATTTCGAATTTAACAGGATCTTGAGTAATAGCTTTTGGTTATGATTGGATATAGTGTATCTATGAATTATATTGTGTAGATAGGTTTTAGAAAGTTGTTTTGGATGTTTTTTTTTAACTAAGATGTTATTTTCGGATGTTATAGGAAAAGTAGTGTATATATCAATACAATTAAATCAGAATCCTTTTTTTTTGATTTGCCTCTACTCTATCCTGGTATATTACTTTTTGTGCCATCAGTTTTGTCTTAAAAACTAAAACTCATTAAGGATAGTTTAGGAAATGAAAAGTAGACCACCACAGCCTCCAATTTAATCCCAAAAATCTCGGGAACCATGTCACCCTAATTCATATGTTAGTGGATGATAATATATTGAGAATATTGAAACTTCCACTTCTATTGAATTCATAATAAAAAAAAAAACTAAACTGAATGACCACTAAAATAAATTAAGACAGATGCATTGTAAAGAACATATAACGGATGCATTGTTTATATTTAACTGTCCACTTTATATGTTTATACAAACTTGATGAACACACAAATTAATAATTTTAACCTATTTTGCTAAGTATAAAATCTTGCACAAGTTCAAAATTCAGCACTACAAACAATGTTTAAGTTATTTAGCATCATCTGGACATTTTGTAAAATACTATAATCAATGTGTTTAAAAATTGAATAGAACATTGATTTAGCATTGTAACTAGGTCCATGGTCGAATCCGTCCAACCAATTAAACCAAATTTTAATTTTAAATCTAATTTAAAATTAATTAACTATATATATATGTATGTATAAAATAAAATTATTTTTATAAAATTTATATCATTATTAAAATCTGAAAATAATATAAAAATAATATGAAAATAAAATGAAAACTTCAAAAATAATATAAAAGAGTAGAAGTTGATTGTTTGGGTTTTATTTCTTACATATCCTTTTGTTAAAGCCCCATGTAAGATAAGCGATTTATAATTGTAAAAAAAAATCATTAATATAATATATGAGTTTACATTTTATCTATTTAGTTACTAAACACAATTGTAATTATACTTTGTTGTTTTTTTGAAAAAAATTAACCACTGTTTAGAGATAAAGTGAAAATTAATATCTGAAATGGCTATAACACAATTGTATAGTTATGCAACATCACAAATTCAATACAGTTATCAAAATCTCTTACTAATAATTTTTAAAATATATATTGTAAACAAATATATAAAATTAAATATTATAACATATAAGAAAAGATTGCAGAAAAATGTTACATTTTACAAACAAAAAAAGTTACAAACCAACATTATACACACACTTGAAGCACGGATCAATTTAGAATAGATAAATATGATTATAAAGAAACAGGTATACTGGCCTATGATTACAAAAAATGAGAGTATGCCAAATCAACTTCTAAATTGATATTATTTTATAAAATAGGTTTTGATTAAAATTTATATAAAAATATGATTACAAAAAACACAAATATGAATATTAATTTTCTGAAAGAGAAAATTAAAACAAAAAATATACCCGCCCTTTCAAAAGGCGGGTCAGAATCTAGTATGGTATTTAAAGCCAAATATCGTGGTTGTTGTAATATAATAAATTAAAAGTTTATATTTTGAAAAGAAAATACTCATTCAGTATTCCTTCACACGAATATAAACTTTAGGGAAAGATAATATATAAATTACAACTATATCAAATTTATGAATTACATGTTACATTTTAAATTGAGAAGTGTCTTAAATTTATTATACCAACCAGAAGCGGTGACATATATATGAAGTCGTCTAACCAATTAATGTTTTTATTTTGATTTGAAACAGAATCTGTTGGATTGACAAAAGTAACCAAGTTAACCAATTTTAATATTTTCACAGTTCGTCTTCTACACCTGCTGCTACATACAAATGAAAAGCTTTTTACTTATATCCGAAAAATTTTTGTCTTGCTAAATCTTTTGAAAGAAACACATAAAACAATTAATTTTCTTTGTTAAATTTAAAATAAATTGGAAACAATCAAACAAATAAAAGAAACATAAACAAAACAAATCATCAATGAAGATGCCACAACTATAGAAGCTTCTAACCATCTTCTTGGAACTACACAAAAATACATTTTCTGACTAATTTTTTTTTCACGCGTTAAAATAAAACTAAAAAGCAATTTTACAAACAAATATTTGAATCATTTGTAATAATACTTACATTTAAGAAACTATTTTAGTGACTTATATTTATGTTGTTTTACTATCTTAAATATCACAACTCTTCTAAAAATAGGTATAGAAATTTTTGATTATCAAACTATTAAATGTTAAAATTTTAATATTTTCATTACTATTCAACAATTATAACATTATAAATATAACATATTATTTTTCATATAATATTATTATCCGCGAAATCGCGGGCAAACACCTAATATAATTTTAAACTTGATACGCAAAACAAACCAACATAAATGATTTCAAAAATGATCCATAAGCGACCTTTTGTCGCGAGTGAACACACTCCTTGTAGTCTCCACGACAACCTTATTGATATTTTATTTCATCACAATTTATAAATTTATAAAAATAATGTGCTTTACAGTTTATTTATATTTTATTTCATCACAATTTACTATATTTTAGATATTTATTTGATTAGATTACCAATATAATCACTTAAAAACCAAAATTCATTATAGTTTTTTATCATTTTAAAGATTTTAATATTATAAATTGATGCATTAAGTAGTAAAAACAACAAACTAAATTGGATATTTAAATTCATGAATTACAAATATAGATCTTAATTTTCTATGCATTTAAATCATACCATATCTAATTTGATATAAACACCAAAATATGATATATAGAGAGTTAGACACTACAGTAAATTGGAAAATTAAAAGAACTATAACGTAAACATGTTTTACTCAAAAAACATGTTTTACTTACTTGTTGTAGTGAATAATAAAAATTATGAAAAGAAAAATAAACTAGCAAGAAAATAAAACAAGCAACGTAAAAGATTTGTTGAAAATTTGGATAATCCTTTGTGCTATGGTCCTTATGGACTCATATTAAAGTAGATTCAAAATAAAACTGAATCCAAAATCAAAGTGAGCCCATAACTAAACTTAAAATTATTCTTTAATTATTTTGTCTTTCACGTTTTTCTCATTGTGTGTCAGTAAAAAAAATTGTGGTGGGGTCACAAATAATTTCTATAAAGAAAAACATATAATTTTTAAAAATTATGTGGGGTCAGCTAACCCCACTACCACCTTACTACCTCCGCTTACTATTTTACACACTAAATTGTAACTTGAAAGTGGCGAGTGGATGCCCCATATTCACCTTATAAATAACACTAGAAGAGGAGAGAATAAAGAGACATTGAAGATGAAAGTGAGAATTAGTAAGGAGGCAGAGGTGGTGGAGGAGCAGCCGCTCAGCCCGATGGCGCGTGTATTCCAATCTCCAGAGGTAGACTACTGCGGCGTCACCATCATGGGCTTCAAAACCAAGTTCTGTCCGGACGTCCTTCTTGATGCCTTGAAGCATAATGTCTCCAAGCATCCTCGTTTTTGCACCAAACTGGTACCAACTTATACAATATATTGAGACCAGAAAAAAACTTATACAATAGATTACGATTAGTGCATTTGAACATGATCAAAATCTAAAAGTTTACTTTAAAGAATTATATTTTAAATGTTTATGTAACTAAATCTGTAAATTAAAACTCACACACACACGGAGATATGTATATATATGTATATATATATATATATGTTTCCTAAAGTCTTTCTTTTAGTTAAATAAATAATATTTCGTTAAATATAGTTTAAGATGATCTTTATAGAGTAAAAAATCTACAAATTAATATTTGAAAATTAATAAATACAATAAACTAATAATTTTCGTTAATTTTGAGTTAGGTTAGTTTAAAATATGAAGCATATTGATAAAAGAATAAGATAAGAAAAATTTAGAAAATCATATGTAAATATACAATTCTACCAAAACCATAAATTAATAATATATATATATATATATATTATGCAGTTTATATAAGTTCAAACAAAACATTATATTGTTTGATTTATATTTACAACGGAATCTATCTTTATTTTGATACTTCAAAATAGATTTTATGATAATCAGTAAAATTATATCTTTTTTAACAGCTACTAAAATTATATCTAAAACTCATCTAAATTTTATGAAACATAACTGATATACACTAAATATTATAATAAACTATAGGAAAATCAAATTTATAAATTTAATTAGTATATAAATTGTAAATTAACTATTTGTTTAATTATTTTACAAAAGAAAATATATTTTTACAACATAGAAATCTAAAAAAATTTACTGTAAATTAATAATTTTTTAAAATTAATAATTAGTCACAGCATTATTAATTTACAGACTTTTTTTTAATTTATAGACTTTGATTATACATGTACAATTTTCCCTAAATTTATACTTAGGATTTTGGTTATGTTTGATCTCCGTTAATTTTCCTTAACATCATAGAGTGAGGATGGTGCAAAATGGATAGAGACTCGAGTCAATGTAGAAGACCATGTAGTTGTTCCAAACATAGACCCAAAAGAAATAGGTGAAGATGGACAAGGCTTCGTAGATGACTACATCTCACGTCTCACGACGATTCCTCTTGATAGATCAAGACCTTTGTGGGACATGCACATCCTTAATGTAAAAACCTCTGATGCTGAAGCAGTTGGTGTAATAAGATCTCATCATTCGTTGGGAGATGGAATGTCTATGATTTCTCTCATTCTCGCATGTACCCATAAGACAGCAGACCCTGATAATACTACTATTCCTTCCTTGAAACGGCGTGAAACGGTGTCGCATGGCCTTAGAAACCAAGGCTGGTTCTTAAGGTTGATATTCACCGTTGGTTCTGCAACGAGACTGCTTTGGAACACCTTTGTAGATGTGGTGCTTCTTTTTGCGACTATATTGTTTTTGAAGGACACAAAGACACCTCTGAAAGGTGGCGCGGATGTTGGGAGGAATCCAACGAGATTTTATCGAAGAACTATCTCTTTGGATGACATAAAACTTATAAAGAACAGTATGAATATGGTACGTTACACTTTGTGTTCATAAGTGATTCGAGTGTTTGTATGTTTTTTTTCTTTTGAATAGATATTTATTCTCTTTCACCTGTTGCTAGACTATCAACGATGTTCTACTTGGAATTACACAAGCTGCTCTTTCCCGCTATTTGAACCGACTTTACGGTAAACATTAATTTCAAAACATTTTTTTTGTCAACTAATTTCAAAACATTTAAAATTAGATATCTATAAATGTTAAGTTCTGCTCTTACTTGTCTGTTAAAATTCTATAGCATTTATTTTTTCAAATATTTAATTAATATTTAATATTTTTAATTTAGTTAGGAATAAAACAGATAAACTAATAAAAGTTGCATTGGAATTATATAGTGATTTTCATTTTGTTAATGAAAATTTCTCAACAATGGCACTTAATTTGAAATGGAAGGATTGTTATTTAAAATACTAACAGTTAACATCAGAATTAATATGTCAACCCTAAAGTTCATTTTAATATAACAAAGGAATATGTGTGTTGGTTCTATATCTAATGTTTCACACGTTATAGCTTTTTTTTTAATAAACAAGGCAAGAATTATGAGGAGGAGAACAGAGCATTGACATCGAATCAGAACCATCTTCCACGTAAACTACGTTTCCGTGCAGGTTGTACAGTAAATCTGAGGCCGGACATCGGGTTCAAGGTTAGAGATAGATAATATATATACAGTTCATCAATTTAACATTAAAACTTCTATTGTTGTCAAAAAAAAAAAACTTTTATTGTTGTCACTAACGAGCAAATATGTATATAAAAGCCTTTGGCAGATATGATGGCCAAGGATTCAAAATGCAGATGGGGAAACTACTTCAGCTTTATCTTCTTACCCTTCTCCATCAGTTTACAAAACGATCCTTTGGTTTATCTAAAAATATCCAAATCCATGATGGCTCGAAAGAAGCATTCTTATCACGCTGAAATAGTGTATTTTATCATCAAAAGTGTCCTAAAAGTGTTTGGAGCTAAGGTAAACAAAGGGATCAATGAACTTGATTAGACATTTGTTTTTAATATTATAACACAATCTTGTCATTATATTAGGCAGCAGCAACCATATTCAACCGACCCGAGGTGAACTTAACTACCTGCGTTTCAAACAACATTGGTCCCATGGAAGAAATCAGTTTCCGTGGCCATCCTATCGCCTACATCGCTCCAAGTAATTATGGACAATCACAAGTACGTAACAGCTTCTTTTTGTCAACCACGCATATTCTTAAATCAAGTTTTGAAGAACAACTCTATTTGATAATGTCTAGTTTATATGAGAAAATATTACGCCTCCAGTTATATCTTCATTTGCTAGTGAATCTCCATTTTACGAATTTTCTCTTCTTGACACTTACGTTTTTGTGTTTGAAAGGCATTGTTGGTACATTACATGAGTTATGCGGATAAGATGATAATATCCTTAGCTGTTGATCCTACAATTATACCTGATCCTCACAAGATATGTGATGACATGGAGGAGTCACTCAAAGCTATGAAGGCTGCTCTTTTGGAAAGAGGGTTACTCTAAGGCTCGTGAGACATTGGTATCCGTTTTGTATAATCTTCAGACGTGTTGATGATAAATATTTGTTTGGTCTAAAATGTTATGTTTGGAGGTTTATTTGAAAGAAAAAAAAAATGTTTGGAGACTTTTAATGGTTTGTCAAGGCCGGGCGGTCATAGTTTTTGAATAAATTTAACGAAATGTTTGTAAAATTTCAAAGATTTTATAGATAGCTCATTTCTGTAATATTTAATATGAGCTAGAAAGCGTCATTATATCTAGTATGTGACTTGCAACTGTAAGTTACCAATTTTTTCTTCTTTTTCTTTAACGAAAATCCGTAGTTTATTCTTATAAAATTGGTAAAAAGTCTATGTTTTTATAAGTTAAAAAGTCAATGTTTAATGCATAAATTAGATAAGAGAAATTAGATAAGATATACATAACAAAAATAAACTTGTGTTTTGAAAATATGGGTCAAAATCAACAATATATAAAAAATATTTGAAAATAATCAATTTTCAATTTGATCAGTAAAAATGAAACAATAAAAATGAAACAAACGTCTATGCAGTTTCGTATACTAAATTCTAGTTATTTAAAATAATTTAACAGAAAACAAGTTTATACACTTCACAAAAGTGATATATATACGAACCCAAAACAAAAAAAAAAAACTTGAAGAAATAACTCATTAGGTTATAATCATCCAGTTAACTATCTTTTTAGAAAAATCATATAGTTAACAGTTTTTATGACCTAATAATGTGTATTACAAGCATATGTATACATGTTAACGACATAGAACTACAAATCAGACTTTAAAATAGAAATTATTTTCTATGTTTCATAATAGATAATGTGTTAAAAGTTTTTACTGTTTCATAATAAATAATGTTTTGACATTTATATGCTAATTTTAACTTTATGGAAAACTATTTAAGCAGTTGGATTATACATTACAATATTTTAGTTTATATTTTTAAAATGCTTTTAAAAGAATAACTAGATTATGACCCGTCCTTAAAAGGGCAGGTATATTTTCTGTTTTAAATTTAATTTTTATATTTGTGTTGTAATTATATTTAAATTTTTATTTGTAATCATATTTGTGTATAAATATTGATCAAAATATATTTTGTTAAATAATAGCAATTTAAAATTTGATCCGGTATACATTCGGTCAAGGTTGGGTTGCGGGTCGAACCCTCTGACTTCCAACCCGCGAGTTTAAATTTTGTTTTTGTCAAAAAAATCTGATCCGCACAATCCGCAAACAAATAATTTTGTATCCGCTCCGCTTAATTTTGCGGTTATCCACAGGGTATGTACTTTTTTATAAAAATAATTATTTAAGTTAATTATTATGAATAACATAAAATATATTTATAATAAATTTTATATATTACCAAATTTATATACAGTTATATATTTTGATTTGAATAAAACAATATTTGAAACTTAATTTTAATTTCTTTCTTTTTTCGTTTTGGTCATTAACAAAACAATAATTTAAATATGTAATTTCAATGCCAATCAAAAAGATTTATCATTGTCCCAATTCCCGTTATTTTTACGTGATGAAATATTATTTATGAAAATGTAACATCATTATTTATTTAGGAAATACCTTTTCAAAAAGGTATATGTGTTGGAAGGATTAGACTATAAAAATAAATAATATTTTTGTTTGCATATTACATTTTCACATCAGATTAGAATGTATGAGACATCAAAATTTACAAAGTATAAATTTAAGTTTCGAAAGTAGGAAATTTAAATGGTAGTTAGATGTAGAAGAAAGATTTACCGTTTTGTTCCAGATTATTAGGAAACATATCGTAAATAAATAGTCACATATTTATTTAATTGCTGGTTTATTTTTGATTAATAAAACTATATTGATCCAGTTAGCAGGTTGGTGGGGCCCGAGTGATAGATAATATATGTGGTGGTTACATATATTTAGAAGCAGTTAGTATATTGTATTGCTGAAACAAAATTGTATACCTTTTCACAAATATTTGCATTTTAATCAGATTTGTGTTTAATATTAATTTAGTCTAGCATAATTTTTGGTAACTATATTAAATATATCAAGTTGCATAACTATACATTTGTTCCATATGCATTTCAAAAATTATTTTTAACTTTATTTTCTAAAGTTTACAGCATATTATATTTTTCTCAGTAGTTACCTAGTATAATTAGTCAAGAATATTCATACCCAGAAAACTTGATTTGGAATCGATCCAAAAATCAAAATCTCATACTCCATTAGACTTAGTCTTTATACTTGGACGGTTCTTAAAGTGTTATATATGAAAACTAATGTCAAACCAGCTCGCACCGAAAACCGAACAATTTTTTTTGAAATTTTTTAAAAAAATCATTTTTAATATATTATGTTAAATGTGTGTGTGTGCGTGTGTTAATATAGTTTTCAGACTTTAGATAAAATTACATTTAATAAATTTAATAGGACGGGTATATTTTTTGTTTAAATTTTCTGTAATTTATTTTTATATTTATGTCTTTATTTGTAACCATATTTGTGTCTTTATATAACTGGTTCACTGTAATTTATTTTTATATTTATGTCTTTATTTGTAATCATATTTGTGTTTTTTTGTAAACATATTGTATTTTTTGTAATCAAATTTGTGTAAATTTTTGTTTAATTATTAGTTAGAATTTTGATAATTGTATTGAATTAGTGATGGTGCATAACAACATACTTGTGCCATAACCATGTCACACATTAATTTTATACTTTTTGTTGACTAATGTTTGTATTTGTTAAATAAATACTCAGGAAAAAGTTAGATATTTGTTAAATAGTACTCAGAAAAAATAGATATGGTGCATATTGTTAGGTAACAAATCGAAGAGAAAAAATTTGATTCTTGGAATGTTTGTATCTGGCACTATTTGCATGTTTATTTAATTTTAGTTTTTGTTTGATTAAGTAAAATATATATGGGTGCAGTTACAAAAGTGGTTGCGGATTCTTAGATAATTGAAAGGGTGGTTACATCCACGATATCCCCTTCTTATTATTTGAGGAGCATTTTAGAGAACTAACCTTTAGTTCATGTGTTAATTTCAACAATGTCATTTTCTATGTGGCAGTTCCACAAGCTCTCTCATATGATATATTCAAAAACCATTAATTAACTAGACTAATTATGAAAATTGCCATTACTCATTACATTATAACTTGAGGATTATATACTATAAACTTTGTGACTAACAAAATAATTAACCTTACCATGCGTTCATTGTTTAAACGTAAGCGCTTTAAATACGTTGAGAATGTACGCACGTATTTCATTACCAAATACGCAAAGATTCTTCGTTGTTTATTTCATTATCATGCATCATATAGAATTTTCTATATAGTTAGCCTATATATATATATTTTTTTTTGAAACATTTTAGACTACATATATATATATGCAAATTAAATTTCTTAAATTATAAACGCTAATATATCACATATCTTTCTGCTTAACTTAGAAATTACATAATGGCAAAATCACATTTTTAATATGACTAAGTTCAAGATTTTTTTATATAATTAAGTTAAAGAACTTTTTTAACACATCCACTTTTTAATACGTCCAATATATTTTTTTAAAGGTTGTTTGCAGTTTCAAATCTCCTCTTTGCACATTAACCATTATTTATCATTTACATAACTATAAATGCAATATACCATTGGAGATCGTTTTATGCCAGTTTAGTGTAAATATATTCAATTAAAGGCACGCTAATTAAATACATTGATACGTTATTTACCATAATTCCTGAATCAAATATGAATTGTCAATCACGGGATGAAATAAATTATTGTCAATCAAGAAGGTGACGTGATATAGCCTTTGACGGATATGTTTTCGTTGCTGATTGATACGATATCATCACGACAAATTTAAAACAAATATGTGATCGTCCATGATTGATTCTTACTCTTAATTGGCGTGACCAGATTTTCAGTAGCATTCCCATTTTACTTTAGCAAACATATCGCACTGCTATGTAACAAGGCAAGTAATATATTCACGCCTTAATTTGAATACTGAAATATCGTTTTCGTAATTTATGATATCGTGCAGACCCTAAACCTAGGCGGCTTTCATATATAAATACTAGACATGTTAGTTTACATCTCCTCACCATTGTCTCCTTCTCAAAACACTTTTAGCATTACATAATATATACATTTTTCATGTTCTTTTCTATTTTTGTTTGAAATGTTACGTTTGTTTTTGTGAGGACAATATTCCAAAACAGGACCATATGCAATAGATATAAACGAAGTTTGTATATAGAATTTTATTATATATATGTACATATTAAATTACATAACTTCTAATTTTTTTACAACCAATACATAACTTATATATATATCTCGTGTGTGTGTGTGTATTTATATAAAAGATCACAGATCAACTTATATAATGAAATAAAATACGATAATACTTTTTGTAGGTATAAATATGTGTGTGTGTGTGTGTTTCATTAACTTATATAATGAAAGAAAATAAGATAATATTTATATAAAAGATCACAGATCACCAAAATTTTATCAATCCTTATCAACTAAAAAATTATTATTGTGTTTTCTTTGATCATCAACTCCTGGTCCATAATTATTCGTTTAGGTATAAACATTAACCATTTGCCCAGAAATGATTTGAAAGAAAAATTAAAACTTGAATAAGAATATATAATTGGTACGATCTCTTGACTGATTGTACAACACTAAAATTAAATTCCATTTAATCTCTTAACTTAAGCACCAGGAATTTTTTGTTAAGGAATCAACATAAATGGTGATAGACAAGTAATTATCCCCTTTAATTTTATTTTCGAATCCGGTTAAGTCTATGGTCAAAATACTTCTATAATCTAAGGAATCCTATATGTCGATTCCTTAATCATAATATTTTCTATAATTTAAAAATCAGAAACTAAAAGTTAAGGATAATTTGGATTTAATTTGGGTATGGAATAATCGTTTGGCTCCAATCATTCGTCGGACTAAACCCTATCAATTATGACTATATATACCTAGGTAAACTAATAACAAATAAATATATAGATTAAATATCTATAGATTAAAATTTATAATCTTTTTTTAGTCTATTCACCCTACGCAGAGTGCAGGTAATCACCTAGTCAATATATATTTCGATGGTAGTTATATTTAAAATGTATGTAGTGTTAAAATTTAAGTTGGACACAACTCATTATCAATTGGTCACGGTGGAGAATTAATAGAATAGATAATTTTTTAAATTCTTGTATTTTCTTTCAAAACATCACACGTATAATGAAACAGACAGACTATAAAACATCGTTACATTTATATGATGAAATGACAGATGTAGTGTCGGAACTGTCGTTAATAACTTGTAGAATTGATTAGTATTTTAAAATACGTTAGATGGTAACTGGACAGCTGGTTCCTCGTAGATACGCAGAAAAGTGAAAAAATGTCAAAACATTACATTTTTAAATACGTTAGATGGTAACTGGACATCGTTACATTTTAAAATACGTTAGATGGTACCTAAATTCCAATCGTATGTGGACGAGAGAAAAGAGAAAATCTTGGAAGTTGTAGTTGTAGTTATTGATATGTCCCCAAATGAAATAACTGCATATATTCGAGAACAACAAGAGTGGACCAAGTGGTACATTTAGCAAACTAATGCATTCAATATATAAAAATATGGCTATTAAAATTATTATTTTTTGCTAACTAAGATATGGCTGTAAATAATACTGTACATCTTGGAAAAATGTGCGCATAGCACTGCCATCTGTTTTATTGACTTTGCAACTACACCCCATATCATCATTTAATCGCATGATGTAAGCATCATCGATACATTTCCCAAATTATGCGGTTAGGATACTAATCTCCGGTTGTGTGGATTATTTGTTGTCTAAAATGTTAATTTACTAAGTACTCCCTCAGTTTCAGTTTAAGTGCCGTTTTAGAGGAAAATTTTCATTTTAAAATAAGTGTCATTTTAGAATTTCAATGTAAAATTTATTAATAAGATTCTCCAGTTTATTTTTCTATTGGTTAAAATATGGTTAAGTGTATATGTAATTGTGTTTTTATTTTGGAAATATACAAAATCATATATTTTATTAATCTGTGTACATAAACCTAGAACGACAATTAAAATGAAACAGAAGGAGTATGTTTTAATTTACTTGTTTTAAATGGTTTTGTAGCACTGTTAATCCATCATATTATAGTCATATTTTTGTTTAACGAAATACAGTCACAAAGTCGTTTTAAATGACTTTTAGATAATTAGATTTACTCACAGAAATGCGTTAGAGAAAGTGATTTGCTATTCTGCATTAGCTGAATTTAAAATCCATATACAAAATAAGTTTAAATGAAATAGATATAATTGAAATAAATGTTAGATTTTCTCGAAATAATGTTTTTAGACAAAACAAAGAGGTGTAAAAGAAAGACAACAAAAAATGTTAGGAAAAAAGCTTACATATTTTTACGTCTTCCAAAATTAACAAAGGGGAGGTTATGGGATTATGGGCCTTACTAACAGCCTAATAGGCCCGAACCAGCATGGCCTACGTAATATTTGCTTGTCACTGTGTTCTGACTGAAACTCTGAATTTTGTAACTCTCTTTTTCCAACTCCGGCAATGGCTACAGGCGACCAGAGCAAGAAAAGAAAGCAACGTTATCTCCTTCAGTATGTATTGTTTCTATCTCTCTCTCTCTTTCGTATGTTCACACACTATGTTCTTCATTGAAGTTGCGGCTAATTATGCTTTACTTCTATTGCAGAGACCAGTGAAGAAGAAGGGAGCTTACCCTTTGAATCCAGGAGTACAAGGTTTACCAAGCTTCTCAGGAAACTATTAACGTCATAGATTTCGTAAAGTTTTTTTTTATCTTTGAATCGGATCTGATTTTTTACGCGTTTTCTGATGATCTTCAACAACTGAAGTAGCTCTTGGATTTGTAGTTTGAAATTGTAAATCTCTACATGTTGCAGTTTCTTGAGGAGCCAATGCATGGGACTGGCTCTTGAAAGTAAAGTAGTAAACACTTCTGGGTTCTCACTGGTACGGTGGTACCTAATGGGAGCGAAGTAAAATTACTATAAGGAAGCTAACACATCTGTGTACCAATGGATTTCGATAGAATATGGATTCAACATATTCTTTTACATACATATAACTTGTTTACGGACTCCCTCCATTCTGAAAAGCAAATTTAAATCATGTAATAAATCAACTCTTGTTCATTCTAATTCTAAGTCAACCACTTCACTTTAGTACCTACTCATCCAAGTTAACAGTCCTAACTCCCAACAAGCCAGACCCACCAAACAGTTTCCTCCTCTGCCTCTGCTTTGCCTTGATTCTCTACTCAACACTCTTCTCGCATAATTGTATAGACATCTCCAAGATACATCTAAACCCTATCTGATTCTTCCAACTTGATTCCCAGCCTAATAATATTCTACCAGCCTTTCACAAATTCACAGCTTAGGATGGGACAGCGGATGTAGTAGAGATCTCATGTGGACAGGTGGGAGGTAACTGTTCTCGACAGAGATGGCACCTGAACCCAATCACCATACTTGAATTCTTCTCGTTAATCCCACATGCATCTCCATGGTACCATTCTACAAACATTACAGTGTAAGAGAGAGAGAGAGAGAGAGAGAGAGAGAGAGAGAGAGATTGAGAAACAAATGGAAATCAAGTCCTGGAATTTAAATAATGGCGACGCAAAAGAAGATCTGGATTACCTTTACACATTTCGCAAGAGATGAAGGTTGATCCAGAGTCAATCAAGCAGCATAAACGACACTTAGGTTGATCATGATCAGAATCCGAGTTCTCCATAGGTTTAAAATATCTGTCTCTTTGGAACTTGTCGACCCGTTCATCACCAGGTTTTTTGGATAAGAGGAGTCCATTCAACCAATAGCTTAAGGCTCTTTTTGTTCTCTTCTTTCTTATGGAAATCTCTTGTTTTACTTTCTTAGGCCTGCCTCTGCCTCTTTTGGTTTCCAGTTTCCGTTTCTTACTCTTTCCAGGAACTGTACTTTCATCCTGCAGCCGAGTAACATGCTTTGGTCTCCTGCCTGAACGTCGCAACGGTTTGCTTGCAACAACCTTTTTATGATTCTTTAACCTAACAGATATTCTCTCTCCCAGAGACGTTTTGGTTTTCTTTAGCCGAGTTGATTTGCGAGCAGGTATGACCTTTTTATGCGTTTGTTTCTGAACTCGAATTTTTTTACGGAAACTGCCTGGGGGCCGCCCTCTTTTCCGTCCGCTGGATTGTTCTTTAGCTTGCACTTCACTTCTGCACGGAAGACAAATGCACATGCCTTCCTTGTCTGCTCTCCTGATATGCTTTTTGTGAAATAATCCTGAAATTTTGATCATAGCTAATATCAATAAAAAGCTTTGACTAGATACATATATTCTATTAAAGATCATGTTAGGGGTCACCTCTTGGTTAGGATAGATACTAACTACTACTACTTAGAATTCTATGGGAACCCTCAGTCTCAAGTTACCTTTTGGAGTAAACATTCATAGTCTTCAGGGGGGTGTCACATTGGTTAGTGAACTGGATTACCTTTACTGGCTCTACCGCAGGTCAATATAATTAGTTCTTTCAATTCAAGAAAGTTCTATGGAGCTTCGTTTGTGTTATGTGTGGACTAGGTTCTTATTAGGTCACAACTTCTTCAATAAAAAAATACTGTAACAAAACAAACAGCAAAAGAGACGAACCTTTGCAGATGTGGCAGCAAGCAGCATCGCTGTCATTAAAGAAAAATAAATACGATCAGAAGGCAGATGAGAAAGATCATTACTCAACAACCAAACCAAAAAAGTCTAAAAAGATATGTTTGTAGGTCAAATGAAATGCGATTAAGACAAGTGACAATCTTCTTTAAGCTTTAGTGAAGATAGGATTGCTATGCTTATGAAGACAATGACTTCTGAAGGCATAAGTACATACCTCGGAGGCACTTCTTTCTTGCATTGTTCACACAAAGAAGACTCCGATCTTTCTGCCCTTTCAAATAGGTATGAGAATCCTTTTCCCTCTGAGGACCTTTTCTGTATTTTTTCTATCTCAGAGTGTCTCAAAGAGCTTCCTGACTTCATAGTTTTTCGTACAGCTTTTTTCTCTTCAAATCCTTTCAGAAGATGTAAAGGCACATATGATTCATTCAACCAGAACTTTTTTCTTTCACTCGAGGATTCTTCAATCATGCGACCATTCTTCAACACAACATCCGGAACATTTCTCCTTTTACCAAAGTCAAGGAGATATTTCACGGTATCTTCCTCTATGCACTTCCTACGGACAATCACTTTTTTGAACAGCCTGGCAGATTTTTTAGATTCTTTGTCCGATGCAGGAAGAAGATGACTGTTTTCAATATCATCCCATTTTATGTAAGAGTGGAATGTCCTCACCTGTAAATCACTAAATTGTTAGCTAAAAATAAAAAGCATCCTACAAGTAGACAAATTTAAGGAGACAAATGATCAGTGTGTATGACTGCAAATGTCAATAAATAACCATGAGGATGACAAACTCAAAAAATGAATCCATTCCAACGCAATTTGGTAATTCGAGTAAAAAAAAAACTTAAGGATCTCATACCATCTACATTCATGCGTAGGCCAAATGGAAACAGAATAACATTTGTATATTTTGTAACTTCAACATTTATATTTTTTTGTCCAAACCAGCCAAACAAGAATAACATTTTCAGTTAGACCAAATTCTATATTACCTGAAAACCCAGCTGCTCTGAAGTCGTAGATGACTCAACAGCTGCTTCCCAGGCAACACGTCGGCTTCTCTTAGCAAGCTCTGAATTCTCAGGATACATTATGCCTGAAATATTCCTACTCCCACCTGCATATAAAGATGCATGAAGAATGAAACATCTACATGGAAGTGAGAGGAACAAAAGAATAGTTTAAGACAGTAGAAGAACAAAGGTGAAAGCAAGAACAAAAGAAAAAAATGTAAACCTTGTCTAGCAGCCTTAGAGACCAAAGAGCGAGGTAAAACCTTCCAGTTGAACAATGGCCGTGAAAGTCGGCCGCCTCTCCACCAACACATCGTCAATCCACCTTTTTTCTTTGCAGTAGGGTTAACCCCAGACTCCAACAATGGCCCCCGTCTTTTACCAATAGCAGTCTTTAACGACGATCGTGTCGACACAATGATATGTCTAGATGAGCCCATTTCTATGGCAGAATCGACATGGTTTAGCCAGTCAGCAGAAAGAACACGATGATGCAAATTCGCCTCTAACTGCAAATGTAATTCACGAAATCTTCATTAGGAAGCAGAAAAAGTTGATGCACACCTTGACTAATCACTAGTGCATTTCCAAAAAATGAAGCGCTCAAGAAATCCTACTTAAAGACTTCTGAAGATAGTTAAGTCTTGATCAAACGGAGAGTAGAGAAAAATTCAACTTCCCTAGCCTCAGTAAAAAAAGTGAACAGAAATTAATTACTGCAAGCTTTTCAAGTAGGAAGGAAACAAACCAAAACTAAGTTCTAAATAGCAGCAGTCAATAACGAAGAGTTTGATCTTTTGTCAACATAATGATTCAACTTCCAAACAATACCATTGAAACTTGAATTTTTTAGGAGAAAAAAACTTGAGAAAAACTTACTTCAACTAATAAATGTCTCAATCTTGATATATTTGATGCCTTCAGAATGTGTTCACGCCAAATCCTGGAATGCTGTGGATTCAACCATGGACCAACCAAAAGACCTTGCAATCGACTTTCCATGGATAATATCTGGCAGATGATAGCCACAAGATAACTTTTCTTATGGATAGATTGACTATTAGCAATCTCACTTTCCGAAGGACCCCGTAAAGCCCCGAGACTCATGTTGAACAAGCAATTTGTCTTAATCCCGGCATCCTCGGATTGGCAAGGAAGACACCATCCACATTTTTCTTTCCACGCATCTAGGTAGAGGCCTTGGATGTGTCGCCATTGAAATTTGGTGGTTTTCATCAATATAGTCTTCACCTGCGCGGAAGCTATCTCTTCATCAGATCTCATATCATTGGTACGGATAGGTGACTTCCGCGTCATCTCTTCAGAAATTGCTGTAGTCATCTCAGCAAATATGTACTGATTTCTATAGCTTGATTCGCTTTGCACATTCGATCTAATTCCTTTCCTTGTGTTCATTCTAGCCAAATAATGGGAAGGCGAATGGATATACGAATCTGGCTCTTTCATGATATCCAAAATGCTCGATGGTCCTGGCTCATGAAGACTCAGGGCATCAGAACCATTTTGTACAGTTTCAGCAGATCCTTCAGAACTCATATTAAGGATATCTGGTCCAGTGGCCGAATTTGATATCCTCCGACGAGTCCTATGACAATGATTATGTGAACCTTCATTACTGGATCCTTCTTCAAGCTTTTCCTTAACGCCAGATATTGGCTGTTTTTCTGGAGCTGGTAGAGGAGCCTTAAACGCATCAATAGGAGAAATCATTCCTTTGGCTGGCTTATCCAAGCATACGGATATTGGTGAATTCACACCGCTGATTGTCCTTTTCAGCCCAGCAGGGAAATCCCAGTGCTTTTTAATTGCACCTATTACTCCATTATAGAATCTACCGCATGACTTGAGCAGCTCCAATACAAGGATCACATCATTCACATGATAGTAGTTCACTGAGCCTGTGCCGTCGGTATCTATCCTGCAAATTCATAGTGCACAACATCAGACAATCTATCAAGAGGTGTAGCAGCTCCTGAGAAACATTCCACATCTGCATGCATTGAGCATAAAAATGCAATCTAAAACTAAAACAATTGCATCTAAATAACAAGCAAGGGGCCATTCACATATCCAAACATGCAATTCGACTTACTTGAAACTACAGGAAGGATACATAGTTTTGCAGTTTCATCATGTTATATGCATACATTAGTTAATACTCCATATTTTAAGTTAATTCTCCAGCCTAGCTAAAATAGGGCTAGTGTTTTCTAAAGCTAAAACCTTCACCTACAAGCTGTGGCATATAATCAACATGTGTCTACAGTGCTTACCAGAAATCTTCAGAGTGTTGTACCACCGAGATGAGACGACAAAAGTTGCTAATACTCATTAAAAATATATATTTCTCTACTAAGAAAATAATTAATAGTGCTGAATTCACAAAATTGATTCCACTGAGATCATGCATTAGCCCTTCTTAGACAAGAGAATCAAGAAAGAAACTTACACCAATAAGTAGCCACAACTGCTATAGTACTTTCGGCCATGGGGATCAATCTCTAGAAACTCTGCTCCTCGAATTTGCTTTTCAGACTTCAATCCTGGTACACGCTGGTCAAATGAACATTCAGGGCAGTACCAGTCTTCCTCAAGCAAAAGGTGACTGGCAACACCGACACACTTAGAATGATAGGCAGCTGGACAGCCATCACAGCAAAGTAAATTCCCATCCATTTTGCAAAGACAACAGTCGTCACTGTTCCGGTCAAGCGAGCCATCAATGGCCTCATTATTCAAAGAAGAATCATCTGCCAGCTCCATCATAGATCGCTTTCTGCGTCGCACTTTTGTGTTTCTCTTCCTATCAATTTCCATTTCAGACTCAGCTGCAACAGATCTTTTATTAAGCTCTGATCTCACGACTTCAGTATCTGTCATATCATCACACAATCGGGCAAGTATCTCGATTTTCAGATTCATGGGCTGTCTGAAATATTCATTTTTGAAAAAGTTAAACCGAGTTAGATCCACTCTAGGGTTGTCCTTAGAACCAGAAAACAGTAGGTATTCGACCACGAAAAGGGGATAATTAACCACATCCAACATATCCCAGTCGAGACTCCTGCATGTAACACACGACCAGCAAAGCATGAGAACCAAAATAGGAAAAACTTCATGTCCATATAACAGAAATAAAACTAAATTTTCCATACCTCAGGCAAGCAATTGCAGAGGGGTCACCTTCAGCAACGAGGCTCTCCAAATGTTTTCTTAATATTTGCAAAACAGAAACATGGATGCTATCAAATAACAGACTAGGAGACATGCATCTCAGCGATTCCACAAAATCCTCCAGCTCAAAGGGACTCAAAAACAGCAAAGTACTGAAGGAGCGGAGGCAAGAATAAACAGAAAAGACATTAAGAATGGGAAGACCATCTAAATTCAAAATATGCGAGGATGGAGGTAACTGCGGCTTTGGCGGAGGCACAGAAATATTCTCAGCTTTCCCATCAACAACCCAAGTTTTCTCGTCTGTCAGACTACTAACCGACGGAGAAGGGGATACTTCATCAGCTAAGGAAGCTGTAATAGTGCTACTGTTAGGAAATCGAGCTAACGCTTTACGAGCGCTTCTTCTCAACCGAGGCTGGCTCGTCAATTTTGGATTCTCTGAGGACTTTCTTCTCTTCCTCCTACCACTTGTATATTCATCTGAAATCTCCCTATCAGAGAGAGACTCAACAACAGTCTTAGCATCATGCTCAAGATCCCGCTCAGCTCCATTAGAATGAGGAGTATTGAGATCCTGAAGTGAAACACCGTCCTGCTTCTGTATCTCCTCCAAAAGCTGAACGCTGGATACTTCAGCAACATGGACTTCTTTATATTCACCTTTTTCGTCTTGCACGTTGGTTTCTTGAACTATGTCATTCCCATTCACGTTGTTCTCCATGTTAACCTCCAAATTCAAATCAAATCCTCCCTCGCAGCTCGCATCCATGTTCAGATCGATAAACCCCCTCCTTTTGACACTAGAACCCTCCTCATAATCAATGTTCACATTAACCAACCCTAAACCTTCGTTCAAATGCCAATCCAACCCAGTCGTCAGATCAAACCCATCTTTACCTTCCTGCAACGCCCTATTCAAATCCAAACCTACGGTTGTTTCCACAGGACCACAATTCAAATCAACATTCCCTCTCAAACCCACACTAACCCTAGAATCCTCGGGAACTCCATCATCATTCAAATCCACGTTTCTCATGACATTCACCTCAGAGCTCTCTCGCTTGATCTCACCGTTCCTCTCCCCCCGAGATCGCTTCCTCGTCCTCCTCCTACCAACTCGGGGCTTCTTCACTTGAGATCTCCCTTCTCCCGCCATCACGAGATCAGCAACCTCAGCCGATTCCGAAACCTCCGTAACCGTAGTAAGCCCATCGATCTCGAAATTTCCAGACGAATCGTCGTGAGATCGGACCGTACCGGAGCACAACGCAACCCCGTCGATCTCCTTCCTAACGACTTTACCAACCCACTCCATTGATGTGAGCTCGAATCTATTAACCAACGAAGCAAAGGAAACTCATTGGCCGAAAAAGAAGCGCTGAGATTGTTTTTTTTTTCTTCCTAGAAACGCTAATAACGTGGAGGCGGGAGAGAGAGAGGGAAGGAGATTATCTATCTATCTCTTTCTCTGCGGGGAAGAAGGAAGGTAGAAAGAGAATTGTCTACAGAGAGAGTAACGCTTGACGAATTATCTCTCTCACTCGGAAGGAAGAAGGAAGAAAAGAACAAAGAAGGGGTTGGTCAATGTTAGGAGGAGGAGGCCATCTCTCTTCCCCCTCCCACACTCCTTTCTTTTTAACTTCTTTTTCCACTTTTTCTGGTCAAGGTGCGATGTGTTTCTCTTTTTTTTTTGTTTTACCTTTTACAAAACATAACAATAAAATAATAAAGAAAAAATACAGATATACTTTATCCAATATCCATTCCAAAAAAAAAAAAGCTATGTTTTAGAAAACAAATTGTTTCAAAATGATACATATTTTATATTTTCAATATATTAATTAATGGTAAATTATAGATTTCAAAAAACATAATTATGTTTATTAAAATTTTGTTGGTAATTTCATAGGTTTTCTTAATATTTGCAAAAATTCTAAAATATATATATATCTTATTGAAACAGAGTGAATATATAATAAATATTCGTAATTTAACAGTTGTTTTCTGGAAAATAAATATTTCGATTTTTATTTTATAAATGTTTATTTTCTTTTTTTTTGTTGATAAAAAAGTTAGGATTTCATACCATTTTCAGAGATTTGAGACAGAAAATATATGGATACACGTAGCAGAAAATTGAACTAAGCAAACTATAGGGAAAGAGAAGGAAAAGCAACGTCTACTATCAAGAGGATAGAGAAACAATTAAACCGAAGACTACCTAGCAGAGCAGAAACATTGGCTTGCAATAGCAGAGCATTGCCAAATAGTGGTGATACCTTTGATGATACATGAGACCACGTTTTGGTAATTTTGGTTTCCTCGCAACGTTACTCCAACTGATTGATACCACCCCAGACAAGCTTTGCAAAACTCAGTCGAAGAGAACAGAGCCTCCCAAGTCCCAACTACCACCGGCAGTAGGAAACACTGAAAACCGAGAGCCTCAAACATCTACTCCAACCAGATGTTTCTTTTGCTATTGATTCTTCTTCTTTTTTAATAGTTATTGTAACAAGTGGTGCTACTTGCGTGAGTGTAGAATGGCGAACGTATTCATCGTTGCTCCAGAAAGTCTGTCGACTTTGTTCGAGGGTAGTCCAAGCATTCGCAAAGACGCCCAAAGGAAGGAATGTTTGCTGATTTCTATATGGAATCTTAAGTGGGCAGGTTTATCCAATTGCGGGAAGACTATAAGAGTGCAAAGCTGGCAACAAGACTCAGCTCGTTATGGCCAAGTTTGAGTTGATGATAATATCAAATGTTCAATAGAACCAGTCCTCTATGCCCTCAACTCCATGTCCTCTTTTCACTCTGAATCGTTTATTTATGTGTGATTGCATCAAACAAACACTTGAACCAGTCACTGCTTTGCTACGTTGATCCTTATAATCAATCAGTCTCTTACAAATACTTTTCTTCATAAAGAATATACAAACCTTCTCACCACAAAACCACACAAATCCCCCCAAGCTACAATGATTTGAGGCACGTAGACACTATAACATCTAATTTTCTCTATATTATATGTTATAAAATCTGTTGTTATATCCCGAGAGATTCTGCACTCACCTGACTCGGGCGGGGTGGAAGAAAAAAATACGAGAAGTGGTTAAAGAGTTTCAACGAGGCATTTCCTCACTGGATTTGTCAACCATTCGTACATTGTATTGTTCGTAGACTCTTCCTCTGTTATCCGCCCACCACTGTTCCGCTTGTTTCTCACTAAACTTTTTTCGGCTGTTATCAAAACAAATACGGTCAATCAAAATAACTGATTGTTTCTTTTTCGGCGCAAATAAGAATATGATTGTTACCTGAATCGGACACGTTTGAGGTCTCTTGCACCTCCTGCTAAGGCTGTAAGAGTGATATAGACACCAGGCTCGTCTTGTTCAACCCATTCCTTCTCGTTATGTGCTTCATTCGTTGCTTCACCATTCCCAAACACAGGTGTAATGGTCCCATTAGAAAACATTGGGGTATTTACGCCATTTGGCTCGGATTCTTGACTGTTTGGTCGGTTTAAGATATTAAAAGGGTCAATGCGACCAGGGCTGGAACCGAATGAGTTAAGAGACGGAGGTGACTTCACAGCTCGAGCTGATCCAACGGGTAATCTTTCAGCCATGTCTTTCAACTGCATAGTTTCGCGGATGCTTAAAATCAGTCATAAGAAATCACCAGTGATTGCATAAATTATGTCTTTATTTTTTTTTGAGATTTGAAATTACTTGAGCGGTAAGTGATTTAATCACTTCTTTTGCTGCCTTGCATCTTGTCGTCTCTTCGCTAGCAATTGCCAACGCCTCTTTGAGCTGCTTGGCTGTTCTTTCCAGCTCAACTTCTTGGAACTGGGCCTTCCTTGTAAGACTTTCAACCTGATCATCTACTTGTTAGCAAAGAAGCAATCACAAAACGAAACTGAGGCAGTAGTTAAAATTAGTGGCAGCCAAGTACGCTTCAAATAGCATGATCTCATCAAAATATTAAAATCCAGAACTTATTTGACCGTAATCAGGAAATACAGAAGGACAGAAACGTAATAGCCATAATCTCACCAACTATGTTCTTTGTAGCAAAAAAACATGTGTGAAGAATGATGTAAATAAGAAAAAAAAAACAAAAGATGGTCGAGAGGAAGCTCACCTGAGATCTTAGCTTAACAACCTCTTGGCTTAGATTATCAGTGGTTCTCTTAGTATCATCCACCACAATTCTTGGTGTGGTTAGTCCTGAAAGAGTGGGAGTTGGTGTTGTTGAACGAGGTGGACTGGGACGTCTTGATACTGGGGAAGTTGCCCGAGACACAATTCGAGAACCAGGAACAGAAGCTGAGAAGAACTTCTTTGATGCTCCAAATACTGGATTGAAAGTCTTGACTATGTTAAGCGCACCCCGTTGAGAGCTTCTACTTGCTATAGGCGAGACACGGCTACTATTGAATTCGTATTTCTTGTTCTTCTTACATCGACTGTCCACTTGTTTCGTAGAGTCCATCAGTGAAAATCTAGCTAGCTGTCCATCGGATCTAGAATCTAACTTGTCGTCTTTGTATATGGGATTTGATCCCTGGTTAATGCTTCCTCTTCTACTCAGAGAAGAATGAGACGATGGATCAGTTTCCATGGTCTTTTTCAATTTGTTAAAGCACTTGTCACACACTCGATATGGTTTGTTCGGGTTCGGTGCCATACAAGCCTTCAGCGACTTTTTGTTAGTGCACGAGTGGCAGAACACTAGTCCGCAATTATAGCAGTTGTGCCTCTTTCTCTTGAAATTGAAGGGCTGACGGCAACCTGAACACATGGACTGATCCATCCCCGATGCCCATCTGTGAATGCAGACGGCTGCTGTGAAGTTAGTGCCACATGCAATACTTTTCACTTGTTTATCCTTAAGCGACTCTACCAATGTCGGGGAATTTCTATCATCTACATCCCCATGACCAAGTCTACCATTTGATCCCTTTCCCCAGGTGTAAACCTCTGTCCTCGAAGTTAAAACTGCAACATGATAAGCACCGCAGGCAATTTCTTCGACAAAACTCTTGTGAAGTTTACCTTCAACACGGCTTGGAACTTTTCCATCAGCATGTGAGTTTCCCAGCTGACCATAGACAGGACTGCCCATCGTATAGACATCGCCTGATGTTGTCAGTGCAACCGTTAAGCTGTGCCCACATGCCACTTGACAGAAATTAGGTTCAACAAGAGCAGCAACACAAGTAGGCACAAGTTTTGGTTCTTTATTACCATGACCAAGACGACCCTTATCACCATCACCCCATGTGAAGAGCTTTCCAGAAGAGTAATTACTCGAGCTCGAGCTCCCAACCATGACTTCCACAACTGCTGCTGTGTGCCATACACCACAGGCTGCCCGGACAGTGCGAAGACCTTTCAAAGAATCAACCTCCCGAGGTACGAAAACGCTTTTCCTGTCCCCGTGGCCCAAAACACCAAAGGTCCCATCACCAAAAGTAAACAACTGCCCAGCAGAGGTCACAACTGCTGTGTGGTAAGGTCCACAAGCGATGGACGATACATGTATCCCTTCCAACAGAAAGTTAACCCTTTTAGGGACCCAGTGACTGACTTCATTTCCATGTCCAAGAACACCAAAATCTCCTTTACCCCAGGTATACAAATCCCCCGATAGAGTAACTGCGCAACTATGGAATTCTCCACAAGCTACAAGCTCAATATTTGTGGTGTTAAGTGCATCGATTAACTTTGGATTTTGAATATTGGAGTCAACACCATGGCCAAGCCTACCTTCAGATTCCTCTCCCCAAGAAAAACTTTCTCCTTGTTTTGTCACAAGGACAGCATGCTGCCCACCACAAGCAATATTTTGGACGTCAAGTACTATAGTAGATTCTAAAGCTTTTGGCAATAACGAATCCATTTTTATGTCAAACGAACTTCCAACTCTACAGTTTCCACCACCCAAAACACCTTCTCCTATGCCTTCTCCCCAGATGAAAACATCTCCTAACGCATCATCATGACCAGAGCCGTGGCTCGAGGAACTAACAGCACTTGACATACTAACTCTAAAAGCATCCATGCCCATACCCCTCATGTGTCCATGCATACTATCTGATCCTCCAGAATGAACTGAAATAGTTCCAGAATCTGAGGGATAAAATCCTTTTGGAGGAACTGCATATAATGCCATGTCCGATAATGCCTTGTCCAGCTTAGGCGGGCTCTCAAATGGACTGTGAATGCGAAGGTGACCAGAACCATCCTGAAAGATAAATGAAACGTCTTTAGTGTTGAAATGCATGAAAGTGTGTACACGGAAAACTTTTTCTAGAACCTTCTGCAAACTGTCATTGCTGCTAAAAGGAGAGTGCAAAGGAGAGCTTCTCCGGGTATATGTCCGTGGGCTGTTAGCTTCAGATGGTGTCCCATCACTTCTTGATTCAGTCCTCCTATTTCTTTGATGGCAATGCGAAATCAAGGCTTTAAGACCACTAAACCAAACTTCAGCCTCATCTTTATCCTTGCAGATCTACCAAAGAAAATCCTACCACCATATTAATTAACCTTGAAAACCACAGTGACATTTCGAATGACAGGGTGGTTGTTTTATAGCAGAAACGGGAAAAAAGAAGTAAATGACTAAATGTTTAAGAAAATCTCACCACATCCAAAGACCTCTCGCTATATATTAGTGAAAAAGACTGATATTCCTTCTCGGGACGAGGATACCTTTGAAAAATAGGCTACAAAAGAGCCACAAATGCTAGAAATCAGAATAATATATCAACGTAAGAATGAGTGAGGCACAAATATGCACCCTCAGACTAAGGAAATTGTCACATGAAAACTAGCATTAAAAATCATAAAGAGGGAAAGAACGAAACACGGCTCTCAGCTTACAGTGCGTTGTCCAGATATGATCCTAGAAACATGGCTTAGCTTCAGATGTTTCTCCTCCTTTCCGGAGAACCATATCAACACAGTTTCATCCTGAAATTTACAGGCAACCATCTCGTAAACACCAAACCATGAGCTACATGTAAATTAAGTTACGAAAGAAAAAAAAAAAATATCACCGTAGAGCACTGCTGGCAAGAGATGTAAGGAAAAGAAACCAAAAAATTGCTTACATTAGAAAGGCGAAATGGGCAGAACTTAGGCTTCCCTCTTCTTCCATACTTAAGCAAGTAAGCTCCCTTCTTCAGAGCAATGATTGCCTGAGTCAGTCAAAATATCCATAAGCAAAAGTAGGTAACTTCATCTCAGCAATAACAATATCAGAAGATATATATAGAATATAAGCAAGCAATGCATACTGAATTACAAATCATTGCAAATATAAAAAGATATTCAGCAATGCTATCTCCATGATAACTGCATCTAAGAAAACTCCAAGCTGATTACTATCCGAGAAACTAACTTTGTGACAGGTAAAGTGCTAGCAAAAAATAAAATCTCAGGCTTATAATAATCTACCAGAGAGGTTTTGATTCCACATACGAGAACCAAAATTCACGTTGACTGAAACCAAGCTGTGTTAAGTACAGTAGGAGTTGAGGATTAAGCTACAATTCCATATGAAATCGAAGATAGGTCTCTTCTAAGGAAGGATTCGCCTAGCGCAACACTCATCTCTAGTCTACTAAGAGTTGGGAATAATAATAATAGCAAGAATCGACATGGAGGAAGGAGATTAAACAAACAACCTGCTCGATATCTCTCTCGACGGGAACAGCTCTGCTAAGATCCGACGCCATCCTCCCGTTTCTCGACATACGCAGGAATCGAAAGCCACTTTACTCAAAATTTCGGAGACTAATCTACATTCACGGGATTCATATCGATGATCGTCGATCTCGGAAGCAGCTTCGAAGCGTTTGCTTCTCTCTGATTAACGGAGAAGCGAGCTCGAATAATAGATTCCTCCGAAATAGTAAAAAGACGCCGTTCAGAGCAAAGAGAGATCAGAGCTTCTTGTAGCTGCTGCAGACGCGGAGAATCTAGAGAAGAGAGATGATGATCTTCTTCTTCTTCTATTGCGCACTTTAGAGGGATGGAGAGAAAAGCAGCAAAAGAAGCGAAACAAATCACTCGTTTTTTTTTTTTGCTTTCTTTTTTTTAATTTGCTTGAGGTCTAGTCAATCATTTAACTTGTGTTAAGAAGCTAATAACTCGTAATCTTATAAATTAATTTTGAAAAGGTTAGTAAGAATATTTGTGTCAATCAGTTGATGATTTTCAACATTTTAGTTCAATCTGTGTGTCTTCAGAGATAATGACCTAAATACAAATTGGAGTGATGTCAAAAAAAAAAATACAAATTGGAGTGTGGTGAAGATTTTATAAGACGACTTTTTCTAATATGAACTTAGAGAAATTCAACAAATATTTAAAGAAAAGTGAAATAAAATATACAAAAGCAGCACGAACCTGCTTTTTGTTATGTGTGTATTAATGGGGGTTGTGTGTATTTATTCTGAAACAAAATCGGCATGCGTTTGAATAAGGCCCGTGTCATTAAACTATAGTTATTTGGACACGTTAGCCTATACATCATCCTTTCTGTTAGAATATTTCGGAGGCCCGTTTTATAATTTTTTATATTGGCCCAGTTATGATTTTGACACATAAGTCTTTTATTACTTTTTAGGTCTACATGTATATTATATTATTATTTCTCTCTTATAAATTTAAAATTTTGTCTTTTTGAAAATTATAAACTAAACTAAAAATTTAGATTAAAACTAAATTTTAAAAACTAGATAAAGCCTCTCACCTTTTCTCCATTAAAATATAGGCTCTCTAGTTTGAAAATGTTTTTTTTTGTGTGTGTTGGGGCGCATTTGATATGAAAATATGATAAATGACATATAAAGTTTCAATAATTTCGACCCTTTTGAAACGTAAGTTAAATACAAAGGCGATATGCGAAGCATGGGGTTTCAAAAATGTTAAATACATTGAACCATAATTTGGATATGTTTAATGATTATGGACAATGTGAACAGAGATATGGGACTATGTATCTGGACCATTACATAATTCTTCCTTTCGGTACAGTCTTCATGAAATAAGACACGAGATCAACGTGTTGTAATGAAATAGTACAAGAGATTCAAACAAATCAATATTTAATACCAGTTTCTGTTTAACCACTTCCACGAGTTTATGTAGTATTTCTAATTAAAACATTGTAAAATTCAATTCTAAGCCGGGGAACTAAAACAAACAAAAAAAAAGATTCATCTATTGAATTATAAAATAGCCTCAAACGAAGAGATAGAGAAGGATCAAAAAGATTCAAAGCCGAGAGGATTGACCAAAGAACCGACATGATCAAATCATGTATAGAAGCAAATCTTGGAGTGTTTGACCACTTCAAAAGTCAACTCTCCTTCAAGTGGGTTACCTTTTTAACTACAGACAAAACACAAAGACCATAAAGATTTAAAGACTAATCCCTCTATAAATCCTTCCTCTTAATACGCCAATTCATAACTTTCCAGCTTGAATACAAAATCTCTCTCTACAAAAAAAATGGCAAAGTCTCTCATCAATTCTTGTATCCCTATCCTCCGTAGACGCCAAGCAATAGTCACGCTAGTTTTCTTTGAGCACGGATCAACCAAAACCCTATGCGACTCCAAGAAACACGTCGCCGGAGAAATCATGTTTGAGTTTCCAGATCAGATCGTGTGCCATGCAGATTCATTCTTCATCGGCCGTCCGGTTCCAGCTCTAGCCATGGACGACTATCTACTCCCGGGTCAAACCTACTTCGTCTTACCGATCGAACGTTTCGCCTATAGAATCTTAACCACTTCGTGTCTCTCCATCTTCAACTCTAATCTTGATGAAAACGTTCGGTCTACTAATACACCTGAGTTGAGCTTCACCGCCCCGTCGAGTCCACCACCGTTCGAGTATTCTAAGGGACTAAACGGGAAGATTCTAATAAAAGTTTCTCCGGTTTTCATCATGAGTCTTATATGTAAAAACAGAAAGATCAGCACAGAAGAGGCAGTAATAGATTGTGGTGAGAGCAGTGAGATTTGCAATTCTCCCGAGCTAAAGAAGCAGTATGATCAGCTTGTGGGGACGAGAGAACACATATGGTCACCGAAGTTGCAGACGATCTCCGAGCATGAAAATAGGGTTTCTCCATTAAGGTTCTTGGGGATTATTCGAAGGCAACAAGAAGTGAATTGATTATTAAGCTATGAAAAGTATTCATAGTTGATAGTTCTTCTTTTGTAGTTTTTCTTTTAAACAAAAAAAATATGAAAAGATAAGAAAGAAACGTTTGAGTGGTTAGTTAAAATGAGTGGTTGGTACTTGGTATTGTTTGGTTACAAGTTAGTCATCATAAAGAAGTTGACAAATTGCATATTTAGTAGCATTTCCCGAAATAATATACTAATTGGGTGCTCCACCATGTACATATGAAAAATGTGATATGATATACGGTTCATCCTTTGACAATTCAACTCTACGTCGCATTTCAATTCATTGTAGCCTTGAATACTTTATGGATTCGTTTGATGGTCTTCAAAAATTGGCAGATAATTCAGTTTTTTTTCTTTCTTTCAACATGAGAAGATAATTTAAATAAACAACTAACCTTTTCATGTATGGAGTTGCCTAAAACAAATATTAAAATTGATAAAATTACAAAGCCATTCATGTGTGTTTTGAACCGTTAGCCTAGAATGTAATAAAGCTGTACATATTACTATATGTTATGAGTTTTTATATATAAAAACGATGCCCAAGAAAATCTATATAAAACTTGGTATCTAAAATTAGTGTTTCATAGGTTTCGACTCAACGCCGGCTATGTATCCTTGTGTTTCTTCGTAATTACTTCGAGTGCTGGCTAGTTGGCTCCTTTGAAATTCTCCATTGCGAATAAAATGTTATTTTATTGTCAACGCAGGTGACTCTCTAAAACATATTGAAAGGATACGTAAATAGAAGGTTTCGCACTTGTTTCTGTTTATCTACTTCAAATGTCAACTGAATAGTTTTACGAAAAAAATGTCAACTGAATAATTTTCACGAAAAAAAATGTCAACTGGATATTTTTACCAAAAAAATTGAACTGAATAAAACCCCGAATTTTAATTTGTTTGGTCCCTTTGGACTGTCTTTGCGGTTAATACGTTTGGACTAGCTGTTCAAACTCATGTAAGATGACCATTTTATGCCCTAAAATCGTTTAAGTACTCTCTACTAGAGACGTGCTTTTCACATGTTTATTTTGGATCCGCTAAAAATCATACAATCCTCTAGCTGGTTCTTCGCCTATTCTCTTTTAAATATAGAGTGATAATTTAATACAATGTAAAATATGTCTCTCGTTTTTAAAACCGAAATTATTAGAAGCAGTGATATAGATACTCATTGCATCCGAGTATAGCAACCAGCTGATACGAATTAAGAGATTTTTGATTGTACAGTTTAGATTGACATGCCTGAATACGATCCAGAATATATAAATAAATAAAAATCGTGCTTATAAGTTTCAAAATGTAGTGAGTTAATCCTAAGAGCATCATTTTTACTACAAGTTTATGTAGTCGTTGGGTTATCTTCTTCTAAATTCTAATCCTTCCCGAACAAAGCCCAACTAGGGTGCAAGCTCAACAACCTCTACAAAGCATTAAAACCACTTGACTATTTACACCTAACCTAATGCATACGCAAAGGCTTCAAACTATCATTTTCTGTATATATATATATGGTGATATAAATGAGTAGATGATCAACACACAACAGTAGATGCATGACGTACTTTTTTTTGTAACTGAGATGCATGATGTACTTAGTGCTACTATTAGCAACCATTAACAGTATACGTATCTTCCACTGAATACTTGACTTCACAAAATAGAATCATAGAACTATGAGGGATTGAGGGGGCCAGAACTATGAGAGCAGTGCGCCAAACTCGAAATTCGATTCCGACATTAAACCAAACACCAAACCATCAAGTCATCCATATCATGAACCAGCTAGTTTGGGTATCGGTCCTTAAATAGAAAAGGGGGAACTAGGCGCGTGAGGCCAACACATGTCGGAGAGAAGTGAGACAACACGCCACATTCCGCCGATTAGGCAAAGAAGCATTCGTCTTTGTCTCGACTCCCTCCATTATTGGTTTTCCTTTTGGTTCATTGTAAACATTTTTCTTCTCTTGAGCCCCGTGCCTTCTGCTCCTTTTCTTTTAACTTTGTCATAACTCTTACTGTTAATTGCTTTTTCTTTATTTTTCTAGGTTTATTATTTTGAGAGCATTATGACTTTTTGCTAACTTCCGTAAAATCCTTTAAATTCTGGCTTCTAGGTTTTGTTATCAGTTATCACAATCACCTCCAAAGACTCACATCGAGAGTTAGTTTCCAGTTTTTTTTTAATGATTAATTTGTGAAATAACCATTATAAAAAGTTTAATTAAGTAACTATTTATTGAAAATATGATAATTAGGCGCACACATAGACATTTCTCTCTTTTATGCGTATGAATCTATTACATTTGTCCATATATTATTCTGTTTTATTGTTTATGTAGAACAAATCTAAACATATATATATAGAGAGAAGAGGATTTGTATATCACGTTTATATTCTATATTTCTAAATATAATAGAACACAACAAAACAATGTACCATTTAGAAAATTTTTACTAAATCGTTTATAACCTCTAAAATTTCAGGGCCCATCCTGCTAACAAGTGATATGTTTACAAAGACAATTTACTCAATGAAATTAACACCATAATATTCAATTTCGTATCATTCAAGTTAGGCAAAAAGTCAAAAGATCAAGTAGAACACAAAAGCATACTTTTCAGCCCATAAACACACCAACAAAAGCATACTTATAAAACAGTATGGGTTTATGGCCGTGTTAAAAAGAACCGTGGGGTTACGTAATTCAGCACAAAGGTGAAACGGGCTCAAAAACATCAAAAGAAAAAGCAATGATTCGACGGCCGCAAAGCGTGGGGGAGGAACCGACGAACATTTTGTTGAATGGGTTCTTTCACGTGCATTACTCAAAACCAATTATTCTCCACTTAGAGCTTTTATATAAGAAAAAACACAAAAGCGACTATCTTTCTTATTAATCGCAATAAACGTTACGGACGTATAAATATGCATATAATATAAGTAATTATATGCATATAATATAAGTAATTAAGAGCTGTATTTTCTGTTATCCAGTATAATTTGAACACTAACTCCAGGGTGAAAACTACGGTTGAAACAACTCGTCCACAAGTTTTTTCAAAGTATATCGGGACCATCTCCAAAGATTTTGTTTCAAATATAACTCGAGTTCATGTCGAGGCGAGTTTAGACCACATTCTGACTCAAACTACCACTCAAAAACCAATAATAGGTTTCAAGAGACTTAATCTGAATAGTATTGCCAAAACTGAATTACTGTCTTTGATACAAATATTGTATGCTTTTCAAGATATATTGTGAGAAGCAAAATTAAAGCATTGTGTTTAATTCATTCATGAAGCCGAGAGATAAGTAACACCAATATTTTCAATATATATATAGTTGGTATCGAAGGGTTTGTAAAGAAGTGAGAGTACCCCAACTTCGTTTGCCATTTGAGCCACATACCTAAAATTAGCTTGAATGGGTAGACAAACAAGGCTTAATTACTTTTCTTTCTTCTTGGAAGATCATAAAGAGATTTTTGTTACGGTAAACTATTTACGTACTAGAGAATTATAATTACTGTGATTTGGAGTCAACAAAACGTCAAAACCTCTGAGTTTAGAGAAAAGGATGAGTTAAAAGAGGAAAAATACTACAAATAGCTAAATTAGGAAGCTCCAAAATACATTTTCTTGAAGTGAACTAGATCGTTTCTTTTTTTTTTTTTGTTTCTAGCCCTAGCTAGTGCTATATAGCAAAAGGTCAAAAAATGCTCGTGTAGTATACCGAACCATATGGGCCAAAAAGAGTTAACCGTTGCAACCTGGTTCTTTAGGAAATACTAACCAGGAAAGAAAGGTTACACGCAAGTGGAGCCACGCGCACGAGCGCTAGTGGTGAAATTTGTTCTGTAAAGAATAATAGAAAATATTTTTTTTTAATCAAATTATAGAAAATGTTTAAAGATCAAAACTTCAGCTAGAATCCAAAAGCAAAGGAGAAGAAGGTATCATGTGCCATTTTTGAGTTGTTATTATTAAAAACATGAATAAGTAGAATTAATAATAAAAAAAGTTAATAAAAAGGAAACAGAAAATATAATTTTTCCTCTATCTTTCTGCGAGATGTCCATGATGATTATTATTATTAGAGAGAGACAGGAACAAGAAGAAACCATCTAGAAGAAGGAAACAAAACATACATCACAGTATTGTTTTCAAAGGAGGTAAGAAGATCCAGAAGAAACCCCTCTAGCACAATTTCTTTTAGAGAGACAAAGTTGGAAACTGGTAAGATTTCTTAGAGAGAGGGGAACTGAGAGAAAGAAGGAGTTGCAGTGTTCTATTTCCTCCTGTGAGCAGAAAGAAATAAAGTCAAAAGTTACAGTAGATTGCAGGATCTTCTTCTTCTTAGTTCATCAGAGAGTTTGTTTTGTTGTTTTTCATAAAAGAAGAAATCGTTTTATAGGCTTTTGGTTGTATTACATTGAAGTTGTGTGATGTGTTGTTTACTTATTAGAGAATAGAAATAAATTTTATTCGTTTCTTTTTTTTTTTGTATTTATAATTTGTGAGATTAGGGTTTTGATTTAATATCAGCTGTGGCAACCACGAGGAGGCATAACCTACCGACGTCGGATTCCGGTGCCTTCACGGACTAGACGGCGGCGGCGACGACGACGACATCTTCCCGAGCCACCGAGGATCTATCTCTCGGTTTCAATGCTGGTCCCGCCGGTTGTTTAGTCTCAGCTTCCGCCGCCGCTGGCGTTCCATCATGGCCTCCCGGATCTTCTGTCCGGTACGGCCTCCCGTCGGCGGCGGCGACGGAGATGGGCATGGTCGGTCTAAGAGACGTCTACCTCGTTGCTCCTGCGTACCACCACCACCACCAGCACGTCGGGCTTGTATCTGGATCCGATCAGATCAACAGCAATGCAGCGGCCGCGTCGCTCGGCGTCGGAGTTATCCCTCTTCTCACGACGGCTCCGGCGCAGCAGCATCAAAACGTGGGAGACACCGACATTAACTTCCTCGGGAACAGCCGGAGATGGCAGAGCAACGACAGCAGCAGCAACAACCAGACGGAGTATCTTCACTTCAAGAGTGCTCCTCACCAGACGAATGTGGCTTCCAGCTCGAACAACTCGGGGTCCGGTTCAGCGGGAACCGCCACGTGTCAAGACTGTGGTAACCAGGCGAAGAAAGAGTGCAAGCAGAGGCGGTGCAGGACGTGCTGCAAGAGCCGTGGCTTTGATTGTTCGACTCACGTGAAGAGCACGTGGGTCTCTGCGGCTCGTAGGAGAGAGAAGCAGGTCATGCCCACCGCTGGCTCGTCTCCTTCGACCTCATCAGGGACCAAGAAGCCGAGGATCGCTGGGTCTCAACAACAAGCCACTTCTCATACTTCAACTTCTAACACGCCTCCTCAAAGTTTCGATACTAGCTCCAGCCGCCAAGGTATTATTACATTTTATTAATTTGTTTACTTACCAATACTGAATACTGATCTAGATTAACTCATGTTTGTATATATATGCATAGAACATTTGGTTTTTGAATGTGGTAATAATCAAAATAAAACGTGGCATAGTATATATTGGTTTGATACATTTTACTTTTGGTCTATATCAAGTTTTAAGAAATTTTTCAAGTGGACAATCCTTTTGCTTTAGTTTGGTTTGATTTGACTTCGGTTTATGTTTGTTAAAAATAAATTGATTGCAACGATATGTAATGTGATAACGTTACGTTAAATTAGCTGTATTGTTGAAAACTGACTGTTTGGTGGTAAGGACCACAACTATGTTGATTTGGTGATAGTGATTCATAACTACGTTTTATGTATGCAAGACGGAGGGTTAAGAGAAGCGTGGCCGGGGCAAGTTAGGGCCGCAGCGGTGTTCAAGTGTGTGAAAGTGACGGCAATGGAGGACGGGGACGGGGACGACGAGTACGCTTACCAGGCGGTGGTGAAAATTGGTGGCCATATCTTTAAAGGCTTCTTGTATGATCAAGGGCTTGAACCTAAAGAAGGTTTTCCTAATATGTCGGATTTGCATTTAGGTGGGGGAGCCAGTAACCATAACGGAGTGTCTGCCTCGCCGCCTATTCTTGACCCACCAAATGTCTACGGTGGTGGTGCAGGCGGTGGGTTTTACGGTTAAACCATATGCAAACAAGTTCATTATCGAAAGAAAGTATGTAATCTTCTTTGATGTTAAAAAAAAAAAAATCCAAATGTTGGATACAAATGAATAGTTCACTAACTCTATTGTATGAATTGTTCATGTGGACGAAGTATTCGTCCTTCTTTCTAATGCTGGAACAAACATTCTCGGCAGAACATTTAACCTTAATTGGTGGTGGAAAAATGTTTGTTTTTATTTTATCTATAATTCACCTGTCTGCAAATCTAAACTATTAAAACTGAAGTACAAAAAAGAAAAAATCCTGAGTTTTCCTCAATAATTACGTACCTATGCCACTGGCTTAACAAACTGTCGTTTCATAATACTCCTAAACGCCTAAATAAATTCTCGGCACTTTGCCTTAATTAAATGCCTCATCCGAATGAACCAGAATTAACTCCTATAAACCCATCTTTATAATGTCATTCTCGCAAGCATGCCCTGGTTTATCTCGGTCTGTATAATCAAATATAATTGTATAAATACTAACCACATAATTCGATCCAATATATTCATGCTTAAGAAATCGTGTAACATACTTTGTTGTGCTATCAATGAACTTTTTCTAATCTAAACTATTAATTTCATGTATCGTTGTGTTTACTCGATTTTTTGTTATGATCAATTGTAAGGTTTGCAATTGCATATATTTTATGATTTATCAAACATGTATAAAATGTTATAAAAAATATGTATAAAATGTTATTATACATTTTAATATTTAGTTAGGTTAGTAAGTATAATAAGATATTACAGTTAGTATCATTAGATATTATCAGTGCACAAAATCAAAACTAATAATTTATTATTTTCCTAAACTCAATAATATTCCAAAAACGTTTCCTACTTCCACGCAATCATCATAAATAAAATGATATCAAACAACTAACACAATCGAAAGATCATGTTTCAAACTAATAAATTATTATTAATAAACTCAATAACATTCCAATTTTTTTTCCTATTTCAAAGTAGTCAATATCACAAAAAGGAAATCAACTGGTTGTTTTCCATAATGCCATAATTTATAGTAACTTGAAACCATATATAATTGTGATTTCTATTCTTTGAGATTTTTAACATATATTATAGCACCAAAAATATAGGAACTTCCCAAACTAAACGATTCTATTCTTTTGAATATACTGTCCATTTTTATATACAAAATATAGTAAAGTTGTCGTTTTTTTCTATTTGCTTGGTTTAACTGATTTTTTTTTAAGGTCACATGTCAAATAAAAATCACAGGTAAATACATGGCCCATTGTTAATAATGTATGTTGGGTTGAAATCTACAACAACCCATTTGTCTACAATATGTTTTTTGTATTTTTCAATATCCATTAACAAGACCAAATTTCTAATATAATAAAATTTACTAATAAAAAATAAATTACACAACAATTACTAAGAATAACTTTTTGTAATGTTTAAACTCATAAAATAATCTCTGTGATTTGTATGGATTCAACATTTTGGAATCTAAAGAAATATAGCTGAACCTGATTCAATTCTTACTATTACAGGTATCTGAATCATATCTATAAATACTTAAATATTTTAATTATTTAAAGATTTTAGATCTAAAATATATAAAAATATTTTTTTTTTTGAAAATATATACAAATAGTACAAATTAAATATCTAAAATAGCAAAACATTACTCAAATCACCAAAAATATTTAAAATATATATTAATTCTCCATCTAAATATTCAAGTCAACAAATTTTTATGTTAAATTTAGATATTGTAATATGGTATTCAAATTCATATGTTATATATTAATTTTACTTTATATTCTGAATAATCAAAGTATATATGGATTTTAAAATTTTAAATATAATTTAAATGGGTTATCTAAATCTTAACCAAACCCGAAAAAAATTCGAGCTGAACTTGGACCGAAATTTATAAACATTAATAATAGAGGTGAATTCTTCAAATTCAAAAACCCAAAATCCAAATTGATCAGAACTAAACTCGAATGAGTACCAACATCGTATAAATTCATTTGAAAAATATAATTAATAATCTTTGGTTTACAGAAATTGAAGTAAACACCCGCGCGCCCGCGCGGGTCATAATCTAGTAGTATTTCTTTCTTCTGCAAAAAAAAAGAGTGAAATCCTAGTAATGCCATTTCTTCACGTACTTCGAAATATGTATAAATAATTTTTAAAAAAATGTTTTAAGGAACATCACCAGTTTAATTTTTTCTCTGCACTAAGCAGTACGCACTATTATCTTTCTCCTTCAAAAGAGTAAACTATTGGCATATTATTATATTTCATTTGCGAGCCCAAATTATTGTACAATTTATAGCTTTAATTTTTTTGTCCTAATTATAGCTCTGAATTTTAAACCTAAAATTCGGACTTTCCTCCACTCCTAAATTAAATGCTATATGATCCTTTATCTGCATCCTTCATGAGTTATCCCCATCCAAAGTTTTAGGGCTTAAAAGCTGTTTTGCTATAAAGTATAAGCTGACTCACTGAGCCTACCTGAACACTTTTTAGTGTTATACTATTCTCGCTGACTTATGATTATTACGCAGGAGACTTCGAAATTTTGTGGTTTCCACCCCAGCATGTTGGTGTGCAGTACTGTATACTGTATATGTGTGTTGGATCCACGGTTTTTCCTTTTATGATAGATCATTGACAGTGTTTCAAAAAAAAAAGAAGATAGATCATAGACGTATGGATAGTTGTTCGAATTCCATGTTTTATTTGAAATTTCCGGACGTTATTATTTTACATTACATCTCACAACGTTAATCTTTTTTTTCTTACAAACCAACTATGCAATTCAATAATAAGTTCATATGGCGAACCAGGCCATATATTTCGCCACTAAAATGTTAAGAACAGAACATATTTACATAAGTATTTAATATACACGTATAATTTTAATAGGAAACAAGAGTTCCAAAATTTGAATGTGTGTGTTTGGTAAAGTAAATTTAACTTAAACTAGATCTTGACCCGCACAACCGTGCGGGTAATTATTTTATTATACACACATATATAATTGTTTAATATAACATTTATTTTATTATACACACATATATAATTGTTTAATATAATATTTTAAAACACAATAATTTTAGAGTTCACATGCAATAATTTAATTTATTTATTTTAAATTTTCAGTGATAACATGTTTTAAATCATGTGATAAAAAATTCTAAATTGAAAAATCTTATTGGTTAAGGATCAAGAATTTATGGAAAGTATTATATTAAATTAATATTGCAAATCAATACAAAATGTTACATGAGTTTAGTTATAATTACAAAATTAATTAGATATTTAAAAAGTTATTTTTGGTTAAAATGAAATATAAATTTAATTTTAATATAAACATGACATTAAGTAAATATTAAAAAAATTTAAGTGAAAAATGAAATATACATTTATTTTAGATAAATACGAATTACTTAAATATTTAAAAGGTTTATATGAAAATGAAATATATATTTATATTATAAATAAAAGATATGAAAAGATTTTGTTCAAATATAATTTCAGAGTAAATATAGGAACATCTATTTGATTTGTTTGTTTTAGAATAATTCAAATAATTTAAATATTTATATAAAATTAAATGAAACAACTTTCTAATAGGTGGTTCAAATTAAAAAATCACATATAAATTAAGTCATGACTTCTATTTTAATATAATAGATAGATAGATGTGAATTCTAACATTTCGAACAAAAAATAAATGAGCTTTCATATGTTTAGGAATTGCTTTATATAGGAACACAGCCAAAAAAAGCAGATTAAAGGCTCCACCCTTTAAAAAATTGTTAATATATTCGTCTGCGCCGTAGGCTTTATAGGGTTTAGGCTTTTTGAACTTTTAGAGAGTTATATTCGTTCCCCCTCGCAAGAAAATGATATCCAGTGCAGATCTTTCTATTGATATATGTTTCCGGTTACATTTGTATAGTATTGACAAGCATGTTTATTAACTGGTGGAAGACGAATCATAAAAGTAAAACCAAATTTATTTGTGCGTGCTGCAGACATATACATATGGTTTCTCGTTGGTGGCCATTATGGATGCATGATGATTAGGATATTTGCTTGCACAGTATCACACATTTAGCAATCCACAACCAATTAACCTTAAAAGTTTTAAGATTGTGAGGATATGTACATACCTATATAATTTAAAGATAAGTACGACATTATGTAAATTTAGAAGGCAAGACATCAACTTTGTTCAGAAAAAAAAGAATGTAAGACATCAACTATGTAGATTATACGTATTAAAAAGTCTATATAAACCACTCGTATATCCTGATAACGAGAAAACACTACTGGTACGGTTCATTCATTTACCATAAGATATTTTACAAGCAGATTTCCATCTAGAAATAAATATCATATAAAATGTACTAATCATAAGACAAAACATTTAAAGCCTCGCGTAAGAAATGTTTTGAAAGTTAAAATAAAATAAAAATATTTTTTTGAGGTTTTTTTTTTGAGCAAACATTCGATTACTTGAAGAAAAATTGTTTCAGTCTACAATCAAAGCAGGGGAGGAGGTGGATGCTAAAGCTGTTTTTGCTAAGGAGTCAGCTTGTACATTCGCTAAACGCAGAATAAAAACATAAGAGATAGAGATGAGGGAGCGAGCCAGAGTATGAATATCATGGAGCACATCCCTTAGAGCCACATCCTGTCCTTGAGATTTCAAGAGCAAAATAAGGTTCTTTGAATCAGAGTTAACAGTGATACTGCTAACATAGGGAGATAGTGCTGTTATGATAGTAGTTTTAACCGTCAGAGCTTCCGCCACAAGAGTGTAAGGTATAAGACGCCGGTGTGAAGAGGAGAAATCTGCAATGGTATTTCTAGAATCTCGGAGTTGCCAACCAATCCCACAGTTACATGTTGTTTGATGCCAAGCTGCATCAGAAAACAAGTCCAAGTCTATAAACATGTTGAACGGAGCGCAACTAATATTTTTTTTTGAGGTTTTAAACCATCGAATTTTGCGTTCACTCCAAGTCTATAACTATGTTGAACAGAGCGCAACTGATATTTTTCTTGATTTTCTTTACGATTGTGACCCTCATTGATTCTTTTCTAAACTCCTCTATTTTTGGAGGATTATAACACTGACGATTAACACCAGAAAATCGAATGAAACAATAGGAACACAAAGTATAGTAATTCACTTAGACCATCATGCTCGGTGGCGGAGCCAATGAAGAAGCACATGGGTCAGTTGACCCGTGTGAATTTTTGAATTTTTTGAATTTGATCTAATATATGTAGATAATCGTTATATATATTGATTATTTGTTTAAATTGTTATGGTCTGACCCTTCTCACTAGCTGAGCAATTTCACATATGCAAATTTTTGACCCCTATAGATTCTTTTTCTACCTCCGCCACTGATCATGCTCATAAATCATAAAACCATTGACTATAGTTTGATCCCACACCAACAAGTAGGTGCATGGTCTTTGAAACGATTGCAAGCCGGCTTTGAAGCTGCCCGTGCGATATTGGAGTCCAAAAGGTTTTTTTTTTTAAGTACATTCTGATTAAAAAAAGTTGTTTGACTTCGTCAAATGTGTAATAAAACTAGATACGAAGCATAACCTTTTTCTTCCCCAAAGTCCAAACTGTATGTGGCAACAAAAATGAGAGACAAACGGACTTGTGGTCGAGTGGCAGTGGACGGACCTGGGACGCTAATACGTTTCAAGTTCGATCTTCCTGCTGTACGAAACTAAGTTACATCGTTCTGTTCACTTAACGCGGATATGAATCTATGTTTTAAGACCCATTTGAATGTCTTGGAGAAGAAGTTCATCTGTGGACGTGCGATTCTCCTAAATTCAATCAAGTTAAAAAAATTTAAGTTCAAAAAAACAAAAATGAGTGAGGAAAATGTTCACGATCAAAATCCATCTATTAAATTATATAAGATCAGTCTGACAAAATAAATAAAATAAATTATATATCATAAAGAGACATAAAATTTTCCAGAAACAGAGACATAAACGGCGTCAGCGTCAGTCTGCATCAGGAATGAGTCTATGCCGAAAGGTTTACAACATGATTTTTTGCCAACTGTGAAAACTTTTACAAATGTTTCAATGTAACAAAACAAAACTATAAAACTGTTTGATAAAAGTGAAAGGGCATGTGCAGGGACAACGTGACCATGGGAAGAGAAGACAACGAATGCAAGTATATAAATCACGAAGTGCATGGATTTGCTAATTACAGAGAGATTCATCCCCCTTCGTACTAAACCAAAATTAGTAATTGTAAATTTTATTTTATTTAATGCTAGTATATAACTGGAGGTATGGTGGACTGCACACATGTGAAAAGAGGGAATGGGGGCACTGCAAAATTATCACTTTACATCTTATTCTAATCTTTCGAATGGATTATGATAAGATAAGATGCATAAACTTGAGTTTACTCGCTAAGTCAAATGTTGCGAGAAAGAAGTCGTAGTTTGTTCGTATATTTATTGGCTTTGGGGCTAAAACATTATTGGTAAAGAAGGAAAAGTGTGTTCTATATTTGAAAAGTGTTCTGATTCTGAACCAGTAAAAAGTTGTGTTCATCGATCCATCCGAGTTTGTTTGTACCTATACTATAAATGATCAACCTTCTACGGCTCGATTTATTTCCTCTTCCTACAAGGCTACAAGTCCAGCTGAAAAGATTCAAAAGAAGAACCAATCCACATGATTAGTTCATTTACAATTTATTTTTTGTCCAACTATATGATTTTCCACATTGGTAATGTCAAAACTATTAACTCTTACCATTCAATTTTATTACGGTCAAGACTGTTTTGCACAGCAAATCAACAAAGCATACGCTATATTGAAAATCTCATGTATGTGGTTTTTATTAATCTGTATAATTAATGATAAATTGCATTTTTGGGATTTAGAATCTAAATTTTCGAATATATAAATATTAGTGAACTTTTAGTCACTCCACTGAAATAAATAGGATTTCACAGCAGCTATAGAGTCTCTGACTCTCTGCACCTAGAATTTTTTGAAAATGATCATACTTGTTGTTATTATGTAAGGGCGATTAGCAAAAAAATCTTAGCAAGGAAACGGGAGAACGAAACTAAAAAAAAGTTGAATTTCTAATAAATGCGAGTCGGTCTTACAGATAAAGTATATATATCGGCCCAGTATTTGTAGGTCCTTCTAACCCAATAATAGCCCAATAAAGATCCACATCTTTATTTTATTTTCAATTTATTTTTACACTCCCAAATACAGTATTCTCTCTTTCTTCACCGAAAGGTTGAACCGAGCAAAATAAAAGTTTTGATACTTTGATTGAAAGCCGCTGCCGACGACGGCTGTAATGGATTCTCAACCTCCGGCCAACGAATCCCCACCGTCGACGACGCCGTCGTCGAACATCGGAGACATAGTTCCTTTCTATTCCAATTACCTCTGGAACCGCGTCGCTTCCTTGATTCCCACTTCTAACTCCATTCTTCTCGGGAAATTCTCGAATCTCTATCGCCAAGCCTTCACCAAAACACGACGTATATCTTTCCCTCTTCCTCTACCCTCCGAGTTTCCATGTTCATCTACGTAAGATTCATCTCCCTCTATATGTAATTTCTTAACTTACTTATATTTTGAGTTTTTGAGCGTTGATTATCTTCAGAAACATATCGGCGGACACGTCGAGGGTTTATGCTGTGTTGGAGGAGATAATGGCTGACGTTCTCTCGAACTTGCATGATATCCAGAAAAGTTTAGATTTTTGGCAGTCTAGAGCTGAGGTGAACGAATCATAACACTTATATTGTATCTAGTGAAACGTCTTTGGTTTAAAATGGTTTCTATTTGCAGGGCTCTAATGCTAGAAAAGCGTACTTCATGATCTTCGAGAGAGGACCAGTAGCTTTTGTGAATGAGAGTACGAACCTAGTCCGCAAAAGTCTCAGTGAGGATTCTGCGGTGCAGCATCTTTGCCAGGTGTCTTCCTCTCACATGTCTGATAGGATGAGGGTCTTGATGGAGTTGAGATCTGCACTTGCTTCCTTTCTTGCTCAGGTTGTTATCTTTGGAAATCCAATTCCTTTTTCTTTATGTGCTAGTGTAGCATTGTTTTGGCAGTGTACTAATGTCACTAATTTCAAATGGGTTCTCTAGCTTTATGTTGAATTGGATAAACGTGGTGAAGATCTTTTGAAGAATCCAGAGAAGTCACTGCCATCATTGCTGGCTGTTATCAACCGATTGTTTTCCAACTTGGAGGCTTCTTTCAGCCATTTACATGCTGTGCGTGAGGTACTTGTGTTGACACCTTCTATCATTTGTGATGGCTCTGATTCTTCTGTCTGTTACTCGTATTTATTTGTCTTGCATCATATTGGCAGTCTGATTCTTCGGTTGATGGAAGTTACTCAATGCCGCTGGTGTTTGATCGACTCCCTGAAATTAACGAAGAAGGATCCCAGTGGACCGATTGTGAACTCACAGACGCAATCAACCTGGTTCATAAGAATTTGGAAAAACTTAACTCGTATTTATCAGTTATGGTAGGTGTGGCTTTAGTTTATTTTTATTTGCCAGTATTCTTGTTTACAGAAATCACCATGTAATAACAAATATCTTCATTTGAATTCCTTTTCCGTTTTTTTTTATAGGTAGGCAAGCATCGAAAGCCTAGGAGGATGACTCTGTATTGGGTCCGATATACATGTGGTGCAGTTGGGCTCTCTGTTCTTTCTATATGGTTACTACGTCATAGTAGTTTGATGGGAAGTTCTGACATAGATAATTGGATTCATGATGCAAAAGAAGCAACAATGAGCTTCTTCAGTGATCATGTTGAGCAACCGGTTTGTTCTTAGTCTTCTCAATTTTTAAATGCAACTAGTTACTTTTCATCTTGATCCAAAGGGATTGTTGCTTAAAACTCTATTAGTCTATTAGAAGATTATATATAAAGTAAAAAGGTGATGGCCAGTGCGACTCTCAGTGTGGCTCTTATCCCTGCGATTTGAATGACCGAGTTATTAGTGTGTTTCTTGTGTTTTTGTTAGCCTGGAATTTTCTGAATTGGTTTCCTCATCTTGCAGCTGCTTGCCATTAGGGATGAGCTCTTTGATACTTTCCGGAAAAGGCACAAGGGTGTTATGGAAACTGAAGAAGTGCAGCTGACGCAAGACTCGCTTCATAGGTCAATATTGATTTCCTTGATGCTTTTAGTGCTTCTTGTTTCTGGCTGCACTCCTAATTTTCTATTTGCTATGCAGAATGCTGAGAAATTTCTGCGAGCAGGCTACGCGTGAAAAGGTCCCAGATAATGCATCTGATCAGGATATGCTTGAAGTTGTTATGAACCGGTACAACTCTGAACATTATAGTTTGTTAGGCAACTAAAAGCACAGTAAATTGCCTTTACAACCAACGACTACATTCTGCATTCATTTGGTCAAGGAAATAATTGCGGTGACATTCATTCTGCATATTGGCTAATGAACAACAAATATGGACGTTTCTCATGACTGTGTATAATGATTTCCTTTGATAGTTACCGCAAGATAATAGTTCCAACACAATGAGTAGATGAACTTTGTCTTCTAATTGCAGGTATGAAAAGGAACTTGTGCACCCTGTTCATAACCTCCTTAACGGAGAGCTTGCACGTAGTTTGCTTATCCAGGTAATTCAAGTTCTTAGTATGAAGCTGTAGATTACTGCTTGTGAAATTCTAATCACATCAAAATTGTTTTTGTCTTACAGGTCCAGAAGCTTAAACTGGATATAGAAACGTAATTTCAGCAAACCATTAGCTCCTCCAAGTTAACTGTAGTGTATCTATCCCTTGATCATTTTGTATATAACTGAGTAATCTTCTCCTGCAGAGCGATGCTTGAACTGGATCAGATACTTCGTGCAAATGAAATAAACTTTGCCATTCTAGCTGCATTACCCGCATTCTTTCTCAGCCTTGGTATGCTCACATTGCTCCGGACATGGCTTAAACAGGTGAGGAGATTGATAACTCAAGCCAAACCATATGTGACAGTGATACATATATGTGTGGTTCAGTTTTTTATATGCGACTCATTGTGCAGCTATTGTTATCTTTATTCCGTTTGATTTCACTGGTATGAATAGGATAGCAGAGCTCAAGGACGTGGAAGAATAGCACGTATTCACAGGAGGCTACTTGTCGTTGAAATTGAAAAGAGAATTATGCAGTATCAGAGCTACATTGAACAAGGACGTGTAAGATGTCCACCTTTTTATTATATATCCTTTTAAATTTAATCATTCTTTTATTTTACGAATGGGTCTTGAAGAAATCCTCTTAAAAAGTTCCTGGGTGTTTCTTGATGCTATTACAGGATAAGGATGCAGAAAATGTGTTTGGTTTGCTAATATACAGCCTTGAGCGCTTGTACCGGGTTGTTGAGAAACCTGCAAGAACAAGCGGCGAGTGGGATTTGTAAGTTTTTCACTTGGATTCAATCATAAAAATTGTTATATCTAAGAAATCAAAAGCAGTTTCTGCTCGAGATGATTGATGTAAAACTCAGTATGTGATAGTTGTCTCATGATACAAAATGTCAAGTCATGGACGTCCTCTTCTTATTTGCCTACCTTTTAGATTCTTTTGTGTTTCGGGTAAGTGTGCCAGAACTAACTGATGTGTTTGCATAAACAGAGTGAAACAAGATCTGATCGAGTTAGGAAGGCCGCAGCAGCAAACGTCGTACAAATTAACGGTGACACAACGGCTAGTAAAGGTTTATGACTGCTTGCTTCCCACTCTGAAGCGACAATAACTTATTCATTCACCAGCAGTGCTTTGCTTGACAGCCCTTTTTGGAGATTTTAGCACCAACGGAATCCTCTTTACCTTTTTTATTCTCTTCTTGAGATGGTAAAATAAAGTTACACTTGGAAGATAGTTTTTAAAATTCACCATGTGGGTTTCTCCATTATTGACTTTGGCATCAATGTTCTCCAACCAGTTTCAGTCTTATTCCATCTCTGGTGTCATTATAATATATAAAACATGTTTTAATATGTAGAACCCAACAATGCTATCATCTTCCCATCATCTCGCTGTAGCTGGGGGTTGGTAGAATCAGAGTGTCATAAGATTGGGGTCTGTAACCAGAACAATCTAAAACCAGTGTTTTGAAAACCAGACCGGCCGGTCGAACCGGTCCGACCATGATTCGCTGAAGAAGTCGAGTCCGGTTCGGTTTAAAACCCGTATTTATGAAAAACCGGTAAAACCGGCTAAAAACCGGTCAAACCGGTGACCCGGGTCAATTTTAAAACCCGGTTCTTAAAAATTAATATATAATTAAATATTTTTAATTATTAGTAGCTATTTAATATTTTATAATTAGTATTCAATTATCACTATTTAATTAATTTTTACTTTTAAGAAACAATGTGAAAATTCTATTTTTTAACTTTCATATACTAGCTTTATTTTACCATATTCATAAAATTTGAGATGTTATTTGTAAAATAAATAAATATGATAATTTTAATTGTAAATCATATGATTTTATCATTTTCAGTTTACATAGTATTCACTATTCAATTTTTTACTATATATAATTAGATTTATATTTATTATTTATATTTAGTTAATTATAGAAAAGAAAGAAAATATATATTATATATAGAAGTAAAGTTCGTGTAATATAAATATATAATTATATATATATATATATATATATATATATATATATATAATTTTATAAATAGAAAACCCGGTTTGACCGGTTGAACCGGTCCAACCAGTCAACCAGTAGCTACACCGAGTCGGTGTCCGGTCCGGTTTTCAAAACATTGTCTAAAACCAATCAAGAAGTGGGTCTTGTGGTTTGTGATGAGTTAAGACTTTTAATCCAATTTGTGATTGAAATGACATTAATAACTTTGGGTGTTGTGTCGTGGGTGGGCCAACACGGTTTTTTCTGTTTCGGACATGTTTTTCTTTATTGCCAATCTGAGTATTACCTTTTAGGTGAATGACCATAATGACTTTTAGGTCATTTTCATGTATTAAAGACAGTACCCAATCACTCACTAGCTACCTTGACCATAATATTTTCAATCACTCACTAGCTATCTTGAACCATGACTCCAATTCCAAACACGAACGTGAGAGAGTTCGTGGTGAACCAAAGAAACGGAGTAAAAGGGCTCGTCGACTCTATGAAACCAACCACACTTCCTTTTCCATACATTCAACCTCCTCAAGAGCGCCTCACTTCCGACAAGATCCTCTCATCACCGTCGCGAATTCCTGTCATCGACGTGTCTGACTGGAATGACCCGCACGTGGCTAGTGAGATCTGCCATGCAGCGGCTAAGCTCGGGTTATTTCAGATAGTGAACCACGGGATACCTCCGGCGGAGTTGAAGGCGTTGATTGCGGCGGCGCGTGGGTTCTTCGAGTTGCCAGCGGAGGAGAGGAGAAGGTATTGGAGAGGAAGTTCAGTCTCGGAGACGGCGTGGCTGACCACTAGTTTTAATCCTTACAAAGAGAGTGTTTTGGAGTGGAGAGACTTCCTCAAGTTTGAGTTTCTTCCTCAACGTCATGGCTATGATGCCACGTGGCCACCTGTCTGCAAGTAAGTACAGTTTATCCCAGTTTATATGTAAACAAAACAGTTACATATTTCATTATTTTTTTTTAAAAAAACCAAGTACAATGGTTTAACTGCTGAGCCAAGGGATTACATATTGTTGGTCAAATAATCTGGCTCTCTTTGCTAATTGATCAACATGATGAACTAAACTTCTAGGTACATGCCTAAACGAAACGAAAAGTTATTCTGTTTGGAGAGATTAAGGATGTCCTGAACCATTACATAGGCTTCATCATGTGCAACACTTTGGTTCCTCCTTAACGCATTAGACTCCAAACGTTTAAAAAGTTGGATATTGTTAGTTTAGATTTAAAAAATAAATAAATAACACCACAACACCTTTTTATTCAAAAATAAACACATGAGTGAAAAAAAATTCTAAAATAGCATTAGCTAAAAGTGAAAGAAGCATTTTTAAATTTAAATATACTGATTAGGGTTTAGAGTTTAATATTTACTATGCATAGTTAGGATACTTATAAATTCAGAGTTTGCAGTAATTTAGTCATTTTATAGCTTTAAAGAGTTTATTTGGTGACTTTTTCATACTTTTTATGCTATCTAAGTTACTTTTCTATTAAAGAAACGTAAAAGTATAATTATTAATATATCGTCGTAATTTATAATTACAACGTAAAAGCAGAGTTATACGTAAACTATTATAAGATGGTTTTTTTTTGGAGAAATTATAAGGTGATTTCATAATATTGTGTAGGGAACAAGTGACAGATCATTTCGAGAGGATGAAACCAATCGCCAATAATATCTTAACCATACTTATGAACAATCTAAACTCAACCATCGACGAGACTAGTGAACAAACACTAATGGGAACAATGAGAATGAATTTTAACTACTATCCGGAATGTCCTGAGCCAAGCCTCGCAATAGGAACTGGTCGTCACTCAGACATCAACACACTCACTCTCCTCCTACAAGAGGACGGTGTCGTAAGCAGCCTCTACGCTCGAGTTACCGAGGACGGTGAAAAATGGATTCATGTCCCTCCAATTCCGGGAGCAATCGTGGTTAATATTGGAGATGTGTTACAGATAATGAGCAATGATAGGTATAGGAGCGTGGAGCATTGTGTGCTGGTTAATAAATCTTGTAGCCGGGTTTCTATTCCGGTTTTCTGTGGACCGGTTAATGATTCGGTTATTGAGCCGTTACCAGAGGTGTTAGAGAACAATGAAATGGCTCGGTATAGAAAGGTTGTGTATTCGGACTACTTGAAGGTTTTTTTTGAGAGACCTCATGATGGAAAGACGACCATTGAGTCGATTAAATTGTAAGGATGTGGTTTATAAAGGGTTTAAATCAGATCAAGACTCAAAATCTCTCTTTTTATTATTGTTCTTTACTTCTTCGAAGGTTTGCGTTAAAATAACCCTTTTAAAAGGATTTGAGGGCTTATTTGGCTAACAAATGTAATGTGTAATGACTATACACTCATCAATTTTAATAAAGTTTTACTTGGGAAAAAAATAAAAATAAGGATTTAAGGGCTTTAAGGGCTTATTTAGTTAACAAATGTAATGTGTAACGACTACACTCATCAATTTTAATAAAGTTTTACTTGGGGGAAAAATAAATTAAGGATTTAAGGGCTTTTTTTTTGTAAAAAAGACCCCATGATGTAAAGAAAACTATTGAGTTGATTATATCATAACTATTTGTTTAAAGGTTTATAATCGTCTTAACCATTTTGGTGGCGGAGTGGCCGATTTTGGGCATGATACATATTGGTAGCACTGTACTGGCACTGCGTGGTGATCAATGATTTGTTCAGTTATATGCATTTGTGCCATGGGAAAAAGTTGAAATGTCACATGCACAAGACGAAGATGGGGTCCAACTTTTTAATTCTATCTAGGGTTGATAATACCAAGTCATCTTCAGTTTCAGAACATTTTACCATTTTAAAAATAACCAGTTTACATTCAATTTATGGTAGATTACGGTAATAAACTAGGCCAATATATATTCATGACGTTTTATATATAGTTTATCGGCTAATACAATTAGTTCGAGTATGAACTCATTTAAATGCTAAAAATGATTTTTTCTCCAAAGTTTACAAAACTACATGATTCAAATAAAACCACATGACCGGATCTTTGAGTACTTTCTGACTGATGCAACAGATAGCTAGATTATTAGTAATGGACTATTATGTAAATTACATGAGCTGAATCTCAAACTCGAATTTTCTATATAACTATGATTTCGTTTTAGAAGAGATTTAAATCCTGAAGAAAGTATTTTAACACAGTCCCAGATCTCGACTACCAATTAACTACAGCCATATGACCAATATCAATAACGTCTACAACGATCAAACGGGAAGCCAAGTGTGGAGGTTGATAGTTGGTAAGATGCGAAGCCTAACCTAGACTAATTTTATGCATTTTTTATTGCTCGGCACTTTTTAGAAATGTTTTTTTTTTCATTCCTTCAACATAATAGCGTTTTAATTAAAGGTGGTTTTAACATAGTACTACGAGTATGACTTTGAGTGGGTATACGCGGTGATATCTGAATAGATATATCATAATGAGCCAATTTTAGCAAAACTCAGGAGAGTGTGTGGGGGGTGACAAGCCGTCGTGATTCATGCATGTCCATCATCCACAAAGTTATATATATTCAATAAACATAATAATGAATTAGAAATATAAGTTCATAGGGTACGTACGAACCAGTTAGTGATCCAAAATGTAAAAATTAGTATTAAAACATCCTCTGGTGGACCTTGCATAATTGAACACACGTAACGTGAATACTCCCAGCCATGACTATCAATCATACTTGAGAAAGAAAAAGTGAAGAGAATTATAGTGGGCAGATCGTCCTTGCCTAATCTTTTTTTAAAACGACAGGTTAGTGTAATCTGGTAACCTTTCTATTTCAACGAGATTTTGTTTGGTTGTGGACCCGTGGGTTCAATTATTTACTTCAGTTTGGTGTTTTAATTGTGTAAAAAAAAAATCATACTCAAGCTTCTAACTACGTGCAGACTTACTCGACTTTGATGAAGTAACTATATACACACATGGTAAAAGTGATACATTGTACTCAGAGCCGTGCGAGCATTTTTAGTTGCCAGAAGCAAATCATAAAAATATCTGTAGATCTCATATCATTTCTTCTTCCTTCTCTTTCTCCATTAGTAATTTTGCTCTTCTTTTGTTAGCTTTTAAAAGTGTTTTTATCTTTTTTTTTTAAGAACTAAACTAACAAACAAAATAATAATTATACAACAAGATCCTTTTTTATTTATTTAAAAAATATTAATAAAGTATTTATTATTAAATTTTATAACTAGTTTTGAAATAAGATAATTAAACTACTCAATGTTTTTATGCCATAATTGGACAAAGATAAAATTATATCAACTTTATTTTCAATATTTCAAATAGGCATTCAAAACTATAATCCAACATCTATGAAACACATATATTTATACGCCAATGTTTTCAAAATCCTAATTATTATAGTACTTTTATGTCTTTGATAATAATAGATGATGCCCTCAGTATTTTAAAATATATTTCTGCCATAATCGAAGGTTTCTTTTCTTCACACTGTGGCACGGCACTGATTGTACTTTTGTCTCTTGCAGCAGTTCAAGCTAGACACGCAGAATGTCCAAAACCTTTTAGGACTAGTGAATTGACTCCTATGCTTAATAAACATTAGGATGCTAGTGTCATTCGACAACGCGTTTAGATAGATTTAAACTCCATGACTGTAGCCCTGTAGGCAAGGCCGGATCTGAACATTCGTAGACCATAAACATTATTAAAAACTTTTGTAAAAACTTTTTTTCCATAATTTAGAGACTTAAATCTATGTAAAATGTCAAAAAAAAAAATCAGAACCCAAGCAAATGTTTTATGTTCTATTGGGCTTGGCTCAAATTTCACCCCGCCGGTAAGCTAACAAACAAACTATATATTCTTGCTATTGATCTAAAACGAGTATCATTGCTAATCTATACCACAATTATCAATTTCACATCTCTTATCAGGTATACATACAATTGCATGAACCTGAATAAAAAGCACGTAACTCAATTCCTCACAAAGCTCCGTGTAAATTATTGCGATGCCATCGCCACAAAATGCCAATAACTCTTTTTTTTTTTCGGTTTCTAACGTAATGAGCTATGACAAACCACAGCCTTGCAAGAGAGATCATCATCATCAACGATCTAAAAGTTCAATTTCTCAAGCTTTGTCCGAACGATATTGGAATCAACCTCACGTGACCAATACAGCACCGGTTTGCCATCTAATATAACTGTGATTTTGTTTTAAAGAAGAATCAAACCCTCAACAGTTTCAAAAAAAAAAAAAAGAATCAAACCCTCAAACAAGTATTTTAGCACATTCTCAGATCTCTTTTAGCACTTGACGACAGCCATACAACCAATATCTATGAACTGGAAGCCAAGTGTGGAGGTTGATAGTCTGTAAGATGGGAAGCCTAACCTAGACAAATTTTATGCACTTTTTATTGCTCGGCACTTTTTAGAAATGTTAAAAAAAAAAAAAAATTCCTTCAACATAATAACGTTTTAATACTTAAGAAAGAAAGAAATAATTAGAGAGTATTTTAGTGGGCAGATCGTCCTTGCATAATCTTTTATTATAATTAGCGACAGGTTAGTGTAATCTGGTAACCCTTCTATTTCAACGAGATTTTGTTTGGTTGTGGACCCGTGGGTTTCAGTTTGGTGTTTTTATTGTCCAGACTTACTTGACTTTGATGAAGCAAATACCAATGTTTATATACGCAGACAGACTGACCAAAATTCACTCTTTTATAGATCACCATTTAAAAAAAAAAAAAAAATTTTACAAGTGGAAGATAGTTTTTAAATTCACCATGTTGGTTTCTCCTTTATTGAAACCTGTTTTTTTGGTCTTGTATGACTTTTCCATCAATGCTCTCCAACCATTTTCAGTCCCATTCCATCTCTGGTGTCTTTGTAATTTAAAAAACCTGTCGTAGTAACCCAATAATGTTACCATCTCGCTGTAGCAAGGTTCGAGAATTTTTCACTACATATATTAATATTATAGAAGAGTCTTTAAAATCTTGAGAGATTCATGAGAGATTTTGGTATGAGATTTTCCATTACAGTATTAATATATGGAAAAATTTCTTAAAAATACACAGACTGATTTTTATTTGCTAATAAAATACACGAACTATTGTGGATCCCCATATAATACACGAACTAATTTCCGTTGCCTATTAAATACACAAACTTTTGAAATTCGTAGGTTTTACACATCATTTTAAACGGCGTTAACTATATCTAACGGAAGTCTCGACGACGTTAACGTTTAATTAAATATATGTTTAAATTTTGAAAAAACAATTCCTTAAAAATACACGAACTAATTTCTATTTACTAATAAAATACACCAACTATTTTGGATTCCCGTTTAATACACGAACTAATTTTTGTTTCCCGTTTAATACACAAACTTTGAAAATCATACTCATCCTCAGCCAAAACCTCTCAAATTGATTGAGTCCTATTTCAAGTTAGTTTCATTTCGAGTTTGGCATCCTAATCTGTTTCAACTTTATTATTCTTCAAATTATGTTCTTTTTCTTCTTCTTCGTTTTGATTTTTCTTTATATTACTTTGAAGTGTAGTGTCGATTTCCATTTATGTGTTTCTGATTCTTATTATTCGATTTGAATCTAGTGGTAATGATTCAATCATGCTAATTTACGCTATGGAAGCATAATAGAGAAGAAAGCTAACAATATAATCTATCGAGAAGATTTTTAAAGAATATTTCTTTCGCAGTTTAACCAGAAGTTTAATTAAACACTAACATTGTTTTAATTTCTGTTAAACATAGTTGATATTGTCTAAGTCACGTTAAACATAGTTGATATCATCTAAATCGATATGTAAAATCTGCAAATTTCAAAAGTTTGTGTATTTAATGAGAAACAAAAAATTAGTTCGTGTATTAAACGAGAATCTAAAAATAGTTGGTGTATTTTATTAGCAAATGAAAATTAGTTCGTGTATTTTTAAGGAATTTTTTTACAATTAATCACGTGTTTAATTAAACGTTAACGTCATCATTACTTCCGTTAAATATAGTTAACACCGTTTAAAATAATGTGTAAAATCTACGAATTTTAAAAGTTTGTGTATTTAATAGGCAACGAAAATTAGTTCATGTATTGAACGGGGATCCAAAATAGTTTGTGTATTTTATTAGCAAATGAAAATCAGTCTATGTATTTTTAAGGAATTTTCCCTTAATATATTTGATGAAACATTCCTTTTGAGAACTTCTAGACGCGGTTGACCTGATTTTGTGGTCTGTAAATAGACAGTGGACCTTGTGTGTTTTGTGATTGGTTGGAGTAGTTGAAAATGACATTGACAGCGTTAGGTGATGTAGGTGAATTTTATTTTTGGACATGAATTCATGTAGAATTTTTATAGGTCAATTTCATGTATAAAGGAATCCATATCATAAGTATTTTCATGAACTAGCTATCTTAGCCATGACTTCAACCACTGACGTGAGAGAGTTCGTGGTGAACCAAAGAAACGGAGTAAAAGGGCTCGTCGACTCTCTAAAACTAACTACACTTCCTTCTCCATACATCCAACCTCCTCAAGAACGCCTTACTTCCGACAAGATCCTCTCATCATCATCACAAGTTCCTGTCATCGACTTGTCCAACTGGAATGACCCGCAAGTGGCTAGTGAGATCTGCGATGCAGCGGCTAAGCTCGGGTTGTTTCAGATAGTGAACCACGGGATAGCTCCGGTGGAATTGAAGGCTTTGGTTGCGGCGGCGCGTAGGTTCTACAAGTTGCCAGCAGAGGAGCGAAGTAGGTATTGGAAAGGAAGTTCGGTGTCGGAGACGGCGTGGCTGACCACTAGTTTCAATCCTTACGAAGAGAGTGTGTTGGAGTGGAGAGACTTTATCAAGTTTGAGTTTCTTCCTGAACGAGATGGCTTCGATGCCACGTGGCCACCTGTCTGCAAGTAAGTTACAGTTCATTTGTCACCAACAACTGTTCGGTTTACGATTTGGTTTTTATCAGTTTAGGTTACGTAAACAGCTATTTATACAGCCGCTTCTAGGTACAACCGGATGAAACATTCACGTTAATTTCCAAATTTTTTAAAAATTATAAATGTAGGTTTGCTAAACAATTTTCTTTACTAAATTGACCTAAAATGGTTATGATCTCATAAATTTAAAATCCGACCATGTTCTTATGTAAACTATTATAAGATGGTTTCTTAATTTTGTATAGGGAACAAGTGACAAACCATTTCAAGAGGATGAAACCAATCGCTAATAAGATCTTAACCATACTCATCGACAATCTAAACTCAACTATCAACGAGTCTACTCAACAAACACTAATGGGAACATTGAGAATGAATTTCAACTACTATCCAGAATGTCCTGAGCCAAGCCTTGCAATAGGAACTGGTCGCCACTCAGACATCAACACCCTCACTCTCCTCCTACAAGAGGACGGTGTCTCAAGGAGCCTCTACGCTCGAGCCACCGAGGACGGGGATAAATGGATTCATGTCCCTCCAATTCCTGGAGCAATTGTGGTTAATATTGGAGATGTGTTACAAATAATGAGAAATGATAGGTATAGGAGTGTGGAGCATTGTGTGCTGGTTAATAAATTTTGTAGCCGGGTTTCCATTCCGGTTTTTTGCGAACCGGCTAATGATTCAGTTATCCAGCTGTTACCAGAAGTGTTAGAGAACAATAATATGGCTCAGTATAGAAAGGTTGTGTACTCGGACTACTTGAAGTTCTTTTTTGAAAAACCCCATGATGGAAAGGCGACCATTAAGTCGGTTAAATTGTAAGGATGTGGTTTATTAAAGAGAATATTATCTATATCCGTGGCATTAACGACCAGGCTAAGCATAGACCTTTTCTCTCTTGGCTTAATACTAATAAGCCTCTTTTTGGAGCCATTCTTGAATCACATATCAAACAACTTTTATTAAGCTCAACCCTTTCTTCCCTCTGCCCAAACTGGAAGTTTACCTCAAACCACTTATCTGATCCAGATGGTCGCATCATTCTGATATGGAGAGACTCCCTGAATGTCCAAGTCCTCTCTCAAAGCCGCCAGTGCATCACTTGCAAGCTCTCGTTTCCGAACAAGGATCCTGTATATTATTCTGCTGTCTATGCCTCAAATCTTGGAGCAGATCGAGTTGACTTATGGAATGAGCTTATTCAACTTCAGCTCACGACTATTTCTGATAGTAGTTGTTGGATTCTGGGAGGTGATCTAAACCAAATTTTGCATCCAATGGAGCACTCTGACCCAGAGGTTAATGTTCCTGATCACCTCATGTATGAGCTCCGTGATACCCTCACTCAAGTTGGCCTGTTCGATCTCCGTTTCATTGGTCCTGCCCACACTTGGACGAACAGTCAGCCAGCGACTCCGATCTCTAAGAAGCTTGATCGTCTCTTGGTTAACAGCTCCTTAATCACCACTTTCCCTCATGCCTTAGCCTCTTTTCTCCCTCCCCAATTCTCTGACCACACACCCTGTATCCTGGACCTAGCTTTCTCCCTCCCTTCAGCCGGTACTCAACCTTATAAATTCCAAAACTACCTAACCAAGCACCCTGGGTTCACTCAGTTTCTTCATGACGCATGGATTCAGACTGGAGACGTTTGTCACACACTTGCACAGCTGTGTTGGAAACTCAAACAAATCAAGATAGATTTAAAGCTTCTAAACAAAGTTAATTACTCAAAAATTCAGGAGAGAGTGAGTGAAACTAACTGTTTGTTGCAAATTGCGCAGGTACGAGCACTCCAAGACCCCAGTCCGGAAACATTTCAAACTGAGCGAGACCTGCACCAGAAATGGAACTTCTTAAGAAAGATAGAAGAGCTGTTCTTTAGGCAAAAGTCGAGGATAAACTGGTTAAGAGAAGGAGATCTCAATACCACTTACTTTCATAGGATTTGCCTTACAAGAGCAAGCTACAACGCCATTCGGGCCTTCCTGTCAAATGATGGCACTTGGATCCTTGACCCGGTGGAAATGAGTTTGCATGCAGTAAATCACTTCATGTCCGTTCTCGGTCCACAAAACTATCAAGCCCCCCTCTTGCCATCGCCTCCTACTTGTGTTCAACACCTCTTAGAATATTCCAGCACCATGTTGTCCATCCCGCACTTCAAACAATCGGCCCTAGGATGGTTTAACTTCAGCATTCTTTAAAGCTTCTTGGGAAGGAGAGGTTCAAGCATTTTCCAAATTCAACAATTGTGCCTAAATTCCAAGATTAGTGAAGACCTATATCTTGTCTAACCTGGGTTTCTCGTCAAGGGGAATTCAGATTCCAAGAGATTACCATCAAAGTGGATTTGAAATCTTGTGTCTTGCTCATCAAGTTTTATGGTAGGATACAATGGATCAGTATATGGATTTTTCAAAGGAAAGAGAGGTCTCAGACAGGGAGACCCTCTCTCACCCTATCTTTTTGTCATTGTGATGAATTGCCTATCTCATATGCTAAACTTGGCAGCGAGGCAAAATCGTTTCAACTACCATACCAACTGTGCGTCTACTAAACTCCCTCACCTCTCCCTTGCTGATGATCTCTTAATCTTCATAGATGGGTCCATTGGATCTGTCCAATGTGTGCTACAAGTATTAAAGGAATTTGAAATGAGGTCTGGTCTAGCAGTGAGTATGCAAAAGACAAATTTTTATGCATCAGGATTGACGAAAGCTGAAACAGACCTGATTCAAGCTTCAACGGGCATGGCGTTAGGATCTCTTCCTTTCCGGTATCTAGGGGTCCCTCTGAACTCTAGGAAGCTGTCTCTCTCAAACTGTGAGCCACTCATTCATCAGATCAAAACCCGGTTCTCCTCCTGGTCAGTGAAGTCTCTATCCTTCTCTAGAAGATTACTCCTCATCAAAACAGTAATTGCAGGTGTCACAACTTTCTGGTGCTCGGCATTTGTCTTACCAAAAGCTTGCATCCACCGCATTAACTCTCTCTGCAGTATGTTTCTTTGGAAAGGGAGTCTTGAAGGTCATCATTCTGCAAGAGTTTCATGGGAGACAGTTATATTAGAAAAACGACAGGGAGGGTTGGGGGTAAAAGATTTAACTACCTGGAACAAGGCTTGCACTCTTCGACTTATATGGCTCCTCTTCTTTAGACCAGATTTTGTTTGGGTCCAATGGTTTAAGGAGGTCATCCTCAAAGGCTCAGTGCACAACTACTGGACTACTTCACCGAGACAATCTTATTCTTGGCTAGTGAACAAGCTTCTAAAACTTAGGCATGTTGCATTCCATTGATAAAGCTAAGGCTGCAAAATGGGGAAAAAGCAAGATTCTGGTCAGATAATTGGACTTCCTTTGGAGACCTGCATACTTATCTGAATGCCTCAAACTCGAGAATGGGGATACCTCTACAAGCTACGGTATCTTCACTATGTCTGAATGGTGTTTGGCGACTTCCACCGGCGCGCTCTGAAGCACAACTCCAACTCTACTCCTACCTTACAACCATTGAACTGACCAGTGATCAAGACTATTATGAATGGGAGATTAATGGTCAGATTTACTCAAGCTATAGGACATGATCTCTCTATGATTACCTCTCTGAGCATAAACCAGATGTTCCTTGGCATTCTGTTGTTTGGATCTCCAGGGCCATACCTCGCCACAGTTTCCATACTTGGTTAGTGATCCAGAATAGGAACCCGACAAGAGACATATTAATCTACTGGGGGCTACAAGTTGATGATCGATGCTTGCTCTGCAATTCTGATCAGAAATCCCGTGATCACTTATTCTTCTCATGTAACTTTAGTTACGACTTGTGGGAAAAGGTAGCGAGAAGATTACTCATCATACCTCATCGAGATTCGCAGGATACACTGGATCAGATGGTGTCCCTCCCTCCGCCGGTGACGCAACGCATCCTCTCACTTCTCGCCTTGCAAGCAACAAAGTACTGGTTATGGGGAGAAAGGAATGCTCGTCTCCATTCTCAAACTTTCCGTTCGCCGGCTCAGATTTTCAAATTGCTGGATAAACAACTGAGAAACAAGAATCAATCTTTTCGTGACTCCAATCCCAATCGATCGTCGACTATGATGCAGAGTTGGCTCCGGAACGTCTAATGCTTTGCGATTTCACCAAGGAAAGAAAGTGAACCTTTTCCTCTTCTCTCACTTTTGGGCTTTCTACTTGGACCTTTCAAAAAGGGTGTTGGGCATTAACTTGTTTGATATGTTATTTGGGCTACAAACTCACTAAAGTCTATGACTTCTGTATTATCTTTGTTCTTCTGTTTTAATATTAAGAAAGCTGTTTTACAAAAAAAAAAAAAATTATCTATATCAAGATCAACTAATTAAGCATGACATATATTAGTTAATAGAATCAATATTAATAATGTGTGGCTGTAAGATATTATTTATGTAGTGTATCATGTAATATTAAATATCTAAATAATATTTTACAAAAGAATTTGTACTATAAATAAGGGAGTTTGGAATACGTTGTGAATTGACTGAGTTAAGTATTTTTTCATTGAGGTTTTGTTTGGTTGTTGGACCCGTGGGTTCAACTATTTACCACACATTTGGCGTTTTATTTTTGTCAAAAATCAAACCTTAACTTAGAAGTTAGAAGAATGTACTTGGCTAAGTAAACACATGGAAAAGATGATACATTTTATCGGTTTCAAGCTAAGGTACGCAGAATGTCCAAAATGAACCAAGCAAATATCAAAAAATTAATGTTTCTGTTCTTGGAACTTTTTTTAAGACCAGTGAAGTGAAGAATCTTTATGTTTAATTAAAAATTATGGCACTAATGTCATTTGAAAATGCGTTTAGATTGGTTTAAACTCCATCTGTAGCATGTAGGCTAACAAACAAACAAACTATGTATTCTTGCTATTCATCTAAAACGAGTTGTGTGGTTTTTAGAATCTAAATACAACTGCATGAACGTATAAAAAAAAAAAACTAAAGTAACTCATCCCTCGCAAATCTCCGTGTGAATCATTGCGATGCCATTGCCAGAAAACGCCAATGCCAATAACTCTCTCTCTCTCTAGCGTAATGAGCTATGACAAACGACAGCCTTGCAAGAGAGATCATCATCAACGAGCCAAAAGTTTAGTTCCTCAAGCTTTGTCCGAATGATGCTAGAATCAACTTCACGTGACCAATACACCACCGGTTTGCCATCTCCGAACAATGTGTTGGCATTGGTATTCTCTCCAATACTCATCATCTCTACTGTCTTAATCATCTTCCCTTTTAGCTCCACTACCTCTTTCACTACATGAACAAAATCTAGGCCTTTATTCTTCGTTGCTGAGGATACAATGCTATCCACAACATCATTGCTCCATACCTTCTGAGTGACTGATGAAGACCGAACTACCAAAACTCCAGAGCTTTCCCCTATATAGAAGTCATACCCCGATCTGATTCTGTCATGGAGTAGACCTTCATCCACCAAAAGCGCATTACTCGATAACACCCACGTGCTGTATCCAAGCTCTAAGCATTTCTCAACAACGTAAGCATTACCCATAGCCTCCTTGACCGAGTTCGAGTACGAAGTTTTGCTTAACATATCCGCATCAATCACAGGGTGTCCTCTTCTCGAAAGATCATACAACAACTCAGAGGCAGGGCCTATGAAAATATGGTTTCGAGTATTAAGCTTCTCGAAATGGCAGAGTAAGTTCCTTATAAACATCTCCTCTGCATCAAACAGACTGACCAGAACTATGGTTCCCTCTCTCTGCACAGAAGGAAGAACGGTGCCGAGTTCATTCAAGTTCCTCACAGCTCTTCCAGGGACAACTTCACTGAAACAGTAATCATACCACTTAAGGCTACTCGAGGGCTGGAGTTTGAGAAAGTCAGAACCGATGGAACTTCTGTTAAGCAACTGTGAGTCTGGCCCGGCGGTTTTCCCGTAGTTAACACCAGCGTCTCTGTGAGAGACACTTAAGGCACGCTCGTTTTGGAAACTGGTGTATATGTTGAAATAGCCACGAGAGTGGATGAACTTAATGAACCAAGGTGTCCATATTCTTTCTCCCAGCTTCTTGTACCATCCATTCGTCACCTGAACAGACAAATAACATAAGAACATGGAATTTATATAAGTAATGAAATCAATAAGGAAGAGCAAAGTTACCATGCCATCAAGGAAAGGCTTCTTGCCGTTGGACTTGTGCTCATCATACCATAGTCTGAACTCTTTCCATGGTTTTGGGAAGAGAAGCTGTCCCCAAGTTCCCACCAACTGATATAAGAAAACATTCGTTTTGGGATCTACTTGTAGTTTGTTTCCATGTTTACCTGCATTTCACCACTACATCAATCAGTGTCTATTCCACACAAACACTAACCATGACCCCGACTGAATCCTACTTCTTACTGATCCATAGGAAAGCTATAAGTACTAGAGACAAAATCTCCCACATCAAAAGTTAAAAAGGATCTAAGTGATATATAAAATAGATGGCTCAATCCACTTATCACGGTTTTAGGTTGGAAGCACATCCATGCAATCTAACCTGATCCACAGTAGTTTTTTCAATAAGAGCAAACATATCCATTGTTTTACTTAGCTCGTCTCTATATTCTAATTCTCCCTTGAAAATATCAAATTAAACCACGATTTTTCCATAGAGCTTCTGGTCTCTAATTACATGAAAATACAAGAACATTGAAAACACTGAAAAAATGCAAAAAAAGAAAAAAAATTGAATAGTTCATTTATCAAAACATTCCAAGATTCATAGATTGACTTTGAAAGAACCATCATCTCTGGCCAATCTACTTACAACCAATTGATTGTGGAAGCCATTTAGCTTTACAATAAGAACTGCAATGTATCGATCTCCTTTAGTCCAGTCAACATAAAGAGTAACACTACACAAATCCTATGTTCAATCGTGCATCTCAGTGACAACAGAAGCAGAAAAAACGGTACCTGGAACGAACCTTGGTCTCTGAAGCGAAGCTCCATAGATAGAAGGATTGTACCCGTTAGCGTCATAGTAGTAACTACGAATCACACGTTCCAGAAACTCGTAGTAAAGCGGAGAAACCTCGAGATCATCTTCAACCACGAACGCAAACTCGTGATCCGAGCTCGGCCACCAAGCCTCCAGCCACTGTCCCTGCAGCCCCGCGTTCCCTGTCCGGTAGTGAACGAGCTTGTCACCAAATCTCCACTCGAACTTATCCACGAAATCAAGAACCTCCTTGGCGCTCTTCAGGTCAGATTCATCCGTTAGCGGGAGTGGGAAATGATCGATGTAGATGTGGAGATGGACGCGTCGTGCGTGGCCTGCGAGGCCGTAGCGAGCGGAGGAGAGGGAGCGGAGGCAGCGGGAGAGAGAGTGGAGGCGGTTGAAGGTGAGGACTTTGATGAGGAAAGTGAAAGGTGGAGGGAGGTTGCTGTTGTTGTCGTGATTACTACGCGGGAAGGTGGTGGTTCCTTGTTGGGTGAGAGAGCGCGTGGTTTCGGAGACGAGGAGGAGGAGGAGGATGATGACGGAGATGCAGAAGAGGAACAGGATGAAATGTAGTAGTATCTTTTTCTTGGGTTGAGAAATTACCATCGTCGCCGTTTTGATCTCGGAGTGGAGTGCCGACAATCACGATCCAGTTAGTTATAACCAACCGGTGGGCGCGTGAAGCCCACGCGGTAATCTTGAGAAGATATGTAATAATAAAATAAAAGACAGAACATCATTGTGAAGCGAAAGAGAGAAAGATCACCATTGGTTAAGAAACATAAACTCTCTCAAAAGTCAAACCGTACGAAGAAAGAAGAACAATAATACGCTGACGGTTATTGTTATAAGTGCAGGTTTGGAGAGAGTTGTTTGTGGGTGCAGTTGATCTTGTATTCTTGTGTGTGTGTTTTAAGTGTCTTCCTAGTAAGTAAAAAGAAATATCACTACATACAAGAGAAGTTTAAGTACATTGAGAAACCCATGTCATGACTTTAAGCAGCAAGTAGTAGTAAACAATTAGAAGAGAAAATGTACATCCAATCAAACACTTTGCCCAATTAATATTTTTTATATTTTACTTCTTGAGCCTTCTCCTCCCTTAGAGATCTCCTCCGGTTCAATGATTAGCATGAGTTTCTCTGAGTCATGATCTGCTTTCTTTCTTTCTATCTTCTCTCTTCCTCTCTACTTGAACATTTTCGTCATTTAAATGAAAGCTCACGCCGCTTCTTTGGGATAGGATCAGGGTTTCCTTTTCTCATCATCGCCACAAATTCATCATAGTTTATCCGACCATCCTGCATCAGAAATTTTGGTTAATAATGAGATTGTTAAATGCTTGTTTCGGTCTGAAAAGGGGGTTGTTTTGTTTCTTACATTGTCTCCATCAACCTCAGAGATTATCTCTTTAATGTCTCTGCCATCATTCATACCAAACTCTCGCAGGGCTTGCTCCAGCTCTTCCATTGTGATATACCTGGGAACATCAAGCATTGTTTGAGGTGAACATTTGGATTCCTAACAAGCTTCTTGAAGTAATCTTTCAATTACTTACCCACTGTTGTCTTTGTCAAAGTGTTGGAAGGCTGAGTAGAGATGTTCTTCTCTGTCAAGTTTGTTGATATGCATTGTGGCTGCTATAAACTCTTCATAGTCTATTGTTCCATTACCGTCAGCATCAGCCTGTAGAATTAAAGCAAAATCTATGGTGAGTCTCCTTCCTTGTTGGCTTGTTGCTCAGCATATATGATCACAAAAGCTAAAACAGTTGTTTGTGTGCAAAAGAACTTACAGCTTCCATTAACTGCTGGACTTCGTATTCTGACAACCTTGTACCTTGCTTAGCGAGTCCTTGTCTTAGCTCCTCTAGTGTAATAGTTCCACTGCTATCAGTGTCCATACCTTTGAACATCTCCTTCAACCCCATGATCTCTTCCTCTGATAAGCAACCTGCTATCACCCGTAATGCAACTTTCTTGAAATTGTTCATCGCTTTGAATTGCTTGAGCCTTGACATCACCGCATTGTCAAGAGGAACATCCGGTGCTTCTCCATCCTCCTTGATCCATGGATGGTCTTCACAAAGGAAAAAGAAAACAAAACATTAATTGTCATAAAGAGAGATTGTTATGCTTTTGGGGTTTTTTTTGGTTGTGTGTTGAGTATATGCTTACTTAGAACTTGAGCAGCAGTTAGTCTTTGCTTGGGATCAGAGTTGAGCATCTTCTTAACAAGATCCTTCGCCTGAGGTGAGATTGATGGCCATGGATCACTTGAGAAATCAACATGTCCTTTTAAGATAGCGTTGAATATTCCATTCTCCGATTCTATGATCACAGTAAAAACTCTATAAATTAATAAACATTATATATCATAATGTGTGTGTTGAAAACATCTCTAAATATGTTTATAATCTTGTTTTTGGATAGAGAGAGTATCTTTACCAGCCCAGAAGGGTGGGACACCACATAAGAGGATGTACAACATGACACCAATACTCCAAATATCAGCTTCTGGTCCATACTTCCTTTTCAAAACCTCTGGCGCTATGTAATAAGCACTACCCACTATGTCCTTGAACACATCTCCTGGCTTGTAGAAAACGGAGAGACCAAAGTCAGTGGCTTTGAGAGGAGCGTTCTCATCTTTGCTAAGCAACAGAAAGTTCTCAGGCTTCAAATCTCTGTGAATAACCCCCATCGAATGGCAAGTATGGATTATCTGAACAATGGTTCTCAACAAAGAAGCAGCTGCTCTCTCAGAGTAATGTCCTTTAGCAATAATCCTATCGAACAGCTCTCCACCAGCGCAAAGCTCCATGACCAAATGCACAGAATGCTTATCTTCATAAGCTCCTTTAAGCTCAACAATGTTTGCCTGACCGGTCAGGTGATGCATTATCTGCACTTCCCTTCTTACATCCTCGATGTCTTCTTTGTTCACAAGCTTCCTTTTGGCAATGGTCTTGCAAGCAAATTGCTGACCTGTCGCCTTGTGTGTGCATAGGTGCGTAACACCAAACTGTCCTCTCCCTAGCTCTTTCCCTAGAGAATATGAGGATTTCACATCTTCCATAGGTCGACCTAAGACAGGTCCTATAGGGCCTTGTTTTGTTGCGGGAGGAGGAGAAGGAGGCGCGTGTTTGGATTGTGGTACGGAAGGTTCAGCAGTTGGACCAGCTTGATTGCCTGCGGTTATGCCCTTTTCTTGTGTGTATCCATCTGAGTCCCGTCCTTGGGAACAACAATTTCCCATTGTTGCGGTGGGGGAGAGAGGAAGGGAGGTACAAAGCTCAAGGAGGAAGAGAGATTGAAAGTTTTTTTTTGTGTGTTTTTATTCTCTTAGTATCATTTTTTTTCCTTCCTCTGGTTTTTGTTTCTTCTAGAGCAAGAAACCGTTAGGTGTTTTGGTTGTGAATTGCTATGAATAGAATGTTTTTTGTTCTCTTCGTTGGCCTTCGGTTCAAAGGGTTATAGGGTTTGTTGATAGGGAGGAAGTTTAGGACCAAAGCTTGTCTGTAGTTTTGTTATTTAAAGTAAAAGAAAAGGCGTTTAAGATTTAGGACGAGGTTGAGAGCTAATCCTGGTGATTTATACTTGTTACAAAACTGTATGTTCTTATCTTACAAATGTCAACCACTTTACCATATATATATATCAAGATCATGTTTCAAAAGAAGTTGACATGCTGCAAAATTTAATTCCTCTTATCTGACAAGTGAAAACAATTGTCTAAATTGGAATTTTGACATGTATAGGAAAATGTAGTCCTATCTAATTTATTGAAAATTTTCATTAACTGAATAACTGTATTCTATGAACCAAATAGTAATACGAAAATCCAGCTAGCATTTTCAAAAATGTCAACTTTTCCAATTAACATCACTGAAATATTTTATGATATTCGGATCTTATATTATCGTTTGATTTTTTTGCATAAATCTCTCAAATCGCTTAGTAAAAACAAAAACTCTAATTAAACCCTCTCTTTAAGTCAGAGGAGGTGAAGGAATGACTGAATCAGTATGAGAAGGTTCAGGTCCTTGTGGAGCCCAACTGTAAAGAAGCATTCCCAATACAAGTATCATTGTTCCTCCCATGAACCCTTTTGGAAGTGATGATGCAACTCCAAGGTACGGTAATGGCAATGTGAACAAGAACACTGCAATGGGCACTGACACTGTCGATGCAAGAGATGAAACAACCGCAGATGAAATCTTGAGGAGTCTTAAAAGCGCAATGTTATAGCCAATGTTTACTATCACAAACAACATAGGCAACAACGGAGCCCCATCACATCCTTTTGTCATTGTCCCGATGTTGAGAAAGCAAGCCGCGCCGTCTTTTAGGTAGCTACCGAGTTGGTTAAACGGTATGCCCCAAAGTTTTGAGAGAAATGGAAGAAGCAATGCGATGCAGATGGCCTGAGTTGGTCACAACAGAAACAAGGTTATTTTGCTTGCGGTGCAAGTCAGAGGTCAGAATACCAAGATGTTTATAGTACTTACTTGGAAAGCTGAACCATATGAATTTACTATAAACAGATCGAGTGAAGCTCCCTGTGATAGTAAGAGCAGATGAGTTCACAATCTCAAACACACAATAAATAAATGAAAACACTGTTAGCGAAATGTGTGTGTACCTTTAATCGTTTCTGGCTATCTATAAAGATGACTTCCTATAAGAAAAAAAAAAAGAAACTGAGATTAAATAGAGTAATTACAATAGTTTAAAGGCTTGTCAAATTGTGATTAACTGACCTTCAAAACTGTATCTGCTCCTTGAAAAAGGTAAGAAAGGACCATAAGAAGAATCCAAAATACTCCAGCTTCCTTTAAGGAATGAGCAGCACCTGATCCACTGCAAAGATGCAATAATAATACGATTAGTGGTTTCTATCCTTTGTGAAAATACCAAAAGGAATGTCGAACAAGAGGACACCTTGCCACACTGACGACTACACCAAGAGCTACAAGAGTGCATCCGAGTATTTGATTTACGCTATATCTCCTCCTGAGAAATATAATGGAGAAGAATATTTGCCAGACAAGAAATGTCTGCAAGGAAACAAACGGACATGTAGTTAGCAAGAAATCCAAGAAAACATGGTTTAAAGACAATCAAAAACATGATTTAAAGACAATCAAAGCTTTCAGCTTGTCACACTCATATACAGAACCCATGATTAAAAAGTTGTATAATGCTTCTAACCTGAGATAAAACTGTAGTAGATGGCCCTGAGAGATTTGCTGAAATAAAAGGGAAAAGAAACAATATAGTCGATGGAAATATAAAGCCATCTCGTGGATGAAAATTACAAAGCTATTATATATTCCATTTAAGAAATAGGAACGCAAAAACACATGTAAGGATCGCGTGGACATCAGCATAAGAGTAATGTTATACCTGTAGCTGCCATCCCAGCAGCTGCAGCTAAAGCCTGCAAGACGCCAGCAATTAAAAATGGCATCTTAGGCACCGAGAGCATCTCATCTGTAACAGTTCCAGCACGATATCGAAAATACAAGATTGAATAATATACAGCTACATACCTACATGAACCAAATATCAAAAGAAAAATGTTTATTCTGTAAACTAAAGCTTTGATATACAGAACAAGATGTTTCCAAGACAGCATATAACCAATAAAGAAAATGGATAGGAGAACAAATATTTCACAACGAGTATTGATCGAAGTTTCTGGTCCACCAAGAACAGAGCAACCACTATAGACTTATTCCGTATTTATTTTACCCAACAACATGTATAGTGAAAAAGAACAGATTATTATCTAGCCACTTTAAACACTCTGTTAAGCACATGTAACGTTATCTTATAAGCTAATCAAACCTGCACTGCAGGCAGCAACCACTAGAAATTAAGAGGAAAAGGGACTCTAATAATATGGGTGCACGTTTCGGTTTACAATCAATTCCGGTTTGGTTTCCCTTTAGTTTGGGTTTAAGAACAAAAAGAGTTAGCATAATCACATCTGTTTGATTTAGTTTCAGGTGCCATTTAAGTTTTGGCAATCGAATGTTATGTAGTTGTATGTACTTCTCTGTTTTCTTACTGCTTTCGACTTGAGAAAATATGTGACAAAATGGGAATAAACCATCAATTTGGCTTAGTTTGGTATTTTCAGCCTCACAAACTAGGACCATAAAGAATTATACTACTAATCAATTCCAAGGCCACTGGGACCCCATAAGACTATTACTTAGAGGTTGCTAAGGGGCGGATAATGATATGGATGGACTTTATTCAATTTGGTTCCACCACCTTTTTTAATACTAATAGTTTGGTTCCACCAACTTCCAAGTGTTTTTTCCTCTAGCAGCATATTCAAGAATTTCTTTTGTAACATATTCAACCAATTCAGTTTGCCTATATTTGTATAAAATGGACCAGTCCATATAGTTTATCTAAAGTTTCTTTTACAATTTTACCAAATTTTTTTCTTTAAAAGAAAATATATTATCAATATAAAGGCATTTTTGAGTTATATAATATAATTTGCAAATGGTTTATAATGGAAAAAGCTGTTAGTTAATTGGTGGTATAAATCTTAACTTGGTGAACTATTAAATAATCATAAAATATGTGTGTTAATGCTTGTGGTGAAATGATATGCGTCTCCAATAATGTTCCAAGTAGAAGTATCCAACTACAAATAGACTGCAAGCCAAATCTGACCCAGTTTTTTTTTATATAATTTATTCGCATCTCCCCTCTTGCATTTTTAAAATGTATAACATCAAACCTTAAATTTCTGGAGGTCATTTTTGAGCAGGAAAAACAAAATTGTTGTGAGAAAATGTATGTATTTGCAATTAATTCTCAAAACGACCAAATACTAATTTCCAGTCAAGCATTAGTGATTACAAAAAAAAAGAAAACTATCTATAACCACATTTAAAGTTTACATTCACAATATAAAAATGTATATAGAACTATAGATTGATACTTCTTTGTTTGCTTGGGAACTATTCTTTAGGACTAGCTCAAATTATGCAAACCAGATTGTTGCCTAAATATAAATCTATAGAAATACCACGTAGATTGGTGAAATTTTAAATTAGTTATCAAATGTGAGATTAATATATCGTGTTGCGACCTCTAATAAAATTAATTAATTAACGTCAGTAAAGATAAAAAACAGAGGATTTTACCCGAAGGTGGAGAGTTGTGCGAGGAAGAAGGGATACTGTTTGAGCGGAACCAACGCGAGCTTATACATCACACGGTTTCCCACTCCAAAGGCCGCCGTAGCAGCCGCCCACATCACCATCTCCATCGTATTTACATGCTTCTGATCTCCGTCCACAAGGTCCCCACTGCTCCCTTCGATCTCGTTACCGGTGATCGCGTAACCGCACACCCCCGGCTTTTTAACATCCGCTTGAGCTCCTCCATCGTCATCAGATCCTTCCCAGGACGATCTCGCAAGTGGTGGCACCGCTTCGATTAACCACCGCCTGGAGGCAGGAGCAATTGGCGAGGGTAGACGAAGACTGAGGTGGTGATTTCGACGGATTAGAGAGATCATGGATTGAGGTCGAATCGCGGAATGCGATCGGACCGAGGCGATCAAGCCGGTGGTTATGCGGCGGGAAGTCGTTGTTGCCATGGTGGTGGATTAGATTAGTGGCTAAGCTGATAAAACCGATTCTGCTTAGTTTTTTTTTAAAGGAGAGACCGAGACAGAGAGAGTGTGTGGGAGGGAGACGGAAGTGACTTTTAAGACTTGGTGGCTTTTTATCTCTTTTGAAACAAATTATTATTCAACACACGCTTGACCAACTTGCAGTTACAAAAAAATAAATAAAGACAAGTTTTTGTTTTCTCTGTAGTTATTTATTGCGCACACTTATGGTAAGGAGAAGACAATTTGACCTACTCATTCTTTTTAAGTGATCCAATTTAGACCGAAAGATTTTTCCAAATTTTCACTTCATAAGTTCATGTCTACTTTTGGTGTAGTGAAGAAATACTCCTAAAATTTGTTTTCGAAGGTGATTCACAAATGTTGGTAAATTTAATTCAAGACATGCCCATCACCAATCTAATTGCAAACATCAAATTTGGAGCTGTAAGCTACTTAGTTTTTTTTTTTTTTACTTTGTCAAAAAAGACTCCAGTGATGCCACACATGTTTTAGTTAGAAGAGGTCCTCCAAATAGAATTTTATTTAGTAACTGGATATTATTTTCCAAGCTATTTCATATATAGAATTTGTTTTAAAAATCAAACATATTAGATGTTTTGCTTAAGAGAGTCTAAAGAAAATTTGAGAGTTTTTTTTTTTGTTTACTAGGATTTTATCAAATGTTGACAATAAACACAGGGAAAGGGTGAAGAAATGTCTTATTCGTCGTGACATCTTTTGATCGGCCCGATACATAGAATAACACAACACCGTATGGGCCTAACCTTACCCCTTTCTGGTTATGGATCATCTTCTCGTGCCAGACAATAGTTTCTTCTTTTAGTTCAATTAGTCTCTGTATAATTTCGATAACTATAAAAGATTCTCTGGTTATAAATATTGGAAAAGAAGTATTCTTGAAGGATAAGAAAACGCGCTTTAAGATTCCCTCTATATATATATAGATAGTACAGCAATTAGAAGAGACTTAGCAACGAATCAAATAATAATTGGAGAGAAAAGGAAGCAGGCGATAATGGCGGATCAACAAGAAGGAACAGTCGTCGGAGGAGTTCGCGATATTGATGCAAATGCAAATGATCTCCAAGTCGAGAGTCTCGCTCGTTTCGCTGTCGATGAGCACAACAAGAAGGAGGTGCGTAGCGTTTCTATTACTCTTTCGCTACCTTCCTTTTTCCTTTGAATCTGCTGTTTGGTTCGATCGATGTTGTTTCGTATCAGATCGATGAGTTTCTCGATCGATCGATCTTTATGCTTAATTGGAAATCGCTTCACTGTGTGTAATTTTGTGTCCAAGATTCCAGGGAATTTTAGGGATTGCGTCATTTGATTAATGTAGTGTTGATCAGTTTCATCTGTAATCCAATTGATTGGCGGATATGATTAATTTACCTCCAAAAAATGGATTCTGTTGTGGGTGCAGAACGTGACGCTGGAGTACAGGAGGCTCCTTGGTGCGAAAACACAGGTTGTGGCAGGAACCATGCACCATCTCACCGTGGAGGTGGCTGATGGTGACACCAAGAAGGTCTACGAGGCCAAGGTTCTGGAGAAAGCCTGGGAGAATCTCAAGAAGTTGGAGGACTTCAATCACGTTCGCGATGTTTAAATCCAGTAATACCTGAGCTGTCTGTCTATGCGGGTAAGCACATAACAGAGTCCCTGTTTAACCAAGGTATATTTAAATAAGTGAATGTGAATCCAGTCCATGTGTTTTTATTTGATGGGTATGTACGGAACTGGTGATTTGATTTGTGTATCTCTGACTTTGGTTTGTGTATTATTGCAAGTTGTCACTTTATATCTAATCTACCATGATCTTACGAGACATTATGATGAAATTAGAAGTAGGGTGTAACCTCATGATGACAGATAGAGGTGATAAGCTAAAATATGATGCATACAGAGAACTGTGATCCATCTTCTTCACTGCTTCTGCTTCCTCTTATCTTATTTTGAAGCTGAATCAAAACAACCTCCAAGTCTAAACTAGATACAACTTTCTTCACAATAACAGAAGCAGACCTTTATGTTCATCACTCACTTATAGTTTCATCATCATGATCATGACTACATGGAGCATAACACACCGCTGAACACAGAACAGAACATGGCGATAACTGAAGCGACTCGATGCTCAATATCGAGTTAGAAGCATTTTGTAAAGATTATTTGATAATTAGAAGGTTTTTTTTTTGTTTGATGCCTAAATAGCTCTATTATCTTATATTTTCATCTCTTTCCTCACTTTCAAAGAAGAGCCAACTCGTCTCAAAACAATCTCAATTCGTTTCATAGACGGCCTAGCAAAACAAACTTTATTACAGACAAATAGATTTAAGTTTGGGTCTAAAGATCTTGTTCTCTGCAGCTGTGTTGTATCTACAGTAACACATATGTGGAATGATTAAAAGAACAATGGGATTTTGTTCTTGAGAACTGTTTGATTGACTACATCTGGAAGCTGTTCCCGCTCTCTTAGTTAGCTATCGCTGGATTTGTTTGTTAGGCTCAACAAAACTCCAGTGCTGAGAGAAAGTGCCACAATACCAAGTGATGCCTCGGTTGATACATGGAAGCCTGCAATGAGGAAGAAATGTCAACAGAGCTTAGTTTTTGTGGTGGTTTTGTTCAAGCAGAAATTGTGGATGAGTAAAAATTGTATATACCAAAGAATTCGAGGATCATCTTGCATCCGATGAAGCCAAGAACAACTGCTATTGACGGCTGGTTAAGACAAAGACAAGATTAGATACTGATGACCACAGTTAAGGAACTCTCTCTTATACATTTGACTGCTTAGTTTTGTTGGAACATTAAACAGAGATAAGACGAATGAAAAATAAAGGAAGTGAAAAATGATACCTGCAAGTATTCCAGCTCCCCCATTCCTTCAGAAATCAGGGTATAGAGAGACCTCAGCCCTGCACCCAAAAAAGAATTAAACTCTTATGCGAAAACTCCCACTACAAAATTTAATTCAAAAACAATATTGGCAGCATCAACATCAATAAGATCAAGTATAGAATAAAAAGTTAATACCTATGATTGCAAACAGATTAGAGGTCAAGACTATAAAAGGATCCCTTGTGACGCCAAAAACAGCTGGTATTGAGTCAACCTGAGAGAATGGGCAACCAGTATTACTGCTTCTGTTCGTTTTTTAGAGCCAAAAAAGAATCAAAAAGTGGTGATGGAGTATACAGCAAATGCTACGTCACTGAGCTCGATCACCGCAACTGTGAGTAGCAATGGTGTGGCCTGCCCAAATTGTTTTTAAGATAAGATTATAACCCAGTCAAAAGATACTATGATGGATATTTTGACCATTAGATCCTCATACAAGAACACATAAATCTTACATATCAATGAAAACTTAGTCATATACTTACTTTCCAAATACCATCACGCTCTGTGAAAAACCGATTTCCATCGTAACTTGCTGCCCACAGTTGAAAACATAAGAAAGAAGGAAAGAATCAGTATGGAAGCATGGTAATCAGTATTAGCACTGAAATTAGACGCATAACTACATATAAATCCAAGCAGCTAGCAGGAACAGGAAAAAGAGATTGGGTACATTACATGAGACAGGAATAAATCTCTGGCATGTCTTTACAATGAAGTTGTCAGATAGATCTGTATCATCTTCTTCACTTGAAAATAACTGTATCCAGACATTGGGCACATTAAAAAACTATTTTTATGTTCCATAGCAATAGTTATGTCATGTGTGTATAAATGCAAAGGAAATATGCACCTTGAAAGATGAATACAAGAGTACTGCAGCAAGCAGCAGATTCACTGCTTCAAATCTCTGAAAAGATCGTAGGGAGAATTAGAAATTGATCTATAAGGGGGGCGGAAAATAAACGGCAATCCAGACATAGAAAACACCTGAAGAGTGGCTGCTCCTAGTAAAATGAGTGAGCAGCGAAAGAGAATTGCACCAACTACACCATAGGTAAGTACCCGATTCTATAGATCCAACATATCAAAATTATATATTAGAATTCAGAATACTCTCTTATAATCAAGAACTAAATCTCTGTGCAGATAAACTGGTACCTGATACATGAGTGGCACTTTGAAGTACTTGAAGACGAGAACAAAAACAAACAAGTTGTCCACTGACAAGCTTTGCTCCAATAAATAGCTGCAAGAAATTTGGAAAAGACAGTAATCTAAGATATCACCTTCGGAGCTAATCGAACTTGTATATATCATATTCAAAGCACTAGGCACCCTGCAAAAAACTCTGATGCCTTGCCAACACCCTCCTTCAAACCTATCCCGATTCCAAATGCCACAGCAGCGCTTACCTATTGAGAGATATCATATAACATTACGTTTCGTTCAAAAAAAAAAAAAAACATAGTAGCAGCAGATGCAAGAAGAAGATACTAACACACAAGGCAACAGTCGTGAAGGAAGTTTTGTCTGTCTCTTCGTGTGGATTATCATTGTCTATTATTGATGAGTTCTTTCCACTCCCGTCATCTTTGTGTGGTAGAAGATCTCTGTTCTCCTTCTCTGTACTAACATGCCACAAAAACGTTATTCATCTGTGTCTTCCTAGCGAAAGTAAGTTCATAGTTCATACTATGATGTAAAGAGTCTCACTACAAGCAATGAAAATGGTACAGAGATCTTGGAGAAGAAGCATTCACCTGAAGAAGAAGACGAGGAAGAAACATCATCTTCCTGATCAGTTCCTCGGGAGCAGGCAATATGAAGGAGACGACGATTCGCAGCTGAAAGCACATTTAGATGAATCCAAATACATAGGATGCAGTGTTATGTGTAATTGTGTAGTAAAGAGAAGGAGGAGACCTCCTGAAACGAGAGAAGGATTTGCGAGGAGAGAGAGACGAGACTGAGTCCAACCACGAGCTCGGAGATGCGGCGGAATCACCGGAATGGTTAAAAAGATTCGATCCGGTTTCGCCGGAGCGAGAACTCCGTGGTGGATAACTGAAGCTAAGCTCATTAGCGCGTTGCGTAGAATCCAAAAAACAAAAAAGACTGTGTGTGTGACCATTATTAATCTGTGAAGACCGGTATAAAACCACGTCGTTTTGAAGATTCTGCTGTCAGACTTCTTGACCCGGTCATAAAAATATAAGAAGTAGACGATATTACCCTCGGTTGGGTGATTGGTTTTCACTTCCACCGCTTCGGTCCCGTGTCGGTTTTGATTCAGTGATCTGTAGTTTTTCTAACTTTAATTTCGTTCTAATCATTAAAAAATTTAATTTTTTACTCCCTCTTATCTCAAAATATATTAAATTTTAATTATTAAGATATAAAATATATATCTTTGAATTATTGTTTTTAAACAGAACGAGTCTAATGTAAGAAATTATATACAGTATAGTATGAATACGGTAGTTCAACAAATTATTAGTAGAAAAAAACTGTATGATGTTCCTAGCGTTATATTTCAGTAAAGTGCATTACATAAGAGATAAATTATTATTAATTGGTTTGCTCGAAAACCTAAACTAGGATACATCTGTCGGAGTCCTGCCCAAGTAAAATCTATTTTATTATTCAGTTTTTTTTTTTCTCCCCACAACCGAAATCAAACAAATACAACTGTAAATGAGCGTGAAAAGGGAAAAAAATAACTGACAATATAGAAAGAAAATAAACAAAAGGATCAGAATTATTATTACAAAGGACTTTTTTGGTTTGGTTTTTTGGCAACTCTTTGATTGTCAAAAAGAAAGAAAGAAACCAAACCCTAATTTCTATTGACATTTTAGATTCCGAAGGGATTCGAAACGCACCTCCTCAAGCTCCAGCTTTTGTTCGGATCTGCATCTCCGTCAACGTCTCCGATCAAAATCAACCAGGTTCTCTCTCTCCACCGTCTCGTCGTCGCTGATCTTTTCTACGGTTTAGATTAATTCTTCAAATCGCATGTCCTTTGGTTTTCTCGAATTTTCGTCCCTCGGTGATTCTTTTTTTATCGTATTTGGATTTGATTCGTTCTTTCCGATGGATCTATGCGTTTTGTATATGATTCTGTATTGGGTTATGTCTCTTCTTCATCAACGATCGTCCCCTGTTTCTGTATTTTCCATTGAAAGTCTCTACCTTTGACATTGGAGCAGCTCATATGACCATTGATCTTTTGATGTTTTATCTGCTATGTATTGACTTTTCTCTTTTTTTTTTTTGTTGTTGTTGGTGAAGATGTCTACCTTAGCCAAAACCAAATCAAGAGACAAGAAGGCTGTGAATGATTCACACAAGACACCTACTAAAGCCTCCTCCTCCTCGGGAGGATCCATAGGTGGTGCTTACAATCCTCTCTTAGGGACCGTTGATGGTTCCTCCTCATCTCTTCACACCAACGGCCGTTTCAGAAGCATCGATGAGTCGGATTCCACCGGAGCCGACTGTGATTCCGTCTCTAATAACGGTAGCTGGTCTGGCGATTCCGAGGACCACAAAGAGAAAGCACCACCTACTACAGCTCCAGCAAAGCAAGAAACCACCATCCCCGGAGCTGACAATGACAAGAGGGAGAAGATGCGTCTTAAGAACGAGAGAAAGCACCAGCGTCAGAAGGAGAAGCGAGCTCAGGAGTTGCATGAGCGGTGCTGTCAGTTTCTCATGTCGATGAAACTCGAGGTGCTTGCTCAGCAGCTCGTAGCTATGGGGATTGCTCATGAGAAGGCGACTTATGCTCTTATGTTGAATGAAGGGAAGCTAGAGGAGTCTGTTAACTGGCTGTTTGAAGGTGGGGAAATTGTAGAAGATAAGAAGCTAGATCCTACCTCTGGGAATCTAAAGCTTGACATATCGGAAGAGCTTGGTAGAATCTTGGAGTTGGAAACGAAGTATAAGTGCACTAAACAGGATGTTGAGAGAGCTGTGGTTACAGCGGAAGGGGATATTGAGAGAGCAGAAGAATCGTTAAGAAGACAGAAGCAAGACCAATCTACCGCTTCTATAAAAGTAGAGGATGTTAGTGATAGTGCTTCTGCTAGCAAAGCCCCTTCTGTGCATGCAAGTCATAACTCAGTAGCGCAGTTGCGACCTAACTCAGTTGGTGAAGAAGAGAGAAAGAATCGAGGATCCAGCTACACTATTAATGGAGAATCTGGAAACCAAAGTGTAAATCCAATGGATAAAATCAACATGAAGTTGCAGTGGATGAAAGTGCAACAGAATAATGCCTTGGAAGAGAAGAAACGCATGTCAACACCACTGCCGCGGCCGACAGAAGAAACGCATCATGTGGCGGCTCTAGGGAGACTACAACAGCAAGAAATTAGGGAACCAGTTATTCTGATGCAGCAGCAGCAACAACGCTCTCAGTCCGCTAACGCAAATGTGTTACCTGTCTCTACTATGAATCCATCCTTCACCGTAGCATCAACAGCAGCAATAGGAGGAGGCAGCGGTTGGTACCCTGCAAATAGTCAATCTAACGGGTACTTGCCCACAAGAACTCTTGCTCCTAGTGATCTCAACTCGAACCTGATGTACCAGCAACTTCAGTATCAGCAGCAATATCAAGGCCAAGTGAGCAACGCACACATAATGGGAGGAGGGGGTTCTGCACCGCATGCTGTGGCTCCAGCCGCTTCCCTTGGGCTCTTCTCGGGGTATGGATCAGCGTCCTCATCAGGGATAGACTGGAACGCGGATGGGTCGATAGGGAAATATGATTACAACAAAATTGATTGGAGTTTAGACAGAGGCCTAGCTTATCCGAGACAAGAGGAACAACAGTACGTGGCTGCTGCATCCCCGTATGAAGCAGAGATGAATGGAAGGACAAGAATGAATGGGAACGGGAATGTGAATGGGATGGGAATGGCAATGGCAATGGGAGTACAGGAAGCTGCTTTAGTGGGGAACGGTGGGAGGGAATGGACATCACCGTTTGAGGGTAAAGATCTGTTTGGTTTGTCTAGACAGTATGTTCCTCCTTCACTTTGAAGGTGAATGTTTGCTTCTAGAAATAATAAAAAAAAAATGCAAGGGGAGAGAGAGAGAGAGATAATGGATGGATGGTATGAGTTTGTGGTTACTAGTTTTTATCAAGTGTTTTCTTGCTTGTTTGCTCAAAAAATTGATCTTTCAAAATTCCTAATATTTTTATCCCCAACATATCTAACTAGAGTGCTATCAAAAGGTGATCTTAAAAACTTACCATTGACTTGTGAGCATCCTCTAGTAGTTGAAGGGTAAGAAAACGCACGTTCTTGATTTTACAGCTTCAATTATGCAAACATTACATCCTCTGTTGTAAGCAAGTCAACATCTATCAATGCGTTCTACAACTCGTGGTTACTAAAAGATCCCCCACTCCCCACCTCTGTTACTTGCTCTTATTATTTTCATTCATATTTGAACATGCAACAGAATTTGAGTTTGCATGGGCTTGAAAATGGTCCATAAGGATGGAGATATGGGCCTTTCTTCTTTCTTGCACATTTATCAAATCACTTACTAGAGTTTGCATATTATTACTTACTATTTAGACGAGCAATTTTATTTAAAAGGTAAAATGGTTTATTAATGAACGATAAACAAATAATAAAACCAAAGAGAACAAAACATATATATACAAAATTGACTAAATAAGACTTGAACAAAATAAGAAAGATGAAAAGAGTAAATATAATGAATGAGAATCCCATTGAAATAAAGAGGGGTATATTACATTGTCAGATATTAGCAGATTTTTTTGTCACTTTTCAATCTTTCGAAATTGGTGGATTAACATACATCCAAAAACTTGATCACATGTACCATCCAATGTTTGATAAAGTGAACTTAATTTATTAATTGCATATTTTCCATTAGAGTATCTCCAAAATACTATTCAAAGATGGCATTAAATAACTTATAATTGAATTAAGTTCTTTTGGTAAAACTCTGCTATTATATAAATGATGATGATCTTCTCTTTGAAACCTCTCAATTTTTAGGATCGATCAATATTAGTAACTAAACTGACGGAGGAAAAGAAACCTAATATGGCTAAGGCAGCTTCTTCACTTGTGTTCCCCATCATCTTCCTTGTTATGTTTGGTTTAGGTAAAAGTTAATCTTATGTTCTATTCATAAAATATATTCAGTTCATTCTTTTTTTTTTCAAAAAGTAATAATTTTGGTATATAAAAATGGTCTCGTGTTGATATAGTGGAGCAGAATATGGGTTGTGATGCGGCTTTTTGGTTCTGCGGTGATCACTGCAGATCAAAATGCATAAAAAACTTTGGAGGAAAAGCAAAAGCGCATTGTGAGAGACAGACTAACCTATGTATTTGTACCTTTCCTTGTGGCCCTCCGGGTGACAAGACTCGTATTTGCACAGATAAATCCTGTCTTCAACAACATTTTTAATTATGTCAATAAAAATTTATAGAACAAAGCTAATATTAGTAACTATATAGTTCGAAACAATCAACTTTGCCTCCCCACAATAAGATTGCGACTTGTTCGCGAAATTTACCTTCCAGGGATACAAATTCAAATCAATTTCTCAATTTTTCCTCTCAAAGAACTCAATCTCGGACTGAGAAGTTTTAAATCAGTTTGAGAAAGATCACAGGTTCTGCTTTGTAGCCAAGGGCCTTAACCCCAAGTACCAGAATCCTGCATGAATCAAAAGTACTTTGCGAAGGTCACGAAAAAGCTCTCAATATACTGTTAGTAGAGTCCTGAAAATCCGAGTTAGCCAACTTGACGGTGGCGTAACGAGAAGATATCGAAACGAGTCCTAAGCGAGTCAACATCTTTCATTAATGTGTTCTACAACTCGTGTTTACTATAAGGTCCCCAGACCACACCTAAAGCCATCTTCAACAGCAGAAACTGCTTGAGTTTCATTAACAAAAAATTAAATAATATTTTATTATTTAATTAAGTTTTATTTTCAAAAATCAATGTTAGCTAGTAAAAATGAGACATCTGTAAATTCAGTATATGAAAATGTCAACATCGATTTCTAATATTCCCTCCATTTCTAAAAGATCCATGTTTTAGAAAAAACTTTCGTTTCAAAAAGATTCATTTTTTACATTTTCAATACATTAATTAATGAAAAATTGTACATTTCCAAAATATAATTATATTTACTAAAATCTTATTGGTTTAAAATTATGGAGAATTGTTAATTAAGAAAAACAATGCATTGGTAATTAAAATTTTATGTTTTTCTTAATAAGTGTGAAAAATCTAAAATATGCATCTTTTAGAAACATAGGGAGTAAAAAATGGTGTCTTCCCTCTCTCTTCATAATTGACATTCTCTCTTCTTTAATCTATTTTTAATGCTGTTTTATTAGCAAGAAACCAAACAAAACACTACAGCTGGAACTGTCCTAACCTCTATTACTACTTACTTGATCTTATTCTCTTTTCTCATGTTTGAACATGCAACCGAAGAGTTTGAATGGGCTTTAAAATATTGGCGTGACAATTGGCCTTAAAGATGGAGAGATGGGCCTTTTATCTTTCTTGCACAACATTCCGGTTGCTTGGAGCACCCAAATAACCAATTAGAGTGTTTGCATATATTATTATTTAGACATGACCACACATGTTCAATTGAAAATTGATGGAATGATTAAAAACAGCTATTTAGTAAATCGATTCAAATGGAAATTAATGGAGACAGGTTGTTGTCTGGTCCAACAAATATATATACATGCATATCTAGAAAAGAGGATTGCCAGTTTGTTATTCTATGTACCAATATTTTGTTAATTAAAGTCCGTTTAACACGTTATATTAAAATCCGCTTTCTTTTCGAATGAGTCCTCGACATTTGATGCACATAGCTACAGTTTTAACAAGAAACGTATTTTTTTTTTTACATAATAATTAATAATTTGAATTAAAACCAAGTTTTCTTCTTGCTGGAGATCACAATAAAAATGTGGTAATTTTAATGTTTCTACGACGACGACGTTGGAATTGTACTTTTGTGTATTCCGGGCCTTAGACATACAGTTCAGGATAAGTGGTTTATTGGTTACCTTCTTCTTTCGTGTGAAACATTTGAATTTTAGGTTCAGAAACCAACTGATCTAACATGTTAACAAAGAGTCACCAATTACGGAACTTCGGCCACCGTGCTCTTTACCCCTATAGACCACAGCCGCTGGGTTCGTTGGAATTATTTTGTCCCAAGTTTCAACGACTTTTTGAAAATTGGTTGGTGGAGGGACTAGGGACGACTACAATTAGTCAAATTAATGAACACTTAGGCGCCCAATAGATATATTAGACATGCCATACACACACCTTAATAATTTACTCGAATGATTGAAAACAACAGCTAACGACGTAATGGAAATTGATGATTGAAAGAGACAGAGAGTAGGGCTGGGCATTTTATCCGTTAAATTAGATTCGATTCGTTATTCGGTTCGATTCGATCCGAAAATTCCGAATATCGGTAACTTTCGAAGCAAAGCAAATACTAAAAATCAATATCCGTTAAAATCGAATCAAATTACAAATATTAAAATTTTGGAAAGCGAATATCCGATCCGATCCGGCAATATATAAATACATGTATATCTTGATTATATTTTAAAGTTTTAAATGTATAAAAGTATATAATTATTATTCTAACATATGATTTGACAAATTATATTCACATTATTACTTATATAAAAGTATTATATAGGAAGAGAAAAAATTAAAATAATTATAATTTTTCTTAAGTTTTCGTTATTATAATTATTAATTAAGTTTATTTTTTTAAAAAAATATGTAAATTCACAACTTCTTTTAATTTTTATTTTATATATCATGCAAAAATTTTTTTAATAAAATAAACTTGTATCGAATTTTTAAGATTATTTGTATTAATCAAAACAAATTAGATATCCGTAAGTATTCGTAAATATTTATTTATTTTCCGAATATCTGTTTTTCGAATATCCGTTTTTTCCGAAGCAAAGCAAATCAAAGAATTAGATATCCGTGGCATTCGAAACAAATCACAAATACCTTTAAAAACCCGGATATACGATCTGTCCTAGGTCTAAGAGAGAGTGGTCTGAAAAGTTTATTTATTAGGCTTGGAAAGTATTGAGATCTCTCGCTCTCACTCTTTGGACCCGCCTTTAAAGGTAATTAACTACTACTACTTTTTTGTTTGATCAAATAACTACTACTACTTGATTTAAGTGTTTTGTTATGTAAGATCTTCTTCTCAGACTCCTTTTTCTCTTTCATCTTTCTATGTTTTGTTTTTTTATAGTATTATATTTGGTTTTTGTTTTTGTTGGCTTCTGGGTTTAAGCCTTCCTCTCAGACAAACCTTTCCCCACTGCTATTATTCATTTGTTTTGTTTCTTCTTTTAGGTCATTATTATCTGTAGGACTTTCTTAGTTACCAAATGAACGTTTGAATTCCTCTCTTTAAACTTGGTCCTGGTGTGTACTACTATCTCTTAAGATCTCGGTTTATCTTTTGCTCTTTTCAGGGTCTTCTTCTCAAGCATGATCTGATTGCTATACTCACAGCAGAAGAAGACTTTTTGTACTTCACTACTGGTAACCTTGCCCCCACCCCCACCTTTTTAACTTTTATTTTTACTAGGGGAGTACAGGTTTATTATTTGTTTCTGGAAAGTTTAGATCTAAGTTCTTTAAGCAGAGACGTGTAACAAAGTCAATGGATTTACACAAAAAGCATACCAACAATTTTTTTTTTGAACACTAAGAACTTAGTGTTCATATTCCATATTTATCCTCAGAAACTAAGAGCAGGAGCCAGAGTTTCTTAAACCTTTTGTCCATAAGCTCATTTTGTTTTATAAGTTGAGCTCAGAACTGTTACTTTGTGAGCTCCATAGTGTTCTTAATCTAGTTTTTGGGGAAATTTTCAGAGCCATTGGTGTCAAAATGGATGCTAGTGGTATTGGAATGACAGAGCCAAGGAGTAGCAATGGAGGAAGAGATGTTGTTATCAATGTTTCAGGTGAGGAAGCATCAAGGGTTTCTTCAAAGATGGCTTCACCAGAATCTGAGAAAGCAACGCCCATCAATAAAAGCTCTTCTCCTGAGATCTCTAAGCTTGTTGGTAGTCCCAACAAGCCTCCTAGACCTCCAAATCCAAGCTACGACGGTCTAACTCAGAGGAGGTCTTTTGCAAGGTCGGTTTACTCCAAACCCAAGTCCCGGTTTGTGGAACCATCTCTTCCTGTAGACACAAATATTTTAGAGGAGGAAGTTAAGGAAAAACTTGGTTCTGCTTTCTCTTTTAGTAGAGCTTCTCCAAACAACAGATCAACAAGGAGTGTCGGCTCAACAACACCGTTAACTCCAAGTAAAGCTGTTGAGGTTGTTGAGAAAGACGAAGATGAAGAAATCTACAAAAAGGTGAAGCTGAGCAAAGAGATGCGCAGAAAGATAGGTGCATTGGCATTGTTAGAGCTAGCTTTCTTTGTGGTTATTTTAGCCTCTTTGGTTGCTAGTCTAACCATTGATGCCGTGAAACGTCATAACTTCTGGGGGCTACAAGTATGGAAATGGTGTGTGCTTGTGATGGTTATCTTCAGCGGAATGTTGGTGACGAATTGGTTCATGCGTGTGGTTGTGTTCCTCATAGAAACAAACTTTCTTTTGAGGAGAAAAGTGTTATACTTTGTGCATGGGTTAAAGAAGAGCGTCCAAGTGTTTATATGGCTTAGCTTGATTCTCGTTGCTTGGGTGTTTCTGTTCAACCACGACGTGCATCGATCCCATGCAGCCACAAAGATCCTCAACACTATAACCAGGACACTTATCACCCTTCTTACAGGATCATTCCTCTGGCTGGTGAAAACACTCTTGTTAAAGATCCTAGCAGCGAGTTTCAACGTGGTTAACTTCTTCGATAGGATTCAAGATTCTGTTTTCCACCAGTATGTTCTGCAAACGCTCTCTGGTCCTCCACTCATCGAAGAGGCAGAGAGGGTGGGGGGTGAGCCAAGAACAGGACATCTGAGTTTCGCTAGCGTGGTGAAAAAAGGAGAGGTTAAAGAGAGGAAAGTGATTGATATGGGGAAAGTTCACAAGATGAAGCGAGAGAAAGTTTCAGCGTGGTCAATGAGGGTTTTGGTGGAGGCTGTTAGGACTTCAGGTCTGTCTACGATCTCTGACACGTTGGATGAACAAGCACATGGAGACGGGAAACAGCAAGCTGATAGAGGAGAGATCACTAGCGAGATGGAGGCTTTGGCTGCTGCTTACCATGTCTTTAGAAATGTTGCTCAGCCTTGCTTCAGGTGAGAGATTAACAATATTTTTCACATGCTTTAGAAATGCTGCTCAATATTCTCTAATGGTGTTATTGTTTCAGTTACATAGAGGAAGAAGATTTGCTTAGGTTCATGATTAAAGAAGAGGTTGATCTTGTGTTTCCTTTGTTTGACGGTGCTGCTGAGACTGGGAGAATCACCAGAAAAGCTTTCACAGAATGGGTGGTAAAGTTTCTTCAAACACTATCATAGTGCCGTCTCAAATTATTTATAAGTTTTATTTAAAAATTATCAACGGTATATTTAATGATTTAATGAAATAGTTTAAAAACTTAACAGCTCTTTTTATATATATGTTTGATGTTTTTTTCTGAAATTATATGCTCTAATTTAAAGTTTTAGACCATAACTTATTTTTTCTTTTTGAAAAGTTCTTATTTATTTTATTTTAGATTCAAACTCTGTTTGATTGCTCTATTTGTATATGCTATTAGACGGTCCTGCATTTTCATGCTCTTTTATTCTTAGAGATTTACTAGAGTCAAGATTTCTTGATTTTAACCACCTGTGCGTGTTGTGTGTTGCTGTTTGATCAGGTTAAGGTATACAAAAGCAGGAAAGCTCTAGCGCATTCCTTAAACGACACAAAAACGGCGGTCAAACAGTTAAACAAACTTGTGACAGCCATCTTGATCGTGATCACTGTAGTCATTTGGTTGTTGCTTCTAGAAGTAGCAACGACTAAGGTGTTGCTGTTCTTCTCTACTCAACTCGTGGCTCTGGCTTTTATAATCGGAAGCACTTGCAAGAATCTATTCGAATCCATTGTGTTCGTCTTCGTTATGCATCCTTATGATGTTGGTGATCGCTGCGTTGTCGACGGTGTCCCGGTAAAACTCATCACCCAAAGATCCTTTTCGTTGGTTTTTTGTTCGTTTACTATATGTCTATGTACTTCATTTCACATTCTTGTGGTTCTTTTCAGATGATGGTCGAAGAAATGAACTTGTTATCAACGGTGTTCTTGAAGCTTGACAACGAAAAAGTGTATTATCCAAACTCCGTTTTGGCCACTAAACCGATAAGCAACTACTTCAGAAGTCCAGATATGGGAGAAACAGTGGAGTTCTCAATAGCATTTTCAACACCAGTCTCAAAGATTGCACATCTCAAAGAAAGAATCGCTGAGTAAGTACCACCCTACACTCATTTGAAACTGTCTGATCAAATCTTGAAAGAGTTCTTGACTTGGTTTGTTGTGTGGAATCAAATCAGTTACTTGGAGCAGAATCCACAGCATTGGTCCCCGATACACACTGTGGTGGTTAAGGAGATAGAGAACATGAACAAGCTGAAGATGGCTCTATACAGCAACCACACTATCACGTTTCAGGAATATAGAGAGAGGAATATCAGAAGAACTGAACAGTCTTTGGCGATTAAGAAGATATTGGAGGATCTTCACATTGATTACACTCTCCTTCCTCAACAAGTCCATCTCACTAAGCTCGACAAAAATTGAAAAATTGGTTTGGTTTTTACTAAACCGATTATTTAAAATATTATTATCAGATGTTGTTGGTTCTGTTTGATCCAAAAAAAAAGATTAGAAGATTAAATCATTATTTCAAGTTGTAATGAACTGGAAAGTTTGTTACAAATCTATTTCAACATTTTATTTGGCATCACATTTAGAAATCTTTTTAGCTTACTATAATCTAAAAGATTTCTAACAAACACTTTGTCATGGATTCATCAAAGACTTCTTATGATTACCAGTGCAAATACTATTCGTACATGCTTGAAAATAAATTTGATGACATTGAAACCGAAAAATCTCCAACTAATGATAGTAGTAGTTAAGAATTGGTTTTGATTATTACTAATTTTGTTAAAATTTCATCATATGTATTTTATTTCAAAAGATATTTAGATTGCATTTACATACATATATATATATATATAATCTTCTATGCCTGATTAATTACATAATAAGTAATACAGAGTAATCATCTGGTCATCTTTTTTTTTTTTTGTAACACAATCATCTGGTCATCTATTGAACTTCATTTCATGCTCAAAGGGACACGTCGCTTTGGTCATAGTCATACAAAACTATGCAGATCGTGCTAATCACTCTTATAGAACCTTGTTGCTTCTTTAATGGCACCTATAGAATATTATTAGCTCTCATTTAATTACTCTATTAAATACTCCCTCTGTTTCACAAAGATACATATTTTAGGTTTTTCACACATATTAATAAAACACATAATAAATGCATAATTTTTTGTGCTAATCTTTTCCTCATAATTTTAAGCCAATAAGAATTCATAAAGTGCAATTAAGTTTTTTGAAATTTGTAATTAATCATTAAAATTTGATAAAATATGCATTGAAAATACAAAATATGTATCTTTTTGAAACAATTTTTTTTTCTAAAATATGTAACTTTGTGAAACAGAGGGAGTATAAGGTTGTTCGATCAAAAGCTACAAACTCATAATTATTAAATCTAGATTAGCGGCCTAAAGAGGCATATACCATGCACAATTATTTTAAATTACATCATTATTTAAACATTTAATATCATCCACTACTATTGACGAACCAACATTGAGCTTTTAAAAAAGAAACTGCGTTAAGAAGTTTCAAGAATTTGATATATACTCGAGAATTTGAGTTTAATGGGATTTTTTTTTTTGTTACAAATGTTAAAATGAGTTTAATGGTTTCACTAGCAATAATACTTAGTCAATAATTAACAAGAGCGTTATCATCCTTACAAGTCACATGTGATATCAATGCAGTATGTGTATGTACCTGTAGACAATTATTCGTGTATCCGTCATCCAATAATCTCAATAGAGCATAATTTACTTAATTTGCTACGTATTATGGGCAATCATTAGGAGTTAGAGGGAGTATTGTTGTATGCAAATACATGGCACGATCTTTGTTTAAAGATTGTACTTCGTTAAATATACTTAGTTGTTGATCTGTCAATAAGAAATGAGTTTTGTATATAAAGAAAGACGCTATGATTGCACGTAATACGTAAAAGTAGCATTTGTGAAGATTACAAATCAACCACATACATATATAACTCTTCGTACAGTTTCAATGATCAATCTGTAATAATTTCAACTGTAGTACTTAAGTTAAAGATATTAACTGCAGCGACAAGATAAAAGTATTATAGGAAAAAAAATCATGGATTTGGACTTTGGAGTGTTAAGTTTAATTGTTCGTTTTCTAAAGAATCATGTCTTATAAATTTGAGCAGATGGTAATATACAGCTATAGCTTTAAGATTTAGAGTCAACATTTTTTAATATTTAATTTCATGTTAATACCATCAACAATAGGATTTTAATTCATATATTTATATTACTTCGTAAAATAGCATATAATTATTTTAGAAAAGTTTTGATGTTTTTTTTCTACAGTCAGTTCAATTTGGTGCTTAAAACCCCCCTTGTGGTGGATAAGTCTTCTAATTCATTTTTTTGTATTTTTCACCTTTATTCACAGAAAATCTATCTTATTAAAGTAGAAGTACCTTTTGGTTTTGTTTGGCAACATGAATTGCAGAGTTAAGAAAATAAAATATTGTTTGGACACAAAGATAACATCTAACTTGGGCTTATATAATTGGGCCACATTATTTAATTTATTGTTATGATCTATTTTGTTAACTTGATTATTTATTGGGTCATTGTAATTATTGATTGTTTTATTATAACTATTGTTATTTATAGTTTATATATAATACATAGGTAAACATATAGTTCTCTCAAAAAAAATATTGTTCATTAATACAACAGATATGTAATTATTAATTTAAAAATTACATTTTCTATATTCGGTTACAATATCAAATAAACAATGCAAATATATATATATATATTAAAGTATTGATATTTTTTGTTACAAATACATTAAATTCAATAGCAATCATATGATAGCTAATAACGTGAACCATATTTTCTACAATCCAATAATTTTTTATTGGGTATAAATTGATAATATTTATAAGTTAAAGCAAACACCCGCCCTATCGGTGGTCAAGATCTAGTTTTACTTATATAAGATACAAATCTGTAAATTTATATAGGTTAAGCAAGTACATTTAACTTTAAAATTCAAAACTTCTTCTTTTTTTTTGTGCAACCAAATTCAAAAACTTCTTCACACCACCAAAATTTTCGAATCTAAGATATAACATTGATATCAGCAAAATATCGTCAAAATCATACTACATGATAAAGCTAACATTGCAGAGCAATATTTAAACTAAAAGTAACCAAACTTAATAATAAAAAGATAAATCAAAATGACTTGAAGTAGACTGAGAATGGGCCATGCGTACGTGCGTGTGATAAATTTGTTTATTGCTGAGAGAAGTAACGGAGAAGATTGTAATCGGAACTTTTAAAGATGATCAAAGTGGAAAAGAGAAGTAAAGCAAAAGCTCTCCACTTTCTCTATTCCCATGGAAGCATCAGTACTTCATGTTCATCCATCACTACAAATCCTCTCACTTTATTTTAAAACTACACTTTCTCTATATTTTATTCAATTTTATTGAGCTTTAATATGTCCATCACGATCTGCTTCAGTCACCCTTTGCTTCTCATTTGGATATCGAATTTCTCGGATACTGCCTCTTTCTTTGCTTTTTATACACAACAAACACTTTCATATATGATTGATTCCATGTTTTTTATTAACTACCACGTTTTATAAATTATACATATATGCCTGTGGAACTTTACAGCCATTTTGTATTTGAAGGTGAATTCTATCTACCTAACTATGTAAAAAGTTTCCCAAATAACTAAAATAAATTAAACGCAAGATGCTAGTAAAGAGTGGTCGTTTCAATCATTTTGATATTTTATATGTAAACTTTGTCCTCTTAGTTTCTAAAAATTGATTTAGCTATTTAACATTGTTTAACAAAAAATAAAATAGATAATTATCTATATAGTTACTAATAGAACAAAATATTATATAAGCTATACACGTATATTAATTAAATTTATAATTTTTGAAAGATATCTTCTTGTAACAAAATACAAAAGCCACTTTGATATAGAAGATACCGTGTATACTACTTTGTTACTAGATGGTTTGTCAGCATTTGCAGGCTTAATAATTTTACAAAAATTATATTTAAATATATTATCAATTCAAAATCTTTAGAATAAATTATTTTCACATTTTTAAATATTTAATAATTAATTAAATATTAAATAATTTATATATTATAAAAATATATTTTACTATGTAAAATAAACTTGAAAACATTCATATATACATGAAAATATATACAAGGATTTATATCTATTTTCAAAATATTTTGAATAAAATAATATAGAATCTTTTTAGATAATGATGATTATTAAATTAATGAAATTTGTTTTTTTATTTGTGGGTAATTCTATATTAACAAATCTAATCTAATTATTTATTAAGTCTAATAAAGACTTTAAATACTCTAATTTTTAACGTAAGAACAAAAAAATACTTTGTAAATAATAGTATAAATATTTTTGAATTCTTTACCAACTTTTCAGAAATTATTACAATGATTGATTTTATTGTCCTAAGAATTATATATTTTATGTGATCTATTATATATATATATATTTATATTAAAATAGATTTGTTTTAAATTATTAAACCAGATATAATATAAACACATATATAATAATTTAATATTACTAAAGTAACATAGTATAAATTTAACTATTTAAATATGATATTATCTTTAAAGTTTTAATTATTCTTAAGATAATGATAAAATTGTTTATTAAGATTAAGAATTGAATATAAAATGTGATTAAATATAAATATATGATCTAATATATTTAAATTAATAACTCAAAATAAAACTAATAAAAACATGACAAATAAACAAAATTACCTAAAATCATGGGGAGCATGACAAATCAGCAAATTCACTTCATAAATAATATAGAAAGTATAGATAGATTGTAACTACATAATTTTAATATTATAAGCATTTAGAAAGACCAAACTAATCTTTATATAGACAATTATTTAAGAGACTTTCTCAGAAAACAAATAACAGAGATAGTACATTACTACATTATACATGAACACTTGAATTTGAACCAATGTAGCAGCGTGTTTCATCTTGAAACACTGATCTGTTTCTAAATGCACATCCAAAAAATTTGAATGGTTACCAAGTATTTTGTAGTTGTGCTACTCTAAATTCATTTCACGGTACAAACCTTATCTATGAGTTTCTTTTTGTGAATGCTAGATGACTACTAAAGAGGGGGGAAAAACAGTTCACAACTAAAAGTGTTTGCATTCATGAAAATTTGAGTTTAAAGCATTTGATTAAAGCATATCAGAGATCCATAAAAAAAGAGAAAGTTGGTAGCTTGTTTTTTTTCCTTTGGGATCACCAACTACTTTATCAATGATCATATAATCCTCCACAAATCATTTTGCTTTGCACGTAACGGATCCCTGATATCATTGTCGAAAAATTCTCTACTTTTGCAATTGCTATTTGTTTCAATTTTTAGATATCAAGTTGAGCTGTTGTCAAGGTTTTTCATTGAAGTATATCCAACCGCAGTATGGTCATCATGGGCCATAACAGCATGTGAAATTCAGCATGGAGGGGGATAACACCACATCCTTGGCTAATGAATCGAACAAACGCATGTTGAACTATATCTTAGATCTAACAAGTTTGTCTGGTAGAAAACTAGAAGTAGTTGAAATAATTTTCTACTTTTAATAGTTAATAAAACAATTGAAAAGATAAAAAGACGTTATGGGAAGTATGATCAGATAAAAAAGAAAATTATTAACAGGAATGTCTAAGCCAAGATCCAACTAACTTTCTAAAGAGATAGTAGTACTTAAAAATAGTCTAATTCCAGAATTTTTAATGAGGCCTAAAACATAGTTCCACGTTTGATTGATTAAACGGTAATAAATAAGTTCATTGTGGAACTTGAATCCATAACCGACATATTTCATTTTGTCTCGAGTTCTTTTACCAGTAGACTACTATCGCTTGGTTTCGAATCAAATTTTTACAAACACACAAAATTTATAACACGACATATAGTTACAAAACGAAACACATGTGAAGAATCACATGATCCTAAAACATTTTTTTAAACGGAAGCCTAAAGAAAAGTAACAAAATAAAGAAAAAAAAGAAAAAAAAGCTTCACAAGATCAAACCAGCGAAAGTGGTTTCATACACAGGAAGTTCGTCTCCATACAGATTATGATGATGATGATTCCCAGCTAAATCCAGCTCAAACAGATCCGAACTGGAATCACTTGCAACATCGTCTTCATCTTCATCTCCATAATCCTCGAAACCATTGTTCTTGAGCAAACTGTTTTCATGGTTCTTGTGATAATCTCTCAGAAACTCTCTGGCAATCTCCTCCACCGATCTCCTCCCTCCATCATCCACATTCTTCTTCACCGACTTTCTGATGTAACCGTTGCTCAGATAATCATCTTCTTCTTCCGCGGCGACGATCACATTGACCGGAGAAAACCTGACGCTTCGTTTGATACGTTCAGATGGTTGTTTCTCGGAGCTTTTGTTCAGACAAGACCTGGAGAAGGAAGAAGCTGAAGAGCACGTGGTAGATGGATTATGATAATCATAGCTCGTCTTCCTCGGATAACTCTTAACCGCCGAGGAGGATTGTTTGGAAGAACCGTTGTTGCTGAACAAGGAGTTGATGAAGTTAACGATCCGTACACCAGGGGAAGCTGGAGTTTTGAGCTTCTTTTGATTACTCCCGGATCTTCTGGTTCTAGTATTCTCCCAATCCTCGTCGTATCTCGTGATCTTGGGAACGTCTGAGGCGTAATCGTAGTCGTCGGAGACACGGGTTGCTCTGTTTTGGCGAAACAGAGCTTTGTTGTCCTCTGTTTTTCTTGGTTTTGTCTTGGAAGGACCGAAACATAACGGTCTCGAAGAGGCTATCTTCTTAGGGTGAGTTAGTTCGGTGTCGGAAGACGAGAAGATGCTGGAGTTGGAGTCGGAGGAGGACGACATGGAGCCGAATAGACGATCTCTCCCTCTGTTTACGCTGATGCTCTGTTTCTTGGTGGTGGTGTTGACAGAGCTTAGAAAAGGTTGGTTTTTGTGGGTTTTGGGATCGATGGAGTTGTAGATTTCGTCGAGGAGAGTGGAGGAGAACGACGGGTTTCTAGATTGGGTTTTGGATCTATGCATGGTTTGGTCTGAGAAACTTGACAAAAGGAAGGGAATTTTTAGGAAGAAGAAGGAAGAGACAAAAGAAGAAAAGGATTTGTTAATGTCTTTAAACTGTTTTTGGTGTTTTGTTTCCTTTCTCGGAAGTTGTAGAAGAGGAAGACGACGAATGAGACACAAGAGAGCGAGAGCGGTGACTTCTATATATAAGTGGCCATCTCGGCGCGTGTTGTTCAGCGTATTGTTCACCGGATGGACCAACGCACTGGTGCATTCTTCAATTGTTTTAGGTGTATATGCATGTACCTCAAAAGATTTACATACGCTACAAATATAAAATATGTTTTGGGTACCAATCAATATTGCTAAAATTCTTAAATATTTAGTATAAATCTAAAAATATTCAAAATATATTAGGTTTCGTATGACATTCTTAAAATGTACAGAATTACGGTGAAAAACCTCTTGATCATTCAGAAAAAATGTAGCCATTAACGATAACCATAGAGCTTATATGTCAAGTTGTGTAGACAGATATTAAGCTTATGTGTGTTTGGAAAAGAATTGTGATTTAGAATAAAGCAAGCTCTTGGTTAATAATATTCTTGTATGTTTAGCTTAAAGCAAAGTCTCTCTTACACGGCTACACCCACATTGGCCATTGGGCTGTCTAGACAAGGACAGGTTAAGGAACATTACTTGTTTTGTGTCTTTTTCAGGTCTCACATGCTTCCTTTCCCTTCTTGTTTCTCCATTGTTCCTCATTTCATCAACACTTATGTCTTCTTATTTCCATTATATATCTTTGTCACATTTTGGCCAATGTTTTTCATTTTATGTGGTCGCTCTCATTATGACATCAATAATAGCTTGTACAAAAGTAGAATATTACATAACATATTGTATATAGTCGATTAATATATGAATGTCATTTTTGTGTCAGTATCCACATTCTAGTATAGTAGAGTGAATGCTGTTGAAAAAGCAAATTACAGTGTGCAAAAAAAGAAGAAGTAATCTTACAGTATTAATGTTTAATAGAAATGAATCTTGCAATAGAATCCAACAACTATTCAGTTATAGGGATGTGTGCGAGAGAATAGCAGAAACTAAAGTAAAAGAAAAAAATTGCACGGGGGGAGTCAGAGATTCAGCTGTTCAGGGAGAGACAATAAGAGCTGACACACACACACACGAAAAGAAAAAGAGAGGAAAAGATTCATTCACGCGGTGAAGCTCAACTGTGTATGTGAGTGGGGTCCTACACGTGACCTGCCACGTGAAGCATTGCTATGTTCTTCTTTATGTGACCCCCTCGCACGAGCGGGCCTCTTCACCACGCGCGTACGGCACTTGTTCTTTCACAGAGAGAGAGAGAGAGGTAAGGAAGGGGTTGATGGACCAGTCTACCCTTTAGGCTTGGGCCATGTGTCTCCTCCAAAGACGAGAACACACACTGTCTGTGAATGTTTCGTAAGCCCCTCTCTAACTGTATTTTCTCGACCGGTCAATTTATGATCATTCAACAATCTCTCCCACGGATCATCTTATAATCAAGTAGAGCCTGACAAAGCATTACGTTATATCATTTTCATATCTTTTTTCTTATCCACTTGTATCCAATTTTAAAAAAAGTTGTAGGAATCAATGTATATCTTATATTGTGATGAAAAGGTTGAGTACAATTAGAAGAAGTTAGCTTAACACTAATCAAGTTGTTAATACTTTTGCTTCTTCTCAAGCATTAGTGTGTCTCCAGGAAAAGAAATCATCTCAGTTAACAACTTTTGTACACATTATGGTCATCATGCACTAAAGTTTATCAATAGCTACTATCACTAGTCGACATAGCAGAAGTTATTCACTTGTTCAATACACGAAAGGATCGAGTTTATTTATTTATTTCATCTCTGCATAGTATAAAAAATGTTTTTTATATTTTTAACTATAGAGAATAAAAAATAATATTCATCTATATTTTTCTACAAAAATTAAGAAACTCTAATAAAAGCTTATATTAAAGCAATATTACATCTATAAAAATCTTTAAAAAAAAAAATTTTTTTTAGTAGAAATGTACATTGAAAATGTTCTTAGAAGATTGTTGGGGACATTAATACACATCATCTAATAAATAGACTACGCTTGATATAAAGTTCCAAAATTTTACTACTTAAGTTATATCAACGATTCCTGTAATCACATTTTAAGCCATTTTCCACAAAATAGTACCAAACCGGATAATTTAAGCGGTTCCTATTTTTAAAAAAGATGGGCCTCAATAATACTGATTTAAAAGCCCATATATATTAAAAATCACTATATAGAGATGGCCCACATTTATCCAAACGAACTATGAATGTCACAAAGCCAGAACGATCAAGATGCTTCCCGAACAACTTCAAACTGAAAATATCAGACAGAAAGTTCGGTCAGTCACCACATCTCTCTAGAAAAATCCATCTCCACTCATATTTAAATCCTACAAGTCTCAAACAATCTCCATCGAAACAAAAATCACAGAAGAAGAAATCAAGAACGCAACGCTACAAGTGAGACAATGGATTTTGGAAGGTTTCCGATAATCTCAATCCTAGAAGACATGCTCGAAGTCCCGGAGGAGCACAACGAGAAGAGCCGCAACAATCCATCGAGAGCTTATATGCGCGACGCAAAGGCGATGGCAGCTACACCAGCTGACGTGATCGAGCATACAAACGCGTACGTTTTCGTGGTGGACATGCCTGGAATGAAAGGAGACGAGATCAAGGTTCAGGTAGAGAACGAGAATGTGCTTGTGGTGAGTGGAGAGAGGCAGAGAGAGAAGAACAAGGAGAACGAGGGTCTGAAGTATGTGAGGATGGAGAGGAGAATGGGCAAGTTTATGAGGAAGTTTCAGTTGCCTGAGAATGCAGATTTGGACAAGATCTCTGCTGTTTGTCATGACGGTGTTTTGAAGGTGACTGTCCAGAAGCTTCCACCTCCTGAGCCTAAGAAACCGAAGACTATTCAGGTCCAAGTTGCTTGAGTTTCTGGATTTCTCCTTTTGTTTGGTGATATGTGTGTTTGCTTCTCGGTTATGAATGTAATCGGAATGTGAGCTGTGTTATCTAAGATGTAATAAAGGTGTCTGCTCTGTTTTAATTTTTTTTTTCCTTGTATCTTTTAATTAATTAAGTTAGTTCAAGTATTTAATTAAGTTAGTTCAAGTATTTTCGTCTGGAGATATGTACAAGATTACAATAGTGTTGTTCAGTACCCATCAAGATTACATTATGACAATGTCATAACTGCTCACACATCCAAATTTAACAATAAAACTGCAAGAACATGACGCATAATGCAGAATGTATTGTAAAAATGCAAAATGCAGAAGTGTATTGTAAAATGCAGAATGTGCATACACCAACCAAAGTTTATGCATGATGTAAAATGTAAGACGCTCATACAACAATAAAAATAATTTTGAAAACTACAAGAATGTCATAATTGCTCAAATCCAAACTTAACTATAAGATTGCAAGAACATGATGCATAATGCAGAATGTATTGTAAAATGCAGAATGCATTGTAAAATGCAGAATGGAGAAGTGTACAAGAGAGGTGATGCAGATGGCACATACAACAACCAAAAAAAATTAATGCATAATGTAAAATGTCAGACGCTCAAACAACAACCAAAATTTAATTATAAAACTGCAAAGAGGAAATCAAAAGGGTTAAATGGATAAACCAGAGAGTTTCTAGAGTTGAAGCAAATAAAAACCATAAACTACATGAGACTCAACCAAAATTACAAAGAGGTTTGAAAAGCATATACCTGTCGCAGCAGTCTGACACACTTGAAATCTCCTCAGAATCTCTAACGATTTGAACACCTTCTGAAGCACAAACCTGAGGAAATCAAAAAGTAATTAAGTCTTTAGATCAAGTAGTATGCCCTTTGCTTACTTTTGTTCCTTCCCAGTCCATGAATTAGTCTTTGTCCTCATGACATAAGTGGTGCAGTAAAGAATCACATTAAAGTTTTGTTGAAAAACTAAACACTTCTGAGAAAACCCATTGTCTTTGTCTCTTAAAGACTTTCATAAGCCGTGTGTAGCAAAAGTAATTATCTGTTTTCAATTCATACCCTCTGCCTTAAGAATTTCTTAAGTTATTGGTCTCATTTATTCCATCCAAATAATTGAAAACGTGTAAGCCGTGGGTAATGTAATCTAAAGTCTTTTGTCTTAAAGACTTTTAAGTTCTATTGTTTTGTTTGCCATCATCCAATGGCTCGTTCTAAGAAGCTTTCGTTTATTACATCAAGCAAACCTCCAAACTGTCTCATTGTCATTGAATCTGTCTAAGGACTTTTAACCGATATATATAGCCTAAAGCCGTCTTATAATTAGAGATGATCCAAATGTGCTGTTTCAGTCTACATCTCTCTAGAAAAATCCATCTCCTATTTAAACCCCATGGTGGTATCATCAACAAGTTTATCAATTAAAAAAGCAAACAAACATCAAAGAAGAAGATCGAAAAAAGTTAAATAGAGATGGCCCGCCCATGATTATCCAAAAATGAGTTACAGTTTCACAAAGCCAGAACGACCACGAGGTCCACGACGCTTCTGGAACAATATGGAAGCACTTCAACTGTATTTATATCATCATAAATAGAGAGATGGACCCGAATGTGCTGTTTCAGTCTACACATCTCTCAAGAAAATCCATCTCCTCTCCTATTTAAATCCCATGGTATCAACAACCCTCTATCAACTACAAAAAAACAAACAAACATCAAAGAAGAAGAACGCAACACAACAAGTGAGCAAATGTATGCGTTTGGAAGGACCGGCCCTATGACATGCTAAAAGTCCCCAAGGATTGCACCGAGGACGTTGAGGACATGCTCGAACTCCCCGAGGACGTCGTGGAGAGCCGCATCAATCCATCGAGAGTTTTCATGCGCGAGTCAAAGGCGATGGCAGCTACACCCAGCTGACGTGATCGAGCATCCGAACGCGTACGTTTGCGTACGTTGACGAGATCAAGGTTCAGCTCGAGAACGTGAATGGGCTTGTGGTGAGTGGAGAGAGGAAGAGAGAGCACAAAGAGAACCAAGGCGTGAAGTATGTGACGATGGAGAGGAGAATGGGTAAGTTTATGAGGAAGTTTCAGCTGCCTGAGAATGCAGATTTGGACAAGATCTCTGCTGTTTGTCATGACGGTGTCTTGAAGGTGACTGTTTAGAAGCTTCCTTCTCCTGAGCCTAAGAAAATTCAGGTTCAAGTGGCTTGAGTTTCTGGACTGATCCTTCTTGTTTTGGTAATATGTGTGTTTGCTTCTCGGGTCTGAATGTATTGGGAATGTGAAAGACTGTCTGCGTGTCGTGTGATTTAAGATGGAATAAAGGTGACTGCGTGTGTTTTCTGAATGTAATCGGAATGTGAGAGACTGCGTGTTGTGTGGTCTAAGATGTAATAAAGAGTGTCTGCTTGTGGGATGATCAAAGATGTAATAAAGGTGTCTGCTCTGTTTTATTTTCTTTTTCCATGTATTTTTTAATTAATAAAGTTGGTTTTAGTATTCTCGTAAGCACATGTACATGATGGATACTGAACAACAATAACTACAATGTGACTGTAGATAGAAGTTCAATTTGTTTTTGAGTATAAGTTTCTGCAATTTCCCTAGCGTATATCATCATCGTAATTCAAAAAAAAGAAAGAAAATATTATCATTTTTCTAACAAATGTATCATGTATGTAATGCGAGATGAGACTATGTTCTTGGGTATCCACTGATGTAGTATCTTCTGAACTGAAGCGGAAGACAAATGGATCATACCTCTGTTTGCACAACTGTTTGCTTTTTGTAAATGTTCATTTCTCCCAAGGGGATTCTTTGTTGTTTTGGTACTATTCCTCTTTTCCGAGTGATCAGCTGAATTCAAACCAAAATTTCCTAAACAGTTTTGTGAACATCTCGTGAGTTCTGACACGTACTAAGTTTGAGGCTGCTTTCTATCTGATGGATCCCAAAGACTTAAAGAACTAAAACACAAAATTTACTGTAATTTTCTTTTCATATCTTCTCCTAAAACAATGGTCTCTTAAATACATTAGAAAGTACGTAAAATAACCATCCACTAAACTAATATGGAACATGGTAAACAAGTGGAGATGATCCCACTAATAAACACACGATACTTTGGTTACGTGATACCACATACACATCTCTGACCAAGTCAATCTTGGTTTACTTTGGTTATGATCTCATCAATACTCCACCCTCCAAAGAACCTTGTCCTCAAGGTTCTTATCACGTAATGGTGGCGGTTTACATGGGACTGGTTCATCTTGAACGGCACGCCGTGTAGGAAGCTGCACATAACTGAAACCATATCCATTCTTGAAAGAGATAGATTGGCTACATCTTCCTGGTTTGTTGGCTCTAGCAGTGTGATGTTGACGACTAATTGAAACCGGCCGAGCTTGGTTGTGTTCCCGTGGTGAAGTTGCAGAGCGTTTGAGTGATGAAGTCACATGTTGACGAGATTCCTCACGAACCCGCGTATCCGTTGCGACCTTCATGATCTGTGTATCCGGTTGAGGTGCAGTGCCACCATAAGCTCTTCCACCACCAGTCTTCATCTTTCTCACTATCTCCTTTACACGGTTTATGGTCTCCCCAAGATTGATGAATTGCTCCACATCCACCATATCGATTTTCATCTTTTGGATTTCATCATGCATTTTCTTGAGGAGGTTGATCTTTAAATCTTCAATGGATTCTCCGCTGCTTCCCATGACTTAGATCACAACAAGATTTTTTTTTTCTTTTTTTTTTTGGATAGAAGTTTTTGATACCACAAAATGGTCCGGATCAAAAACAAAATATGCTTTGATGCCAATTAAGGCCCCTCTTCAAAGCTAAGAGAATTTGCTCTGATACCAAATGATGGATCCCAAAGACTTAAAGAACTAAAACACAAAATTTATTGTAATTTTCTTTTCATATCTTCTCATAAAACAATGGTCTCTTAAATACATTAGAAAGTACGTAAAATAACCGTCCACTAAACTAATATGGAACATGGTAAACAAGTGGAGATGATCCCACTAATAAACACACGATACTTTGGTTACGTGATACCACATACACATCTCTGACCAAGTCAATCTTGGTTTACTTTGGTTATGATCTCATCACTATCTTTCAAGTTTCAAAAAGCAAACTAGTTCACTTTTTAATCTCCTTACCATTCAGCACAAGTATATATGTGTATCAGGACTTCATTTGGGCTGTGCATAAGATTTGTACTACCCTGTATCACTTAAATTTTGCGAAGGAAAGCATCTCTCAATATTCAAAGTCTTCCAATTGTCCAAGGAGGTCAAAACCTCCTGCTTAATATTGTTTATTGTTCTTTAAGTACCTGTTGATATAATTTATTCAGTGGTTATTATGTGGAATAGACTAATCAACTTCATGTAGACATTAAAATGCCTTATGTTACAAGTCTTGACTTCTCCAATAGGAGATGTTTCCAATAAACAGCCTAGTTGATAGAAAGCGGAAGCTAAGCTTCCAAAGATACAGAAATGCTGAAAGATCCGTGTATAATCGGTTAATATGATCGGTTAATTCGTCTAAATCAGTAAAGATTAGGAATACTCTTCCCCGCAGTTAGAAAGCTGAATACTCTTCCCTGTGCTCAGATGCTCGTTTAGCTATGAAAACTTAAGTTTATTCAATATCAAAACTATACTGTACAAACCTTAATACACTTGAATATAAAGCAACGACCAAACCTAACAATTAAGAATTTACATATATCTTAAGGAAGTCGTTAAAAAAATATATATATATATATATCTTAAGGAAGAACCGACCAACTTTGTATCTTTGTCGAACACGTAAAGCTTAAAAGTGTTCGGCGATGAGAGACATCACTAGTTTTTCAAGAGCTAGATGTTAAACAGAAACGTAGTTTTATAAAAACTTGATTCGATCCATAAGCTATTTGTTTTGATTGATACAAAACAATCTGGCTATTCATAAACTGAAATAAAGTAAATTGTAAAAATTTATATCTGTTAAAAATGAAAACCGAAGTAATATAAATATTAAAATTTTGAAAGACATATATATCTGTTTTGTTCCGACATATAAATTAAATAAAGTTTTAAAATATATAAAAATTTATTATTTTAATATGATTTAATATATTTTATTGACATTATTACTTATAAGCGTATTAAATCAAAAAGGAATATATAATTTTATGACAATTATATTTTTCTTCAGTTTTATCTTTGTATTTTTCTTAACTAATTATAAAATTTACGAAATAAATATGGTTTTATTACTTCTTACATTTTTCATTTTATAAACAAAGTGAGATATCGGTTAGTATTCAGTAAATATATATAATAATTTATATATTTTGAGTATTTGAATTTTAGATATTTTATTTATTCGGAATAAATCAACTAAAAAAATAAACATCCATAAAATACAAAGTAAATTATTATATACTAAAAACTGACAGTATTTGCTCCGTGTTGATTCTTGCATTCAATTGCGTTTTCTTTTGCGGTTATCTTGTAGAGTATATAGTATGTGTGGGTTCTTTATAAATGAATAAAGATGAAGAATTAACGTGAGTTAAAATCTAGTGGTAATTTTTCTTGAGAAAATGTAAAACCCGTCATCATGGATTCAGTTTGTTTGGCTAAGTAACGTAGAACTACATGTATATCGGTTAGACTAGTCGTCAATGTTTTTTTTGTTAACAACTACTCCTCCATTTTACTTCCAAAATTCTTTGACACTCAGTTTAAACATCTCCAACTGCCAAGAAAATAAAGTAACTTGAGTTCACTCTTTTCTAGTTTTCAGGTCAGCGAGAAGTTCACTCTTTTCTAGTTTTTCTTTTTGCAAAAACAATTGTAAGAAATCTATCTCTATAATATTATTTGAGAAGTCAGTTTCCTATGTGTCGCGCTCACGTTAACTCTCACGATGGTTGTTTACACTGATACCCTTAATGAATTAAAAATATTATATTTAAATACTATTATTGAATTTTTATTTAGTTTCCTTTATAAAATTTTCCAAATAACATATATAATAAAAAGAAACGTTTATAAAGTTAAAACGAATTTAGAAAAGAAATTATATGTATAAATAATAAGATTTCACTAAAAAGGAAAGTTCACAAAATAGTAATATTCCATTTAAAAAATTGATAACATAAAATATACTAATAAAATACTTTCTTTATAATAATATTTTCACAGATAATCTTGATATTATAAAAGAAATAATATTTCTTATAAAACACAATTTTAAACAGTACAACAATATTGTCAAAAAAAAAAACAGTACAACAATATATTTTCAAAGTAATAGAAATATTTTTTATATATCTATCTGTTGTTTTAGATGATTACATAAAATAATTAAGTAACATAAATTGATTTGTGTTTAGTTGACTAAAAATAGTTTATAATTAGTATTATTGAAATGTTATTTTTTCTTATATTTAGTTGATTAAAATATCTTTCATTTAGAGTAAAATATATAATTTAATAAATATTCATGAAATTATTTATATATTATAAATATATTTTAATTATTGTTAATATTGATATGTCTTCATGAGCTTCCAAAAAAGTATCAGTTACTTATGTATGTAACTTCCTATAGATCATCGCTTTATTTTCTAATATCTTTCGAAAAATACATTTAATTTGATATATATTATGAAAATACATGCATATTTAATGATAAATAAAATTAATTTGACTTGGCTTAATTATAATAAAAATAATAATACTTCCATTTTAATTTAAAAGAATATATGTAACTCAATATACTCATAATATGAGTGATTCGACTAATTCAACTTTGATCTAAAATCTTAGATTTAACTACAATAAGAAAATATAATTTGGTAATAATAATAATTTATTTTATAAATATAAATTATAGGAAGACTCAAAACATATTAACAAATGAAAATAAAATATTAACCAACTGTTACAGTTTAGTTCTTTTGTAAAATTTATATATATGCGTGAGACTTCAGAATAATATCATTATACTAATTTTCGTAATTTGGAATCAAACATTTTAGTTTATTTTTATTTCATTCTAAGCACAATATATCTTAAGTTATACATAATCTTCCAAATATATATTTACATATCTAAGAAAACAACCAACCTAAATGCAAATAAGAAAATTAATCAAAATTTTAATAGATTTAGAATAAAAAAAATATTAAAGTTGAATTCAGAGAAATAGATACAATCCAATATACCCAAATGATAGTTAAATCGACTAGATCTAATCTAACATATCTAAAATCATATATCTAATTAAAATAATATAATATTATAAATATATATTATGCATAAAAATTATAAATTAATTTAAAATCAAAATTAAATAGCAATAAATTATTATAATATATATTTACTTTATAAATATTTATACCGTGCATGAGCACGGAAAATCACCTAGTATAATATTATTTGAAAAGTCAGTTTCCTATGTGCTCACATTAACTCTCACGATGGTTGTTTACAGTGACACCCTTAATGAATTAAAAATATTATATTTAAATACTATTATTGAATTTTTATTTTGTTTCCTTTATAAAATTTTCAAATAACATATATAATAAAAAGAAAACGTTCATAAAGTTAAAAATAAATTTAAAACGAAATTATATGTATAAATAATAAGATTTCATTAAAAAAAGTTCACAAAATGTTAATATTCCATTTTTAAAAATTGATAACATAAAATATACTAATAAAATACTTTCTTTATAATTTAAATTTTCACAGATAATCTTGATATTATAAAAGAAATAATATTTCTTATAAAAGAAATAATATTTCTTATAAAACACAATTTTAAACAGTACAACAATATATTTTCAAAGTAATAGAAATATTTTTATATATCTATCTATTGTTTTAGATGATTACATAAAATAAGTAAGTAACATAAACTGATATATGTTTAGTTGACTAAAAATAGTTTATAATTAGTATTACTGAAATGTTACTTTTTCTTATATTTAGTTTATTGTAATATCTTTCATTTACAGCAAGAAAAATATAATTTAATAAATATTCATAAAATTATTTAGAAATTATAAAAATATTTTAATTATTGTAAATATTGATATGTCTTCATGAGCTTCCAAAAAGTATCAGTTACTTATGTATGTAACTTCCTATAGATCATCGCTTTATTTTCTAATATCTTTAAAAAATAGCATTTAATTTGATATATATTATGAAAATACATGCACATTTAATGATAAATAAAATTAATTTGACTTGGCTTAATTAGAATACAAATAATTATACTTCTATTTGAATTTAAAAGAATATATGTAACTCAATATACTCATAATATGAGTGACTCGACTAATCCAACTTATATCTAAAATCATAGATTTAACTACAATAAGAAAATATAATTTTGTAATAATAATAATTTATTTTATAAATGAAAATTATAGGAAGACTCAAAACACATTAACAAATGAAAATAAAATATTAACCAATTGTTACAATTTAGTTCTTTTGTAAAATTTATATATATGCATGAGACTTCAGAATAATATCATTACACTAATTTACGTAATTTGGAAGCAAACATTTTAGTTTATTTTTATTTCATTCTAAGCACAATATATCTTAAGTTATACATAATCTTTCTAATATATATTTACATATCTAAGAAAACAACCAACCTAAATGCAAATAAGAAAATTAATCAAAATTTTAATAGATTTAGAATAAAAAATATTATAGTTGAATTCGGATAAATATATACAATCCAATATACCCAAATGATAGTTAAATCTACTAGATCTAATCTAACATATCTAAAATCATATATCTAATTAAATAACAATAAATTATTATAATATATATTTACTTTATAAATATCTATACCAGTGCATGAGCACGGGAAAATCACCTAGTACTTTTTATTTGAGAATAATTGTAAGAAAATTGACCACAACAGCTGTGACTGTATGACAGCTTGGGTGCAACTATTTACACTGAAATTTTTTTCTCTTGTTATCGCTGAAAAACAGTCAATCAAGTGAAACTGATTTTTTTCTTTATTTATTCTGTGTGTTGGATAATTCCAAGCCTGTGGAAACTTAACATATTATTAGATGTTTAATATGTTAAGATAAACACAAAAAAAAATCTAGAAATAGGAAAAAGAAGTTTTCTATTTAGATTAGGTTTGTGTTTTCCATATCCCACATATTAAAGGGATTGTCTTTCATATAAATAGAGGTCTTATAGAGAGGTGTTCCATAAGATTGTATAAGATCTAAGAGAGAAATATTGAGAGCTTTAGTTTTGAGTAGTTTTTAAAGCTAATAAGAAAAGTTGTTCTTATAATTCTTTGTGTCTCTAGAACTTTGAATTGGTATCAGAACCTCAGGTTGGAGACTCGATCTAAGCTTAAGTTAAAGCTAAGATCCTGGTGCTTGTGAACAAGAGATCACACGAGCAAGATGGTGGACGTGACTAGGGCTCCACGCACGAAGGACTTTGGATCGACATCCATCCAATGTCCTATGTTGTCATCGACAAACTATACAGTTTGGTCGATGAGGATGGAGGTTATGATGCGTGTTCATGAAACATGTGACACGATAAAGCTCATGTAAGCAAGACGGTGGACATGACCAGAGTTCTCATCGCAGTGAGCTTCAGCCGCAAGACTCATCGTAGCTTGAGTGAGGTCAGGAGAAGGTTCTACAAGAACTGGGCCAAGTGTAAGAATAAAGCTTTCACTGGGTATGCCAAGCAGTACGAAAGCGAGGGAGGCAAGAAGAGCGTCCAGATTCAGATCAAGAAGATGAAGGGAATGAAGCGGAAGAAAGCTCACATGATGGAGATCAAGACCAACGGTGGTACCATTAACCAGAAGGTTAACTCTGCCTACAATTTCTTTGAGAAACTGATACCGATTGGTATGATCAGTGTGACCAAGGGTAAAGGTTACGAAGGTGTTGTTACTCGTTGGGATGAATCCAATGGGTGGATTTGCACACCATGGTGTGGTGAAGGATGATTACTTGAGGATTAAGTTCAAGCAAATGAGGAGTTTAATTGGAGTTCAAGAAATTGATCTCCCTAATTCAAGTTGGAATTAAGGGGGTGAATGTTGGATAATTCCACGCTTGTGGAAACTTAACATATTATTAGATGTTTAATATGTTAAGATAAACACAAAAAGGAAATCTAGAAATAGGAAAAATAAGTTTTCTATTTAGATTAGGTTTGTGTTTTCTATATCCCACATGTTAAAAGGAATTGTCTTTCATATAAATAGAGGTCTCATGGAGAGGTATTCCATAAGATTGTCATAAGATTTAAGAGAGAAACATTGAGAGTTTTAGTTTTGAATAGTTTCTAAAGCTAATAAGAAAAGTTGTTATTATAATTCTTTGTGTCTCTAAAGATTTGATTGTGCACTGTTTAAACAGAAGAAAATACAGACACATAGTTACTCTATGTTCAGGTAGAATGTTCAGGTAGAGTAAAAACTTTTCCTCCTTTTTCTTCTCTTTCTCGCTATTCTGTTTTCCTCTTAATTCCTTTTATTTTATTATTCTGAATTACGCTAATATTAACCAATCAAACCCAACAATTTCCTCATTAAACAAAAAGAGGACACTATATATTATTAATAGTTTTTTTGGGTAATATCACTAGCATATGTTAATAGTTATGAATTACTATTTAAATATTAAGAGCCTAAATGACTAATTCCTTCGTTTGGCAAAGTAAAATACGAAAAGAAAAACTATTAGAAACAAAAGTCTCTATCGGCCACCTAATGTTCCACACCGCCAAATATAAAAGAAATCTATGTCCGATACTTCCTGGACGTGTTCACACTCCTTTCTCACATATTCTCGGTACAATCATTCAGATCTTTATATCTTATATTAAAACATTACTCGGTTCGTGTATAAGGTATGTGTGTGAACACCCCACTCCACAAGTGTATAACAAAAACGATAACACTAAAAGTGTATAACAGAAAAGATAACAAAATGTTGTTGACATAAACAATAAAAAGAGTGGTGGAGAGAGATGTCCATATCTATAGACTAAAACTTTTTTCTCAGACCAAACGTTAACATCCGATGAGAGGGAACTATACGTGTATCGTTCTAGGTCTTATTCCTCTCTTCTCAACATCGATTATCAAATGGGATATTTACAAACACAATATGATGTATCACAAATCTGGTTAGATTTATAAAATTAGTATAAAATAAAATCAGGAAAAACTTCATTAAACTTCATTAAAAAAAAGGAAATAGTCATTAATTCACATTGTCAAGTAGGACTGGAATTATTATCCGAGATCCGGATCCGATTCGGATCCCCTCCGAAAATAGGATATCCGGGGCGCCCGGATCCGGATAGTAAAATGCTGGATCCGTCGAATCCAGATCCGGATCCGGATATCTGGAATTTTAGATCCAGATATCCGGATCCGGATCCGCTTTTTAATATATATAAATTTAAATTTTATTAATAATTATAGTTGATTTATTAATATTTATACATAAAATTAGTCTTATAATATTAAATTTTAATAATATTATATGTATAAATATATTTATAAATTTTGTAAAAATATTTAATTTATGTAATATTTATAGATTTTTTGTATTTTAAAAGTATTTTATTATTTTTAATTATTTGACGGATCCGGATCCGAATCCGGATACTCGCGGATATCATGATATCTAGACGGGTATCCGGAACCCGAATATCCGGAAGGCACAGATCCGGATCTGGATCTGGGTACCCCGAATATCCCGGATATCCGGATCCGTGTTAGCCCTATTGTCAAGTAGCAGAACATATAATTTGATTATCGCATCAACTTTTTATAGTAAGATCAGATAGGTAGCACTATATTGCTACGATTTTCTTTTCTTTTTGATACTCATAGTATATTATCACTATAATTTTTTTATTAACATTTTATTCAAAATATTGATCTGAACTGTAGTATTTTTGGAATTGATTTCCAACAGACTTTTGCTTTTAGGTTCGTCATTTGAGCAACTCCAGGCTGAATGAATATTCAGATTTTCTTAGCTAATCGTTTGACAAACATTCAACAAGAAATTGATCTATAGTACTTTATCAGACATGTTAAAATAATGTCTAACAGTAGCAAAACGTTGGTCAATAAATTGCTTTTGAATAGAAGCACGGAGCACGCAAAATCAGAAAAAATGGTTTGTTGGTCGATCATGATCAAAAGACATTTCCTTCCAATTTTTTAAAAACTTTATTAGATAAAACAGTACTCACATAGTTTGCTTCATTATTTGAATCACTACTAATCAGCTAAACAAAGTGGTTATGCCTTAATTTCTGAGAAAATTAAAGCCTAAAACAACTAAAGAATGTAACAAGAATAAAAAATGAGTAAAATAAACAATTAAGAAATCAAATAAATATTGAAAAATGAAAAAGAGGTATCCTAGTAGTAAAGTCAACTTGCGTGTTCACACCGGTCGAGATATCTATTTATGAACCAGAAAACTTCTCCTCCAATCCAAAAAGCAAAGACCTTTTTGTCCGAAGCAAAACTCACAACCAACACGACTTTCGATGAAAGCCGCCGTTTTCCGGAAAGCAATCGAACACGAGGAGGAGGAGGAAGAAGTCTGTAATGTATTCGACGGCGAAATAGATAGCCAGACTCAAACGACGTCGTATCACGACACCAAAACCAACCTCAAAGGCTTCTTCACTTCCTTGCTCTCGATGGAGGAGCACGACCAAGAACCTCGGAAAAGAGCCAGAACCAAGTCCGAGGAGAAAAACGGAGACACCAATCGGAAGAAGCCACGCGCCTCACGCGCAGTCGCTTCGGAGAGCAGCCACGTCACCGGATCCGAACCGGTTAATCAGCAGAGACGGTTATGGGTCAAGGACCGGAGCAGAGCGTGGTGGGAAGAGCGTAGCCGGTCGGATTACCCGGAAGAGGATTTCAGAAGAGCCTTTCGGATGTCCAAATCGACGTTCGAGCTGATCTGCGACGAGCTGAAATCGGCGGTCGCGAAAGAAGACACCGCGCTGAGAAACGCGATTCCCGTGCGGCAGAGAGTCGCGGTCTGCGTCTGGAGGTTAGCCACGGGAGAGCCTTTACGTCTCGTCTCCAAGAAGTTCGGTCTAGGGATCTCCACTTGCCACAAGCTCGTCCTCGAGGTATGTAAAGCGATTAAAGACGTTCTGATGCCGAAGTACCTTCAGTGGCCTGATGACGAGTGTTTGAGAAACGTTAGAGAAACGTTTGAAGCGGTTTCTGGTATTCCGAACGTTGTTGGGTCTATGTACACTACTCATGTTCCGATCATAGCTCCTAAGATCAGTGTAGCTACTTATTTCAACAAGAGACATACAGAGAGGAACCAGAAGACTTCTTACTCGATCACGATCCAAGCCGTTGTGAATCCCAAGGGAGTTTTTACCGACTTGTGTATCGGATGGCCCGGGTCGATGTCTGATGATCAGGTGTTGGAGAAGTCGTTGCTGTATCAGAGAGCTAACAACGGAGGGCTTTTGAAAGGGTTGTGGGTCGCTGGTGGGGCCGGGCACCCGCTGTTGGACTGGGTTTTGGTTCCGTACACGCAGCAGAACTTGACGTGGACGCAGCACGCGTTCAACGAGAAGATGAGTGAGGTGCAGAGAGTGGCTAAAGAAGCGTTCGGGAGATTGAAAGGACGGTGGGCGTGTCTGCAGAAGCGGACTGAAGTGAAGCTGCAAGATTTGCCCACGGTTTTGGGGGCGTGCTGTGTGCTTCACAATATATGTGAGATTAGAGAGGAGAAGATGGAGGCAGAGCTGATGGTTGAAGTGGTTGATGATGAGGTTTTGCCTGAAAACGCGTTGAGATCGGTTGATGCGATGAAGGCTAGAGATAACATCTCACATAATCTGTTGCATCATGGACTAGCGGGTACTTCTTTCTTATGAAAAGGATTATGGAATTGTTCTAAACTCTATCTGATTCTTTGGTTTATGCATATTGTATTGTAACTTTAGTAACAGATGTTATATGATATAGTAGAAGAAACTTAACATTAAAATATACATATTACTATAAGCAAGAATGTATAATAGCTGAATGAGATTTCATTCTCGTAGTGTGGAATGTGAGATGAGCCAACAAGGTTGTTTTTTTAACTTCAATTTAACGGCAAGCATTTTAAACTGTTTCTGGTCTTGAGAGCACCTCACTTGTTTGTCCTAGGGGTGGACGCAAGGCGAGTACTTGCGTTTTTACGTATACTTGATACTTGCCTTACCTTGAACGAGTAATGAATTTTTCGACTTGTACTTGTCTTGTCGGAAACGAGTACTTGTTATTTCGAATACTTGTCCAAAAATATGTTACTTGCAAATTATTTGCCTTGCCTTGTTTGATTACTTAATATTTACAAATACTTATGAATTATTTGGATATATTTCTAAAAGAATTACTTGATAGATAATATTCTATCAGAAAAAGATGAAATTTCGTTTTATTTATCGACTTGATAAAAACACGAGAGTTATTTCAAATAAAATATTTGCACCTAATATAAAAAAGAAAAAGGAATAGAATCCATATATATTTCGACATGAAAGTTTACTTCTTACAACATAAAAATATCAGCTTAGAATTTTGGTTTTTATGGTTTAGTTATCATTTTTTATGTCGTAAAATGAGTAACGAATAATATCAAGTCGAGTCGTTAACTTATATGTGATACTTGTTACTTGCCTTGTACTTGCAAGTAACAAAACTCAACGACTTGATACTTACCTTGACAACGACGAGTACTTGAAAAAACGAGACGAGTACGGATCAAGTAACGGGTATAAGGCAAGTAACGAGTATTCGTGCCCAGCCCTAGTTTGTCTAGTGTCTAGCGGCTCACCAGCGACAGTCACTCTCTTTTCGGACCCAATGATCAGATGCAAACCGACAAGTGGGATGAGATTTTAGTTACTTCGTCCCTAATTGTATGTTTTGTTTGGTTTTAAAAATGGTTCATTAAAGTTTTTTTAAAGTAAATTAATATATTAAATGCTTTAGTTTCAGGGATTCTTTTATAATTTATAAGTTGGTTTATTGTAATTTTTAACCAAATTAATACAGATGTTATTTTTAACTCGACCCATATTATTTCTTTTTTTTTTAACACATAGCCATATTATTTCTAACGATATAGTTTTATATACATTCAAATAATCCAAACCCAGTCCTGAACCAGTTATCATACAAAACGATGAATTACACTGACGTACATAACCATGAAAAGGAAAAAAAAAAGAAATTGAACAGATTAATGGAGAAGGAATATGACTATTTATCGTCAGATCGGGTAAGATTATCATTTTCAGTTTGTAAATTGTCAATATGACAATCGATAGCACATTGCAAGAAACAGAAATGCATGTTAAAAAGGACTTCTGGCCTCTACCTCATAGATATGTAATACATAGTAACATTTAATTTATTGTTATCTAGTGTATTATTCTTTTTCTAATGATTATCCACTCTAGTTTCTTTATCCAAAACTCAATACCTTTCCCATTTTATTGTAAGTGTTGTTTTAGATTTATGCAAACACAGATATTTTTAATATTATATATTTTAAAATAAAACATTATTATTTATATACATATCTATATTTGAACCAATAGAAAAATAAATTGTAAAATATAAAAATCATATAAAATATAAATTATTAAATTTTGTATTGAAATTCTAAAAGATATTTATTTTGTAACAAAGTTTTATTCTACAAAGGCACTTAAAATAAAACCGAAGAGTACTAAAGAATAATTAAAAAAAAAAGAATTTGCATTTTAGAATTTTTAAACCCCACAAAAAAAGTGAGGAAGAAACAGAGAAGCACCTTGTGTTTCCAAAAAAAAACAGAGAAGCACCTTAAAAGAGTAATTTTAAAAAACAACGGTTGATAATACATATTGACTCCCGGTATTTTCTCTGACTATGTTCTACGGAAAAAGTTAGTTAATAGTCTTCGAGCATCACCAACACCCAGATTGAGACAGGAAGAAGAGAGGAGAGAAAATTTGACCAGAGAGAAAGCTTACCACCATTCTTTTTCTCTTTCTCTTTCTTTTCTTAATCTTGTTCTCTCCTCTCTTCTGTTTCCAGACACTAACTACGTCGGGTGACACCTGAAATATTATTATTGTTGGGGTTTTCAGAGTTTCTGTAGATCAAATTCATAATCATGGTTCTTATCCCATCAAAAGATCGGGATGCACCAAACTCGACGGTGGTCGCCATTGACAAAGACAAGAACAGTCAATACGCTGTTCGTTGGGCCATCGATAATCTCTTAAATCTGATCAACAATCCCAACATTATTCTAGTACACGTTCGTCTTAAAAATTCAAACGGTACGTATCTAAGCTTCTTCTTTAAAAAAAAAAAATATTACACAAGTGTTATTTTTTTTTTGCAAAAGAACACACAAGTGTATCTTCTGAAATGGATAATTCAATTGTTACAGATGGAGGAAACGTTAACGATGAGTTAAATAAGCTTTTTATTCCATACAGAGGTTATTGTGCACGGAAAGGGGTACGTATCCATTTTAATATTTCATGCAAGTATTTTAACGTATGCATTAAAAAGAAAACAACTAGTTGATAATCTTTTACATGTGTTTAGATTTTAATGATGGAGGTTATTCTGGACGATACCGACGTTGCAAAAGCAATATTGGATTACGCTAACAATAACCTAGTGAACAACATCGTGTTGGGATCAACATCTTCAAAGAACCCATTCGCAAGATCTCTCAAGTTCACTAAATCCCATGACGTTGCATCTTCCGTTCTCAAATCAGCTCCTGGTTTTTGCTCCGTCTATGTCATCTCTAAAGGCAAAGTCCAGTCCTCACGTGCAGCGCAAAGACCTATCACCAACACCCTTGTCCCACCTCGTGCACCTACGTTTCGTCTCCAAAACCTACCTGACCCTGACCAAGATCATCACTTACATAGGTATTAACTATTGTAAACCAACATGATTTCTTCTCTTTATATGTGTTTTTTCATTCAACACTTTCTTGAGCCTTTTGTAGGGGCCAGTGTAATGGAAGAAACACAACACCAGAGAGGTACCGTCCTCATGAGAATGGCTTCAATGCTGTGAGAGAAAGGCGCAACAGTTCTGCCAATGGTTCATTGGACTTTAATCTTGATTTTAACCAATCAATGGGTCAAAGGAACTCTGATGAACGGGATTTTGGGCCTAGGATAATGGGTTCCATTGATCTAACTGCTCATAATTTTAATATCATTGGTTCTTCTGGTTCTTCTGATGAATCACTTTCACAATCAAATGTATGTTAAAGAGTAGAACAATAATTTTTTATGATATTATATCTATTTTAGGAAATAAAATTAAATGGTTTGATGTTTATTTTCAGAGAGATGTTGAAGCCGAGATGAGAAGGTTAAAGATTGAACTCAAGCAAACCATGGACATGTACAGTTCCGCCTGCAAAGAAGCACTAAATGCAAAACAAAAGGTATAGGCAGAGCTAGTTGATGAAGAATGCTTTCATGCTCCATCTAATACCTTCTTGGTTCTCATGTTTTCTCTAGGCAAATGAGCTTAACAAGTGGAAACTGGAAGAAACTCTAAGATTCGAGGAAGCTAGGAGTGCTGAAGAGGCAGCTCTGGCTGCTGCGGAGACGGAGAAGGCCAAGTGCAAAGCTGCGATGGAAGCAGCTGAGAAATCTGAGAGGATGGCAGAATTGGAAGGACAAAGAAGGAAGCAAGCAGAGATGAAAGCAAGAAGGGAATCACAGGAGAAAGACCGAGCTCTCAATGCTTTGGTGCAGAACGATGTCAGGTACAGAAGATACTCTATAGAGGAGATCGAAGAGGCTACTAACCAATTTGCCAGCAACAGACAAATAGGAGAAGGTGGATACGGACCAGTGTTCAAAGGCACACTTGATCACACTCCTGTTGCTATCAAAGTCTTGAGAGCTGATGCTGCTCAGGGAAAGAAGCAGTTTAACCAAGAAGTCGAAGTTCTAAGCTGCATCAGACATCCTCACATGGTTCTTCTCCTTGGCGCCTGTCCGGAATACGGGTGCTTGGTGTATGAGTTCATGGAGAACGGGACCTTAGAGGATAGACTCTTTCGTAGAGGAAACTCGCCGCCTCTTTCTTGGAGGAAAAGGTTCCAAATAGCAGCGGAGATCGCTACTGCACTCTCCTTCCTTCACCAGACAAAGCCAGAGCCGATCGTTCACCGTGACCTTAAACCAGCCAACATACTCTTGGATAGAAACTACGTGAGCAAGATCAGTGACGTGGGATTAGCTCGGCTAGTCCCAGCGTCGGTGGCTGATACCGTCACGCAGTACCACTTGACATCTGCAGCAGGGACGTTCTGTTATATTGATCCAGAGTATCAGAAAACGGGGAAGCTAACGACTAAATCAGACGTGTATTCGTTGGGGATAATGCTGCTTCAGATCATCACTGGAAAGAGTCCGATGGGTTTGGCTCATCATGTGTCGAGGGCGATTAATAAAGGAACTTTTAAGGATGTGCTTGACCCGGTGGTGACTGATTGGCCTGTGGAAGAAGCTATGACTTTTGCTAAGGTGTGTCTAAAATGTGCAGAGCTAAGGAAGAAAGATAGACCAGATCTTGGGAAGGACATAGTTCCAGAACTTGTTCGGTTAAGAAACTTTGGTATGGAGCATGAGTCAAATGTATTATGATGCATCCAAAACCCTATACGTAATCTTGCTTTCTTCTGTGTAAAGCTTCATTAATTTTAAACGTTCGGATTAAACCTAACTCTTGTCATTACTACACTACAACTACAAGCATAGAAACTTAAAACATGGTGCAAATCTAAGTCTTAATGCAAATCTCAGAAAATAGGAGAAGTAGAATTAACTCACTTACGCTACCACTAGACCACCAACATTTTTTGGTAACATCATAATCTTTGGAAACATCGAATTCAAAAGAAATGTTTAAATGCAATAATATCTTAAGAATGAAATTAATGCAATAATATCTTAAGAATGAAATTGATACAAAGCCAACTTTGAAAGCAAAGTATAAAAGAACAATGACTGAACCAAAACAAAGGATTGTTTTTTTTTTTTTTTTGAGTATACATTGGGAAAAGAATATCCTTACACACTTTACTAGTATATTGACATCCCAACCTCACCTGGTGATTTATAAATTGTCCGACCAACTTACTAAACAATGAACATTCCACTTCAAAACACTAACTTCTAGATCATCAAAATGGGTCTCATTGTCATCATCGTGGTCATACTAGTGGGATCATCACCGTCCTATCAAACAGATGTCCTCACTCCTCTTTGCATCAGCGAATGCTCCACGTGTCCCACCATTTGCTCTCCTCCTCCCTCCAAACCGTCTCCCTCCACCTCACCACCTCCATCTCCCTCCTTGCCGTCATCCTCCCCGCCATCGCAACCGCGTCCCTCCATGTCACCACCTCCATCTCCCTCATTGCCGTCCTCCTCTCCGCCACCGCCTCGCAAACACTCTCCCCCAGCGGTTTCACCTCCACCGTTGATCACAGTTATTCAGCCGCCACCACCAAGATTTTACTATTTTCAGTCCACACCGCCACCCCCACCGCTTGCTTCCGATGTAAAAGGATCACCACCATCGCCGCCTCCGTCGCCAAAGAAACAGCCACAGGGGCAGCAGGATCCTAACCCATATCCGTATTTCTATTTCTACACGGCATCAAATGCCACTTCTCTACTTTCTTCTTCTTTCTTGACTTCTCTTTTCTATTTTCTCTATCTATTTACCCTAACGATTCGTTAATGGAAAAAAACTCCCCTATTGTCAAGTATACAAACATACTATATATTGTTTATACAATTTTTGGTGAAATATATGATTGCTTTTTTATCAAAGCTGGGTGAATTTGCTGGATATTCATAATGACCAACAAAATGAAAAATATAGCCATGCTACAATACGAGCCCACAGAAGAGACAGGTTTGGTCCAAAAATACCAAAAAGAACCCAGCCCACAGAAGAGACAGGTTTGGTCCAAAAATACCAAAAAGAACCCTCCAAGCGCGTATGCGTGGGCAAGCAGACGAAAGAAAAAACACATATGCTTAATTGCATTGTACCAAAACTATACATAGAATAGTCTGTCACTTCTATATCCAAACCACTAACTTAATAAATTTAAGCCATCGATATTTCCCAACCGTAGTGTTCGTCTGACTCATATTAGTTTCTGTTATATAAATATATATTATATGTAATATAGTATGGGCAGACGAAGAACAAAAATATAATAACACAAGTGTGGTTTATGCAATGGAAGATGGCTGTTAACAAACCTATGGTGGCTAAGTTCGAGAAGTAGAAACTTCAGTATGTGTTGGGAGAAAGTTAACTGAATTCAATATGGAACCCCACATATATCAGATGCAAATAAGGGTAATGACAGTTGGTGAATCAAATGTATACGAGCAGTGTAAACAACTAACTATATTAACTTACATGACTATCAAAACAGGAGATAAAACTTTTGAATTTACGTGGTCCAAACAATCTGACTGTAATGTTGTGGAAAAACATTTTTCCATTTTATACCTACCTGAGGTCAAAAGACTATACTATATGGCATATGATATAGTCATATAGTTAACCAACCAAGATGATCTTTTCGTAGAGTTTGGGAGCAAAATGCCAAAATAAGAGGCATGAGTTACATGGGAACGTGACGGATGGAACATATATGTACGCATGTTCTTTAATGGAAAAAGGGTAGCATGCGACTATACTATGTTGAATATAGTACAACAACATCAGATTTGGGTGTATTTGTTCAAACAAGCTGACTGATACTGTACTACGTTAGGTATGTAATAGTCTCTGCACTTACATTATGTCGAACTGACATATAAAACCATCAAGCTTTGGTCATGGCGAAGGATAAATAAGTACGTTGCACTAAATTGAAAATAAGATACAAACTGAAGTAATACAAGAAATTCTGAGGATAGTCCAAAATGAGCGTTTAGGGAAAAGTTAAGAAAATGTGATAAGTTCCAAGTCTCAACCGAAGACAGTTAAACAGAAGGGAAAGCAGCAAGTGGATTATTACGGGAGATGATGTGGGTTATATGTGGAGAAGGCTTCAATTGCATATGTCCCAACTGCAGTTTCAAATGCCTCCTCTGTTAGGGTCGCACACTGATTCATGCACTGTGTCGCATTGAGTTCAATGAAAAAAAGCGATACAACACACGATAAACCTGCAAAGTGGAATCATTGAACGTTAGACGTACAAACCAACTTGATTACAATTTCAACTATCTGTATGACATATAATATGGTCATATATATCATGACATGTTCAATTCAATATATATTTCTATACTATGCACATATATCATATAGTATAGTTAACAATGCTAAGACACACACCCCTAGTAAGACATGCTAAGACATATAGTACCTATAGGTACTGATATCTAAGGAAGGAGAGTAATATAATACTGATAGGTACTTATATCTAAGCAAGGAGAGTAGCAGCCTAATAATAATACAAATTCAATAGCAAATATAGATAAATAAAACAAATTGTTAACGTTTATTTACAGTGATGGAGTCCAATCATAGCATAATGACCTTTGTTCAACTAGATAGCCGTATACATACTTCCACAACCATAACAAGGAAATTATAGTACAAACACTGCCATCTAGTACAACATGAACAACCAAACCGAACTTCACTCAAATCTCCTATATTGTGTAGATTTGACAAAGATCAAAAAAATAAAAATATATATATATATATATATATATAAATATTATATAGGTACAACTACTTATATACTATTCTACTTTAACACAATAGCATAGTTCGACTATTCTTGCTATGTGAGTTATTTCTATTAAACATGGGTACTATACTATCAAAGTCGCTCAGATAGTATAGTCATATTACAACACACATAACTTCTCCCACAAACACGAAACCCAGAAAGTCATGTGGAGAAACTAACGAAAACATCAAGGAAACATCCATGGAGACATGGGGAAGGAGGCAAATACGAAAATCCAAACTGAGTTTGTAAACTTAAAATTGTCTTGCAAATTACCTTTATTGGTCAGCCGTCGGTTTACACATAAACATGGATATGCAAACAATTAATGGCGTTGGTGATGTTAATACGCAGCGAGTTGGGTTCAAAACAGAGAATAAGACTAACTATGTTCATTAATCAAACCGGACTTACTTGGGTTTGGTATGAGTTCGCTCCACCTTGTAAATTTTGCCGCGAATTTGGACGATTCTCCATAAACCTAACTTTGATTATCATACTTCTGTCAGTGACACGAACCCAGAAATGAAACTTTAAGATTTCGCCCTTCGCCAACTCCACCTCACAATTGATTTCAACTAATCAGCTTCTCCAAATCAATTCTCCAAATGACTGTTCGTCGGTGAATGAAATCAGAAAAATGTGATAATGAATTTTCACTTTCTATGGTAAAGATAAAAAATACAGTTTTCCTTTCACGCACAGAGAAAAGGTTATTTTCTGAACTTTGGATAACATTATATAACATATCATAGCCATCATCTTCTTATGGGTATGGACTTAATATTTCCTTGGTTTATGTATATGGCCTCTAATTTTCTTTTATCAAATGCGATATCGTCTATTATTTTACGTAGATTACACTGTGACAAACCCATCCTACGTAGATTAATTATAGTTTTAAATCGACTTCTGTATAAATATTTTCATAAATTTGTAAGAGGATATCTGGATATGAAGGATGATGTTAAAATTAAAATTATCATCAATTAAATTTTATTTAGTAGCAGGCAAATTTAAGGTTGATAAGCAAATTGAATTGGAAAACACTACAACATTCCATTTTGTAGTAACACGGAAGTTAACATATTTTTACGGTTCATTTGAATATTTGAAAATGTCATTCAGTAAATTATACATTTGTTAAGAATTAGTTTTAGATGTGTCCAGAATAACCCATTTATATCAAAATTGATAATTAGATTTTACCATAATTTGTTTAAAAAAAGTTTTACCATAATTTTAAATAAAAGCTAATAATGTTTTTTTTCCCTTTGATTAAAGCGGTGAAAATAAAATAGAAAGAGCGATAATTTCATTTCAGATCCAAACGTGAAATCTCCGCTGTGTTGTTTCTGGATCTGTATTACATTCTTCTACCCAGATCGCCACGAAGATCCGTGAATGGCAACGGAGGTTGGAGAAATGTCTCCGCCGGAGACGACGGCGAGTCTTCTCTCTCTCGCTTCCGCCTCTCAGCAACCCTACGTGTCCGAGCTCCTCTCCTTCACTCTCGATCGTCTCCACAAGGTCTCTCTCTCTTCTCTCTTCTCTCTTCTCTTTTACATCTCTCTGTGCGCATGGATCTCTGAATCTTACTGAATCTGAAGGAGCCGGAGCTGCTTCGAGTGGACGCGGAGCGGATTCAGAGGCAAATGCAAGAGGTTGCGGTTGGGAATTACCGCGCGTTTATCACCGCCGCTGATGCTTTGCTCGCGATCCGTCAGGAAGTTTCCTCCATTGATAAGCATCTCGAGTCTCTGGTATGTTATTATCTTTTCGAATTGAGTTCTTTCTACTGCTACACGTGGTTATATCTCTCTGGTTTTGGATTTGATTACGATTAGTGTATCACTGCTAGGATCTGAAACTAGTTAGTGGAAATTAATTGTTTGATAAATCTTGGATTGAGTACTAGGGATCGCTGTTGTATATTGAACTTGTTGTGTTGTAGTCTAGCAAGTTTTGAGAATAGGTGAATGAATCATTGGTTTAGGAATGTAGCTTGAGCTTCCTTGTTTTCAGAAAGCTAGATAGGTTCTTGCACTTATGTATATGTAAATTATCCTCTTGACTTTTAGCAGTTTCATCCTTGGAAAGAATAATAGTTAATCTCCTGCAAAGTTTTGATGCTAGAGTTATGTGCTTTTGACCTTTTGCAGATTAGCGAAGTCCCGAAACTAACTTCTGGTTGCACAGAATTTATTGATTCTGCGGAGAATATTCTGGAGAAGAGAAAGATGAACCAAGCTTTGCTGGCAAATCACAGCACTCTTCTTGACTTGCTTGAGATTCCTCAGCTTATGGACACGTAAGCTACTAGACCTTGTGCCTAAAGCTTTGAAATCTGATTTCCTGTCTATCTCTTCTCATGCCTTTCATGGGAGAATCGACACATTTAAGTAACTTCTAAATGCTCTGCGTAATGAATTGTATCTTTATTAGATGCGTGAGGAACGGAAACTTTGACGAAGCTCTTGACCTGGAAGCATTTGTGTCAAAACTTGCAACTATGCATCCCAAGTGAGTTTTTGTTCTGTTTCTCATCTAAATTTATCCCCTCTGGCTACTTACTGCTGGAAACTTCAAGCTTTAGCTCTTAAGAATTAATCTTCTCGTATTGTCAAGATTGCCTGTTATCCAAGCACTTGCAGCGGAGGTTAGACAAACAACGCAGTCACTTCTCTCACAGCTTCTCCAGAAACTTCGCTCAAATATACAGGTTTTGTGTGAATATGGTTTGTTTGTATTCGGTGAACTATGGTTAGGCTTTGCAATCTAGGAGGCTCAATCTTCTATTGCTGCTCTTCGTTTCAGCTGCCAGAATGTCTCCGTATTATTGGATACTTGCGGCGAATAGGAGTCTTTGGCGAGTATGAAATGCGATTACAGGTGAACTATTATAACCATTTGAATATCCTCTCTCTCATTGTATTGTATTCCTCTGTCTATGGAGCTCTTCATACTGTAAGCTATGCGTTCACTTCTGAATGGTTCTTCTTGTCTGTGCAGTTCTTAAGATGCCGTGAAGCATGGCTCACTGGAATTCTTGAGGATCTAGACCAGAAAAATGCTTACGAATATTTAAAAGGCATGATAAACTGTCATAGAATGCATCTCTTTGATGTGGTTAACCAGTATCGAGCTATTTTTGCTGATGATACATCTGGGAGCGAAGAAAATTATGATGGAGGACTTCTGTTTAGCTGGGCCATGCATCAAATAACATCGCACCTGAAAACTCTGAAAATTATGCTCCCAAAGATTACTGAAGGAGGATCTCTATCAAATATATTGGATCAGTGCATGGTTGAGTGTTTTTGCTATTCATATATTCCCTATTGAATATTCTGTGAAACTCTGATTGACATTTACCTTCTTACCATGACAACACAGTACTGTGCTATGGGGCTTGGTTGGGTTGGGCTAGACTTCCGGGGCTTGCTTCCTCCTCTTTTTGAAGAGTAACGATTCTTCTTATTGTTTATTGTCATAATCTCTGCTTAATCAGTATTGAACTTGCATACTTTCGACAGGGCGGTTCTAAACTTGTTTTCCAAGAACATGAGCACAGCAGTAGAGAATTTTCAGGTGGGTGTAAACGCAAAACTTCAACTTTTTCTCTACCACATGCTATAACTCTCTTGAATCTCTCAATTAAATTTCTTCATGATGTTTTATTTTCCAGTTAGTTTTGGATTCACATCGATGGGTTCCGTTACCATCTGTTGGCTTCCCATCAAGTGGTATTAATGACGATAGCAAAGATGACGTGACACCTCCATCATACTTGATGGAACACCCGCCTCTTGCAGTTTTCATAAACGGTGAGGCATATCTTTTTATAATATTATGAATGATGTAACTAATTGTTAATACGGTTTGATAATCCCGGCTATGTCCACAGGTGTATCTGCTGCTTTAAACGAACTACGTCCTTGTGCTCCTCTAAGTCTGAAGAATGTAATTGCTCTTGAATTGATCAAAGGACTTCAGGCTGTCTCTGACTCCTTACTAAGATACAACACAACTCGGATGCTTCGACTCAATGAATCCAATCTCTTCCTCTCACTTTGCCGAGCTTTTGTTGAGGTACAATTTTTCATTTTCATCTCAACAAATAACGAGTCAGTAGACACTGTTTACTTGACCAGCTAGTAGTAATTCCTTTTTTTTATGGTTCGTTGTTGCTACAGGTGGTGTTTCCACATTGCGCCACATGCTTTGGCCGGTGTTACCCAGGTGGTGCCAGTATAGTTATGGATGCCAAGAGTGCATACGACGGTCTAGGTCGCATCTTAGCCGCTTCGTCCTCTCCAGAACCGTCAAACAGACTAGCAAAGACCATCAGCACCGACGCAACGAGTGCAGTAGAGAATGGTGTAACCTCCCAAGTCGAAGAAAAACAAGTGGACAGTCCGAACGAAAAAGAAGAGAACAGTCCCATTCCCTTGCAGATTCCTGAGACAACACCACACGAGTCTTGAAAATTTTCTTATGAAGGAATTAAAAAGAAAATAAGAGTGAAAACTAATACATCAAATAGATTATCTATCTGTAGTATAATTTTGGGGCATTGCTATATGTTTTGAGACTTGGATTCAAATCGTCTATGATTTGTTTATTTAATGTTTTCTGATGTAAAATCAATTAATAACTTTGGTCCCGTTCAGATGTCACGTATATATTTTGAAGAGCTTACCTGTTTTTCTGCATATATATCTATCGTCTGCATAAATTAAAACAATATAGTGGCTTACTTAGTATGGCATTCATTTATTCAACATTCAAAATTTAGTTTTTTTTTATCTGATTTAGTTTCCATGTGGTTTTCTAAGTTAATAAACACTCGAAAAAGAATATGTTTAACTAAAACCTAAACAAAATTTTACCAATCTATACAGATATTTAACAGCTGTTTCTTTTTTGAAGCTCTTTGATTGAGTTTATTTGTATAGATTGGTAAAAGAAACAGCTATTAAATATTGTATAGATTGGTAAAACTTTGTTTAGGTTTTAGTTAAATATATTCTTTTGTTTAGGTTTTAGTTAAAGTATTGTATAGATTATTTACCAATCTATAAAATATTATAATACAATATTTACCAATTCATACTCTTTTAAGAATATACCATATTATTATTTACTTTCACATTTTTGTCCGTAAAAACATGAAATATGTAGTTTATGTGTGTTTTGAGAGCTGTCTCTCATAATCTTTATGGAAAGGGCTATTTTGCTTTCACAAAAAAAAGCTATATTGTTTTAAATTATATTTACCAATAAAGAATACATATACTAGTGGAGATCAACCAAATAGATATACGACCTTATATATTTTTAATACGAACATAGGGGTTGACATTTGAGTACCCGTGGCCCTAAGTTATATACCGTTTACACACAAGCTATGAACACATCGTATCTCCAATCACGTAGTGAACTAATTAATCCATATTGTCTATATTTTTTTATATGTTTCTTATCTATGTGAAATGAAGTACAACTTTGGAGCCTTTTGCAAGACATTCCAGATCGTTTGTTTCGTCACACAAGGTTCTCAAATTTTCTACAGCCCCTCTCTCTTTCTTTATGTAATAGTTGCGTGTATGTCCGAGTTGATTGGCTGCATTCAGTCAGTACATCGAATATAGGCCTTGTAGACCGTCCAACTGCATCTTTTGTACATAAAAATGGAGAATTCTCCATATAAAATCGTGAAACAAAATATCTGATTTATATAAATGTCAAAAATATTTGTTTAACAATTAAAACCAAATTTGCGAACTCCTCATGATACCTCAAATTGTTAGTATTATTATGGTTAATAAGGAAATTTCGAGCTTTTGGCACAAAGTGGTCTGGGATCAGTTTTTGATAACCCGATTTCCAGACAAAGTTCCAACTTAGCAGGACTCAAGCTTCTAGTTACCTCAAGTTCCACTAGTGTGTAAGTATGAAATCTTTAAGATAGTCGAAATCATTTACCAGCTATAATTAACCATGTTCAAGAGAGAGAGAGAGAAGGGGTGACAGATAGAGAGTAAGCACACATAGCTTCAAGCACGAAACCCTAGTTAAAAAAGCATGCAAGAAAGCCACCATGTGTGCTCACTCTCTTCTGTCACCTCCCCTTACCTTCAATATTCTGCGCATGTGACTATGTGTCTGTGACCAGACTCGACACCTTGCCTTCTCGAAAACAATCGAATCCTACCTATAAATATACTTTTATATGCATATATATATATATTTATTATCTCATTGCTCTACATATCAGAGGATTGAGAGCAGGACTCTAGACCTTACATCTTTTTCCATCTTTGGATGTGGGAAGAAACTGAGACCTGTCGGGGCTTTTTATAGCCAAACGACGAGAGAAAACAAATCTCTCTCATGAATTATTTTTCGATAAAGATTGATCCGTTTTCTTACCACGTGAATTATTTACCTATCTATTAAGATGCCGACTTACTACTTGATTTTTTCGAAGTCATCTTTTACTCTCTTTTTTTTTTTTGCTAAAAGTCATTCTTTTACTTTTGCTAATTAAAAAAAAACACAAACCCTTTGAAGAATTATCATTGTTTTTATATTTGCTTTTACGCTTATATCTTATTATATCATATTTTATATATATTAGATTATAATTTATAATACATAATATTTAAATGTTACGATAAAATAAATCTAGATTAAATTATTTTAAAACTGTGTTTTGTAAGATATTTATATAGTCATAAAACAACAATATGCTTTTTAACACACAAAACAAAGAATAAATCATGGTGGGAAAATTTACGTACCTTTTTGTTAATGTGAGCAAACGTATCAACTAATAATTCATATTTATAACTAAATGGTCCCCAAAACTTTGGAATAAAGTCAAACAAAAAACACTGAAGTTTGATTCTCATATTATGATAGATTAAATGGAGAATTTTAGAGCAAAGCATATATGACTTTTTGTTATTTATATAATTTAATCGAACAAATAAATGGACGAACCAATTACAAATCAACAGACCCTCATCATTAAAAAGTTCAGCCACACCCAAAAATTCAATACGGCGCCAAAGCATCTTAAAGCAAGGATGCTTTTATAATAAACTATATGCGATGTGCAATATTTTATTAAATTGTGCCCATCAAATTTGTGTTTAGTTCCATCATAAATTATATTTAATATAGTTACAAAAATCTTCCATCGAAACATTGCATATATAATTAAGTAGCTTGTCTGCCATTGTTATACAACATGCAACTATTTAGGTTGTACTAAATGTTTTTATAAGATTTCTATAAGAAATGAAAATAGAGTCAACTTAAAAAGTAAATAAGATGTTAAGAATATGACAATGAAAAGACATGTTCAATATCAGATATTAAAATAATATGTCATTTTATTATTAAATTTTGAGTTAAAATATCCTAAATAGTTCATATTTTTCTTATTTAAAAAAAAATTGCTAGAACTATATATGTCTTACATGTTCTAATTGTTTAATTATTTTTCTCATTGTTTTGAGCTACTGTTTCTTATTTTACCTATAAAGAAAATTGCTACCTCAGGAAAAGAAAAAAAATGTTAATACTTTTAAGTTGCTACCCTATCTTTACTTTATTATATTATAATTTTTCTACATTTCTTAATCTCCAAATCAACAGTGAGATGAGATCTGCTGAGAATGAGAACATGTAATGATGACATCTGACCTGCTGCGCTGCAGCATTGGTGTGCGTACAGCCAGATCCAGAGTAGATGATGTAATATTTTTATTTTCTGTCAAGAGAATGTATACCGCTAAAAGTAATTGAAGAATAAATCCTAGTTTATAATTCCGAATGTGGAAGTGCGCAGACGTTTGTCCTTTCCTTGGCACCTTTCCTTTTTGGGCAAAACGCACACAATAGCATAATAAAATATAAACGATATTTTGTTTTCCTTTTTATGCATTTCTAATAATTATATATATATATATAAACACAATAGCATCATTAAATATAATTATTTTTGTTTTCCTTTAATGCATTTCTAAATTATATATATATATATATATATATATATATATATATATATATATACCTTCTGCTTGTTACCGATAGATAGAACTGTATTTTCGTTTGGTGTCATCGTACTTTATTAGAGTATGGAAATGTTTTTTGATTTTTGTCTAATAGTATGGATCCATTAGGAGAATGGCTGAAGTTGATAAAAGGAAGAACCATTGTAAAAGTAGATTGATCCTTCAAGCCTTTTATGATCGATTGAAAAGCATAACGCACATGGTCGTTATTTAAATAAAATGAATATTTTTTTTTTTTTCACGTGGATTACGTTGGATCATTATATAAGATAAATATAAAGGAAAGAATATAAAAGTGTAAACAGTTTGTTTTCCATCTATGCTTATTTTTAATAATTATTTAAGATATTATATTTATATAAATATATATATACCTTCTTTGTTGAACCAACTAGTAGCTTTATTTTAATAAAGAGTTCATCGAAAATCAATGATCTTTATACAAATTCAATGTTTAATGTTTTCCTTTTTTTTGATCTTTTAATTTGGAAGAATTATATGAATATTTGCTAAGAAGTATTAAGCCTTTCATAAAAAAACCATTTAAAAACTAAGAGAAGAGAAAAAATTAATCAAACATTTATGATTGGATTCAAAAGAATAGAGAAGGCATTTGAGTGACTAAGTGTTTGAAAAAATTCACTGTTAAGACAAATACAATACTTAAATATGTTAAGCACTTTGGGCTTGTGGATAATCAATTTTGATGAGTTATTTTATTTGTCATCAGGAAAAATAAATAAAGTATGACAGTGGAAAAAGACTTGTTGAAACTCAATCAAAAATCCTTTCATTTCTTATAGAATTAAAGAAATAATATTTTTGAGATCTTGAATTCTATGTATATATGTGGCTTATCTCGTGTCAAAACTCAATGGGCTTGGCATTTGCTAAATAATTGAGGCCCAATAGCAGTATTACTGTTTTACAGTTTGAACTTCAAGTCGAAGGTTTTGGGCAGGTTTTGTCCCTTCTTCTTCTCCCTTCCCATGTCATTGGAATCAATCTATTATTTTTGTAACCATCTTTATGTTCTGTTTAAAAATAAATATTTAGCTAAAATGTTTGATAAACTTCTTTATTATTTCATTTGTCATTAGAACCATTATACATATCTGTAGGTAAGTAAGAGAACATTGATTTAGTGTTTGAGTAAAAAGACACATTTCTATTTTATATATATATTATAAAATATATTTCATTAGAGTTTAATATACTTTTATGTGTTTATTTATTCTGTCATTTAGAATTTATTATACATATATGTATGGAAAGTTTTGAGAACATTGTTTTGATGTTTAGTAAAAACAACACATTGTTTTGGGTATGTGTGCTATAAAATATTCACAGCTAAGATGTAGTTTGAATTCGAACATTGTATGTGTTATGTTTATTTGTCATATTATACATATATGTATGGAAATTTTGAGAACATTGTTTTGAGTGTTTAGTAAAAAAAGAGTAGTTTTATAAGTAAAAAAATTTATTTTCTAAGATGTATTCTTGAGTAATAACTCAACAACTTTGTATGTGTTTATTTATTTGTCATTAGAACCATTATAATATGCATAAAAATAAAGTTTTTTTGTATTTTGTTTAATAAAACACACATTGTTTTGAGTATGTGTAGATGTTCATCAAAACATAGATAAGAATGAAAATTCGGTTCTAAGATTATCTAAAATCTCAAATGGTTAGAATATAAAAAAAAGCGATTCGGATCTCTTTGATATTTGAAAGTTCATCAACTTGTTGAGCCAGATTTAAAACCTTTTGAAAAATTGGTTTCAAATTGGCATTTTTAAGTTTTCTAATCAAATATTTGAATTTTATAAAAATTTACCATTGCATTGTCTAACCGTGTTAGAAAGCCTTTATTTTCTTTTATAGTAAATGAGCCGTATAATAAGAATTGATATCCAAAAAGGAAAGAGATTCAGGTCATTTTATGAATCTTCTTATTTAAATCTTCCTGTATTCTGATTTAAAAATGGGCTTCCCATTCAATTTTCCAAGAGGCAATTTTACTTAAACCTGGCAGATTTGAATTAATGTTTTAAGTATTCTCACTCTGTTTCCCCTTTTGTTTCCATCATATTTATAGATTTAAGTTTCCAATATTGTATCTTCTATAAAGCGCTAAAATACCCTTAAACTTTTTGTAAAATAAACAAATTTATTAAAATAATTATATCTATAGAAATTATCAATTTTGTAATGAAAATTACTTTTAGATAATTATTAATTTGAACTAATATGTACATTATATATTACTTTCTAAATATATATGTGTTATTATTTTATTGATTAAATATATGTATGGTTTGAGATTTGCTAGTAGTCACGTTTTCATTATTGTATAAACTCAAATCACGCCAATTAATTTTGTATTCTTGCTATATTAAAATTCAAATCATTTCAACAGTGTACGCTCAATTGCTATAAAATAAAACAGCAACAACTGTTTCATTAATTTATTTTATTGTATTAAGAGTATTTGAGATTTAATTTTGGACCAGAATCAGTATATAGTATCAGAAACAAGACATAATCTACACTTTGTATAAGGTATTCTCTCTCTAGAAAAAACGCATCCTGAAAGGCGGAAAAATAGCATGTCGTTAAGGAGAATAGAAACATTTTTTCTTTCTTTCTCAACCTTGTTTTCTTGTCTCAAAAATTCTTTGGGTCAAATATATAAATCTCTAAGTTTCTGATTGAAGAAAAACGATCCAGCGTAATTGGAAAAATTCGATCAATTAGATGTTAAAACTAGAAATGCCTTTAGGGTACCGGAAGGAAACTTTTTCTTGTGTTTTATCCTTTTTTGAGTCTAATTATTCCGTCCGTTTGAGGTTGGAGATGGATGTGTAGAAGCAGTATATTGATAAAAAATATATATATATTTCTCAAAGAGCGATTAGGTTAAATAAAGGATTTCTAATCATCTTGTTTTGTTATTCTTAATATAACGAACAGAAACCTATTAAAGATAAAAGGTTAGGTCTAATGAGGTAATTGCTTTTGTAATCTAATACATTACTGTTCGCACTCATTTCCTCAAGAAAATAAAGACTTTACTTTTAGTTCAAATGAAAATCCAAATGAGAAATTTCAAGGATATTTATTCGATGCGGCAACAGAGTTTTCTATATCGGTTTTTGTACTTTCTTATGGGTTTAAATAGATTAAATAGAAATCCTCTATTTTCGTGAAAATTCGGATTATGACAAAAATATAGTTACTAATTGTGAAACGAATTTTAATGTCGAACAGAATCGGATTATTCCTAAGGATTTGTTCTGGGGCAGAAATCTTTCTATTATCTGTATCTGTTTTATTTGCAGTGATTGTCAAATTCATTTTCTAAGGTTGGAATCCTCTTTCGAAGGATTGAAAAATCTTACAATTCAATCAATCATTCCAGTTTCCTTTTTGGACAAATTCTCCATTTTAATTATGCTTAGATGTACTAATACCTTACCCCATTCATCTGTGGTAAACCCATTGTGGGTAAAGATGCCTCTTCTGCATTTTTTCGGTTCTGTCTATAAGTATTGAATTGGAAGAATTTTGATAGTAAAAAACAATTTTGAATCAAGATTTTTATTTTCTTATATAATTCTCATGTATGTGAATACGAATCCATCGTTTTCACGGAAGCCTTTATTTACGATTACATCTTAAAGTAATTTTGACGAATTTTATTTATGGAAAAATACAAATTTTTTATCTTTGTTAATATTTTCCGGCGATCTTAGGGTTGGTAAGTTTTCTACATTATGTTTTCATGGAAAATATTCTGAAATAAAATACATGATGATAAATGGAAATATTACGTTAATTTATGGCAACGTTATTTTTTCCGTTGGTTTCTTCAATTATTAATATAAATCAATTATAAAAAATTTCGAATTCTGGCATCTTCAATTTGGATAAATCGCTACGGTAAATGTAACCATTTCGTAATGTTAGAATAAAATGGATGCAAATCCAATTTCTTTATTATTGGGTCTTGAAACGGAAATTTTGTAATGTATAGCGCATCGTATTAGAAAACGACGGAGAATTCATCAATACGATATTCTCAAGGGATTTTGCGTTTTGCAGAAATATTTCTCATTAACCCGGATATAAAAAAAAAAAGAATTTGTATCATAAAATGTATACTGTCTTTGGTTATTCAAAGGCTCGTAAAAAAAGTCTGACGGCTTAAGGTCGGGTATACAGGCTGGGGATGATAAGTTTTTCTTTTTTTTTATCTCTAATATATATCGAGTGCGGGTTTTTCATTGGATACTGTATGGCTGATTGGTCACAAATATATTGAGGCAAAGTTAAATTTTACTAAGTTTTAAGGGAGTACAAAAATAAATTATTTTGCTTATGTTTTATGTCTGTTATTCGTTTGTAACAGTAGTCTGGGATAAAATCCTGGTATTGAATTTGGTCTATTTATAAGGTCCAAAGAAACTTAGGTTTCATTTACATACCTGTAATTTTAATGGTCGGTTTGGGGAGGGTTTTTATTTTTTTCGGTTTATAAGGAAATTATATCCATAATTTTCGGGTTCAGTCGGATCCACGGGTCAGATATAATTTTAAATATATTCATAGATTAATTTCAGGTCTATAATTTATAATTTATCTCATCGGAAAAAATTTTTCAGAATTTAACTAAAATAAACATATTCATTTTAAATTTAACATTTATAATCTATATTTTACTTTCAAACTTCAATGTATACTTATAATTTTATAAATTTCAAACTTAGATTATTAAATAATGACAAAGATTGTTAATAATTTTTAAGTCGGTTTTGAATCGGTTCTTATCGGTCGGTCTATTCAGTCGAGTTCTTTTCGGTCGGTTCTTTTCGGTCCAAGTCCATTCGGTAGAAAAATTTTAGACCCAATAGGTACTTGTAAATTTTCGGTTTGAATCGGGTATTTTCGGATCGGTTATTTTCAGATCGGTTTGGTTCGGGTTTTGGTCGAGGTTAAAATGCCCAGGCCTAGCCAACATATTGCTCAAAGTAGATTGTGATAGGATATATATATATATATATATATATATAATCTTGTTTACCATTAGACTTGGATATAGTTGTGTTGACTAATACAATCATTCCCTGGCTGGTTATGTTCTCATCGTTTTGGTAACCATCCATTCGCATCATCAAAAAAGCTTTGTTTTCTATTCAACAAGAGCAATCTATGTGTGGATTATTCTCCATGGGAACCTTTTTAGGTTATCAAAATTTAAGTTGAGATCTGTTACTAAAATGATTCCTTGTTGTGGTTAGTATATTCTTGAGGATTTTCATCTGGTGACTGAACATGATAAACTTATGGAAGACTCATATTATTGTCTACATATCTATATATCACTCTGCTTCAAGACTACTTTCAGTATAATGGGAGTTTTATGGCAACAATAATTACCTAACTGAATTAGATTGTCAAAACATTCAATGAAATTTTTTTGAATGCGTCTCAATACGATTAAATTTTGTTGCCATATTAATAATGCAGTCGTCACAGAGAATAATAAAGATTTGCTATAACCAGAACTAATTTCTATTTTTATATTGCACTTGTCATTGTTGTCAACAACAGAAAATCGGAGGGGCTTATTGTAATATCGGTAAAAACATTGTGTTAATTAAAAAAATTGTGAGTCGGAGCTTCTCGTCGGGGGCGGTTAGAGAGAAGATCGGATAATGTGGGAGTCGATTTGCCTGACGCTTGCGGCCACCGCCGGTAACAATATCGGCAAGGTTCTTCAGAAGAAGGGCACTATCATCCTCCCTCCTCTCTCCCTCAAGCTCAAGGTCCTCTCTCTCTCTCGATTGCATGCTCTCTCAGATTCTCAATTTCCATTTGATTTGGTGGATCTCTCAATCGAATTCGATGATAAATTACTGTATTTGAGAATTGGATCGGAGTTAACTTTTACTTCTTTGTGTATTGCTTTGTTCTATAACAATCTTATCCATATTGTGATTCAAACCATTGGGGAGGTTCCGATGATCAATGGGAAGCGCACATTTGATCATCATTTGTTTATTTTCAGGTGATAAGGGCATATGCTGTTAATAAACCATGGGCGTTAGGTTTTCTTATGGACATTTTCGGGGCTTTGTTGATGCTCAGGGCACTCTCTCTTGCCCCTGTAAGTCTACACTTCTATTTGGATGGCAAGATAGTGTTGTGGCCTTTTTGTTATCTGGCTTTTGATGCCTACCTGATGAGACATTCCTATCACCTATACCTGTAAATGATTTATTGGCTCTGCTGACTGTGGTACTCTCTGTAGGTGTCTGTTGTTCAGCCAGTCTCCGGATGTGGACTTGCCATTCTTTCCGTCTTTTCTCATTTTTATCTCAAGGAAGTCATGAATGTGGTTGACTGGATTGGGATTACCATGGCTGGCATTGGCACCATAGGTTTTCATTTTCTACTTACTGTTAGCTGTTTAAGATATTATAGGAAAAAAAATTCAGATTTGTCTTTTCCGCTGTAGGTGTTGGTGCTGGCGGTGAGGAGCAAAAAGCATCTTTGATATCTGTATTCCAGTTGCTCTGGCTAGCACTTGTTGTTGCTATCTTGTTTGTAGGTACCTTTCATCTATGGTATTCCATTAGAAAGTCTTCCTCTTTTCGCATCATCTCTGTTCATCTTTATGTTGACTTAGGGTTTTCTTTTTACCTGTATATCTCATTTTGAAGTCTGGCCATCAGAACAATTGGATTTAATATATTCTTTTACATCTTTATCAGATAATAGTATCACTTGATTGGTGTGTTAATGGCAGTGTTTCTGATAACTTAGTGTGTTGAATTTTTGCAACAAGGTACTACTAAATGCGTGGCTTCATATCTACAAACGCCAGCGCAGGGAGCAGGAGCTGGTATGTTATCCTCTAAGTTTTCTAATTTTTTAGACTTTGGAGCGACAAGAGATTGTATCAACTCTATTGTCATTTTCGTTATATTTCTCCTACCAAATGCACTTAGCCTTATTTTGGTGTGCAGATGGAATATGAAGTGGTGGAAGAAATCATATATGGTTTGGAATCTGGGGTTTTATTCGGGTATTTTTTAAACGCTACTTCCTATATATCCAGTAATATTTTCTGTTGATTTTCTAAATATATACGGACCAAATTGCTGATGTGTCTGCAGAAACATTTCAAAAGAGATTTCAAACTTTGTTTGAACTGTGTTCGTAGCTTGTTTCATAGCTGACAATAGTTTATACCTCGTTTGATCACAGGATGGCATCTGTAGTATCGAAGATGGGTTTTGTATTCGTGGAGCAGGGGTTTTCTGCAATGTTCATTCCCATGTGCATTTCGATTAGTATATGCTGTAGTGGAACAGGATTTTTCTACCAGGTAATTTTTCCTTGCTAGGCTTTTCTAAGTCCTCAGTCTTATCTCTGCATTCGAGTGAGGAATGCACCGTTGTGTATAGCATAAAAGGATATTTAGTTCATCATAACTCTAGTTTTCATCTATTTACAGACTCGGGGACTAAAACATGGGAGAGCAATAGTAGTATCCACTTGCGCTGCAGTGGCGTCAATTGTAACAGGTGTGGTTGCAGGAATGTTTGCTCTTGGTGAGAAATTGCCCACTTCACCATCTGGGCGGCTTTTACTTCTCCTGGGATGGTAAAGTTATATTATTGTATTATTATCAGAGATGAGACATCGTGCACAGTGAGAAAAATTGCAAAAAGATGTCTCTAAAGAGAGTTTGCCACGTAGCATTATGTGCATGAACATAAAACAAATTGTAAAACTATATGTGGATGATGGGAGTCTTGAAACTTTTTTGGGCAGGGTACTGATCATGCTAGGCGTTGTATTACTTGTGACTTCATCACGACTTATCAGACATCTTCCGAGGTCATTCAGGCGTTCCAGACAGACCAGTTTAGAAAGAGGTTTCAGCACAAGGCGGACAGCTTCTAACGTATCGAAAGATACAAACCCAAGTGCGGTTATTCAAGCAGCAACATTGCACCATCTCTTATCAACCCCATCGAAAGAGAAAGACTAATGCTTTTGAGAAAACACAACCAAGGAATATTACTGGGGGGTGTGTTCGGCTCTACACAGTTTTTCTCCTGAATTTTGTAAACAAAAGGTGTCAGATTTTTCAGGAGTTCATCTCATTGATGTTCTAGTTGTGGGAACAGTTTAAAGTCAAGAGCTTTGGATCAATTTACGATGTTACTTTGGTATCTGAAATGTGAAATGAGTTCCACTTATTATGTGGCTCTAATTGTGCAAACTGTGATTTTTGTAGACACGACAATCGCATTCTGATGTCAAAAAAAGGCAATCGCATTCCGACTAAAGACCAACTTGTTTTATGTTATAATGTTATTGTTTTCTGTCTTTTTCTTATATAAAAGACATTTGATAATTTGAAAGATCTTTTGAGTTTTGTCTTTTGATGCCCGGTTCTAGTTTCAAATCCAAGCTTGAATATTTTGTGATGTATTGTATCTTCAAAGATTTTCTTCCGTGGATTTTTTTTAATATATTTTTGTACATATTGATTGATAATACCTTGAGAAAAAGAAGAAGATAATGATGTGCAAGTAGGTTGTCGGTACTGAAAGTGAAAAAGACCGGTTAACCAATTTTTAGAGGAGAAAAAGATGGGAGTGAGATGATACATAATGCACGAGAAACCGAACATCAAATTAGGTTGGGGCTTAACCTATATTTGGTACCAAATCAGGACATACGTCAAAACTGAGGGAGACAATTATGTTTGACAATGAAGTGACACACTCACATCTTTTTACTATTTTAGTCTTTTACCATCTCTTTTTTTTTTGTTTTTTTTTGTAACAAGTCTTTTACCATCTCTACTTTTCTTTTCCTTCACGTTGATCACAATCCCCACACTCCCCCATTCAGCTTTTTATTTTACTTTTCGGCCCCCTCACTAAAATAATATATTATTTTTCATTTTTTCTAAAATATAGAAAATAAATATTATTTCATTAGTAAACTAAAATAATAAAACCATATACATTGGCCGTTGGATTTTTCAACAATCTATTTTTATTTTTAACTTTCGCCTCATACTTTTTTTAGCAAAAAAAAAACTTTCCCCTCATATTCTTTCTTTTTCACTTTATTTTTTATTCTACTTATCCTTTTCATGTTTTTGTTTAGAAACTTATGATAAATAAGATTTTTATATATGTCCAAAACGTATGAAATTATTTTCTATTTGTAGAACACAAAAAGTAATTTTTAAATAAAATAGTTAAAAAATAAATTCATTTGCTGTAGTATAAGTACCTAAAGTAATCAAAATGAATACAGTTATTTGTGGACTCAAATTTAACTTAACATATTGAAAAAAATTCAACACCAAATAATACATGTGTCGTTTAACACCTTCAATGTAAGATTTCAAATGTTGAAATAAAGATTCAACACTACCATTTTATATAGTCTAAGCTACTCAAGGGTTTAAGACATCAAACTAAATCCATCATCCAGTTTAAGACTTCAAAGCTGAAGAAGTCTTGGATGGATGAAAAGTTCCCATTACATATTGGTAGTCAAAGATTGGCTTAAGAAACTAATGAGAGTAAAATTTGATGAGCTTGAAAAATTGACAAGGACATGCTAAAGTGATACTAATTATGTGAGTACAAATGGGATCCAATGTGAGGATTGAATTTATTTGAATCCGTCTAAATTTATTTGAATCTGTATAACTAATGGTTTTCACTTTGGATTGAAGGGAAAGCAATTATGGAGATCACATGAAATACATTGTTTAAAAGAACTTCAATATGACTGGACTTGTTGATTGTAGTTTAACTATATCTATACGTTAATTCTGGAAATGTCTTATATTTCTATGAATCAGTAAAAAAGTCAGCACTATGAAGAAGATAGACTAGCTATTAAGATTGATATCTGAGAGATGCAGGAGTTCTCCAACCACCGCGGTACGATGTCTTACAAAATTGGAAAATTTATTATTTTTCAAGATAATGGTATTTTCGTAAAGAGAAAAAAAAATAGGGTTTGAAAAACTATAAAACAAGGGTATAAAATTATAGTTTTCTTTATTCACATAATCAATATACAGTCTTTAAATGGGTATTTGGCTTAATTCATTTTTGCTCTTAAATATTTTTTTCTTCAAATTGATATCTGAGAGATGCAGGAGTTCTCCAACCACCGCGGTACGATGTCTTACAAAATTGGAAAATTTATTATTTTTCAAGATAATGGTATTTTCGTAAAGAGAAAAAAAAATCGGGTTTGAAAAACTATAAAACAAGGATATAAAATTGTAGTTTTCTTTATTCACATAATCAATATACAGTCTTTAAATGGGTATTTGGCTTAATTCATTTTTGCTCTTAAATATTTTTTTCTTCAAATTAATTTACGTTTGTTCATATAACACTATATTTCTAATTTCATTTGGTGTTTACACATTGCAATGATAACGTGTGCATGCTAATTGATGTATATTTGTCTAGCTAGTTTTGTTTCTATCTTCTTTTTTGGTTAAAATCTTAGAAAAGGCTTCGTGGTTGGTGGTAAGCAGACACTAACAGTTTTGTTGCACTCATTTTAAAGAGATAACAATACTTTAAAAAGAATTAAAGAATACATCAATCTTTGACCAAATCTTTGTTAAACCCTTTTTTATTACCAACTAAAAAAACGTTTTAGTGGAAGCACCGTAAACTGGTTAAGTTTTAAATATTTCTACACACATGTATGAGTTCAAACCCCAGACTATACAATTTTTTGCAGATTATAGGAAATTCAGGTTTCAAGTCCCGGAGAAAGTGATTTATTAAACAATTATGAAAACTATGGAAGAAATGCTTACAAGAGATTTTCGACATGGTGCAAGTAAATCTAGTTAGATGTGGATATTCATAGGACTGCTTAGGTGATGCAGTTAGGCGTAGAATCTCACAAGACAGGTAGTATTGTCGGTTGTCGAATCGTCTATGTAATTTTTTTTATATCAATAAATCAGCGTTATAAAAAAATTAATAAATCAGCGTTATAAAAAAATACTTATAGAAATGTTTTTATTGTGATTCAGAAAACAAAAGTGAATTAAAAAAAAGTAATGTTTTTATTACAAAGTACTAACCAACCTTAGCTTAATCAAAATGATCCAACATAGAAGAAAGAAAGAGAGACGCACATATCCAAATCATTCCCCACCACAAAAGGCACTACTTAGCAAAAAAGAAAAAAAGAAGAAACGCATCATCAATGACACACATCATTCACATTTTTTGTAAGCCATCGAATAAAACAAACAAAAGGACACTCCTATTCTAATGGACATCCACTATGATACGACACTTGTGTGGGACATTTCTGCATCTCCCACAATCATAAAGATTCCTTCTTTCTTTCTTTAGGAAACCAAAATTATAACAAACAAACAAACAAAAAGGGTAGAGACTTCTGCATACAGAACATCCCAAGAAACCAAACTTAACTAACATAAAATCAGCAGCACTTTCATATTAGGGACTAAATGTGCTGTTTCAAATTGCAACAAGACTTGAGTTTTTCTTATACACACATTGTTGTATTCGGCAGGCTAAACTTGAAATGGAAGTAGCATATGCTATAAACCAATACTAATGTTTTTTCTTCTCATTGAGGCTTGCTTTGTTGTCCATGATAAGCTCCAAGCTCTTCAACTTTCCAGCTTTCGTGCGCGGCAACGTGCTTGTGTGAAGGTGTGTATTCCTGTCATGAATATGAAAACAATATTGGTGGAATCTGCAACATAAAACTCTCTACAAGAAACAAAGGGGAAGGCTAAGTAAGTCTATGTACCTCCATCTTCTCCACAAGCTCTTTGGCTGTTGGGGCAGAAACCACAATATTACGTGCGCCTGGTTTGATAAAACCTTCTTCAACGCCCGTGTCAAACAAAGCAAGCAAACTGTTATAGTACCCATCAACATTCAATAGACCAACCTGCAAGAAAACAAATCCCAAACAAAATCAACGTAGGGATTTAATAGTCTCTGCATCTTTTTTGACATAGCAAAGGGAACTGTAAGAATACCGTTTTCTTGTGGATGCCAAGTTGTGACCATGTTATCATCTCCAGCAGCTCCTCCATAGTCCCATAACCTCCTGAAACCAAAAAAAAAAAATCCATGGTTTTAGATAGTAAGAAACCAGAACTTTCAGCATCAAAAAGTTGCTTTGATTCGGTATGAAGACTTCTGTCTAACCAGGGAGAGCGATGAAGGCCTCAGCTTCTTGTGCCATTGCAGCTTTGCGTTCGTGCATGTCTGCAACCACTCTTACATCTCCAACAGTCTCACCAGATATCTGATCAGACCCAAGTGATAAGATATGATAAAAGACAAACCATGAAATCACCAAATCTAACTAAAAACTATTTTTACATCACTCTTAGTCCTCTCCTGTGTCCATATGAACGCACACAATAACCAAGTGGAAGCGCAAAGAAATGAACGACGTTGAAATACATTCATCATTAGATAAACTTCAAAAAACTCAGGCCAAGTTTGTTACTTTCCCTGGAAGAAGTTGAGATTTTAGAAGAGGAAACATACCTCAATTGGCATTAAAGCTTTGGGAATAATCCTGCAATTACATTGAATCCAGTGAGAAACAAATAAAAGGAGATTGTAAGAGCTATCATGCTGTTTGGAGACTATTAAGAAAAAAAAAAACTAACCCGAGTACATGGAAGCCACCTTCATAAACTCTCCTGGAAATAAGACCCATCAACCCAACACTTCCTCCTCCATAAACCAAGTCTATCTTCCTCTTCACCTACACATAAACAAAAGAATATACATTCAGAAAAACAGAGCAAGACACCTATTATTTACACCTCATAGTCTCTAATAGACACCAACACAAACCCATTTGTATGAAAGCCATGTTGAACGAACAAGGAAACTTAAGAAGTTGGTCTTTAGGTATTCAAAAACAGAGTAAGCTCTGTCTTTTCCGAAAAAGGTGAGTTCTTTCTCTGATGTTTAGAAAAGTTTATGTTTTTTAATCGTAAAACCAAACGAGAGCAATGATAAGAAGAAGAGAGAAGAGAACAAACAAGTTCATTGCCGAGTTCGATGGCAGCGTCACTGAAAACTTCTCTGTGACCAGAGTGGCTTCCGCAGAAGACACAGATTTTTCTGAATCTGCTTCTCTTGTTGTCTTCTTCCATTGATGGATAAAAGTGGCACAAAACGAAACCTTTTTTTGTATGTGACGATATTATAATAGCGGATGCAAACAAATATCGAAATATCGCTTAGTACAAAACAAAACAACAACTCTTAATCATAAACAAAGAATCGGTAAAGAGTATTTAAATTGTTTTTTTTTCTTATGTGTCAGATTCTCCATGGTTTTTAGGATCATTTTTCCATTGATTTAGGTAATTTTGCCTATTTTCATGTTTTTAATAATTTTAACTGATGAGTCATCAGTTTATATTTATATTAATTAATACTATTATTTGAAACTTTATTAAATAATAGAGATAAGGATAATGATAAAAGTCTAATTTTTTTTTTGAAATCCAATCTTTAAGTTCATATTTGTTATAGGATATGTAGAATAATATACATAATTAATTTGTAAGAGATTCTATAGTTCTAGGATTAATCAATAGTATTCTCCATTGTTTTATGTAATTTTGCTTATTTGTATGTTTTTAATAATTTTGAATGACGAGTCTTCGATTTAAATTTATACTAATTAAATTAAATTAATACTATTAGTGAAAACTTAATTAAATAAATAAAGATAAGGATTATGATTAAATTCTAAATATTTTGTTGAAATCCGGTCTTTAAATTCATAGTTGTTATAGGATATGTCATATAATATACATAATTAATTTGTAAGAGATTTTAATTAGTGGAATATCTATCATATGTAAATACTATAGACTATGTGTTCATAATTTTATTTGTATTCTTCAGTTTTTCTCAAAGAAAAAAAATATATAAGTTGGATGTCACTGTAATGAATTCAATGGCTTCCCGCAATATCGCCGAATAATATCATTTAAATATTACTTACGGTAAGTATATTTCGTATATATTTAAAATTTATAATAATTGTGAAAATCAAATTTGTTAGTAACAATCTATAGAAAACTGTTGATTGGTTAACAGTGGAAGAACAAATTAAATTTTGTTATATTATATTAATCATTTTAAAACATGTATCTTATAATTATGAAAAAATAAAAAACTACCATATATTATTACACACATATCTTATAACAAATATTATTTTAAAGATTTGGTCTAGCAAAATATTTAGCTTTTTATCCTAATATTTATTTTTACTTATCTAATAAAGTTTCAAATAATAATATAGATTTAAATTGATGACTCATTATTCAAAAACATTAATAACATGAAAAATAAATAAAATTACCCAAAACTATGGAAAACATGATAAACAAGCAAATTTACTTTCCATTAATTAAAACATATTAAAAATTGATTGATGTTTATTACACACATATCCTATAACAAGTATTATTTTAAAGACTGGGTCGAGCAAATTATTTAAAATTTTATCATTATCTTTTTTTTTTTAAACTTATTTAATAAAGTTTCAAATAATAATTAATATAGATGTATTATTTTTATTTAATGTTTAATATAATAAAATAAAATTTAATGTTATTCTTCCATTATAAACCAATCAAAATTTCTCTATCGATTTTTATTAACAAATTTAATTTATCAAATATTATAAAATCAAATATATACAAAATTTATTTACCACAAATATATTTCAAAGATATCATTCCGCGAAATCGCGGGAAATCATCTGGTTAAAATTAAAAAATGTTATGACGTGCGTAGATATCGCGAACAGAAGAAGCCCACATGAGCCTACCTTCGTCCAACGCCAATCTGTCGCCCTAAAGTCTTTTTGTATATTTATGATAAAGCCACATGCTTATATTTTATCCAATTCATTAATTAACATGTTTTGTTGTTGGTTTTCAAATCCTAAAGAGTGTATTCATCTATTAACATGTTTTGTTGTTGTTGTTTTACATACATGCAAACAATATGAAGTTTCTTATATTTTTCTTTTGTATGTGGGAAATTACTGGGTTTGGTTTCCGAGTCCTTTGTTGATGTTGTTGATGAGTTTTACTCCTCACCAATACTTTGTAGAATATTTTTCATTCTTTAAACAAAAGTAAATATATCTACCAGGAAAAAAAATATATATATACAAGGGAATATATTATATGGAATATGTTACGTCTCTTCGTTTTCATTGACCGGAATGTTTTCCCAAAAAGTATTCGTTTCATCGACGCCAGTACCTGTTTCTGCGTCTGCGATATTGGAAATTTGTCTGGGTATGACAGTCGTAATTGTTGGTCGGTTTGTTCTACTCTGCTTTTTTTTTGTTTCTTATATCTTATTTTTTCTCATTATTCAGAAAATACTAAGCCAAAGTAAATAGGAAACAAATGTTAGATTAACTGGATTTCTTATCTCCATACTTAACCAGCAATGATGTGCATCGTGCAGGGGATACTGATGCACAAATGATCGACCATGTGACTAGAGACATTCTCCAAAGGCTGACTAGTTCATACTTGCATTTACCAACACATGCCGTTGGTATTAGTTCACGTGTAGGCCGTATCAAGGAGCTAATGTGCTTTGGTTGGTGTTTAGATTGTCGGAATCTGGGGAATTGCTGGGATAGGTAAAACAACCTTAGCCAAGGCTGCGTTTAACAATTTATCACATCGTTTTGAAGGAACAAGTTTCCTAGAAAACTTTGGAGATTACTTCAAAAAACCTGAAGGGAAGTTTCATCTTCAAAAGAAGCTTCTGTCGGATATCTTAAGGAGGGACGACGCTGTGTTTCACAACATGGACCATGCAGTGAAACAGAGATTTCAAAACAAAAGGGTACTCGTTGTAATTGATAATGTTGAAGACATGGTCCAGCTTCAATCTGTTGCAATACATTTGAGCTGCTTTGGTCCAGGAAGCAGGATAATCATTACAACCAGGAACAAGCATCTGTTAGAGCAGCTTGACGTAGTAAATATATATTCACCAAGGAACTTAACCCTGATGAATCTCTTGATCTTATAAGCTGGCAAGCCTTTAGAAGTAGTGAGCCTCCTGAAGAGTTTCTCCAGCTCTCGAAAACCCTGGTTGAATACTGTGGACTACCATTGGCTATGGAAGTCTTGGGTGCTTTTCTCTACAAGCGATGTATTTCCGAGTGGAAAAGCACGTTGGAAAGAATACCTGATGATAACATTCAAGCAAAGTTTCAGATCAGCTTTGATGCGCTAAAAGCCTCACAAAAAGACATATTCCTAGATATCTCTTGCTTCTATATTGGAATGGATAAAGACTATGTAGGTTGCATCTTGGATGGATGCAAATTAGATCCTGGCATTGGACTCAGTGTGCTAAAGGAGAGGTGCCTCATTATGATCCCTGATAACAGGCTGATGATGCATGACTTACTACGAGACATGGGAAGATATATTGTCCAAGGAACATCTCTGAAGAACAGCGAGAGATGGAGTAGATTGTGGGACCGGGATCATGTTATAGATGTCTTGGAAAATTACTCTGTAAGGAACAAAAGTCCTATGCATTCTCTGTCTCAACCAAAGAGACTTAAGATAACAATTTTAACTAATGAAATTGTTTGTTTAATATCAGGGAACAGATGCAACTGAAGGACTCAGTTTGAAGGCTGAAGTTACGGCTGTTGAGAACTTGGGCGTTAAAGCATTTTCAAATCTACGTAAATTGAGACTGTTACAGCTCAGTCATGTAGCACTCAACGGAAGCTATGAAAACTTTCCAAAAGGTTTACGATGGCTTTGTTGGCTTGGGTTTACTGAGGAATCTTTCCCTATAAACTTACATTTGAGAAGTTTAGTTGTCATGGACATGCAGAAATGCAACCTTAAACGACTTTGGAATGATCAGAAGGTAAAAGTATTATTTATAATTTTAAGGTTACTATGAAATCAGAAAATATATTTATCATTGTGGAGGTTTGACTCTTTGATTTTTGTTCTTTTTTTCGAGAAACCTCATGTGCCCCTTAAGGAGTTAAAGTACCTTGACCTCAGTCACTGTATCCATCTTATAGAGACTCCAGACTTCTCTTATCTCCCAAAACTTGAGAAGCTGTTCTTGATAAACTGTCAAAGATTGGTTAAAGTTCACGAGTCCATAAAGTTTCTTCAAGGAAGCCTGATTCTATTAAATCTTAGTGGTTGCATCAGTCTTTTGAACTTCCGTTGGATCTCTATACGTTGAAGTCGCTGGAAACCTCATTCTCTCCGGATGCTCGCAGATTGAGAGATTGGATGCTGCTTTAGGTGAACTGGAGTCCTTGATAACTCTTAGAGCTGATTATACTGCTATAACGCAAATTCCTTCCTTGAGTGATCAACTGAATAAACTGAAAGAGTTATCTCTTCATGGCTGCAAAGAGTTCTAATGAAATCTCTCATGTAGCTCTCTTTAGGCCGCTCTCATTGACTGGTCTAAGCTGCTTGAAGACTTTGCGTTTAGGTTCTTGCAATCTATCTGATGAGTGGGTTCCTGCAAATCTTGGGAGTTTGTCTTCTCTCTAGGAATTTGACCTCCAAGGCAACAACTTCCGTAATTTGCAAGCCGATTTTGCTTGTCTGTACAGATTCTTAACTTGGATAATTGCTCAGAACTTCGATCCATGTTTAGTTTACCAACGAAGATGAAGTCTTTATACGCGAGGAACTGTACTGTGTTGGATAGAACTCCAGACTTACAAGAGTGCTCGGTGTTGTAATCATTGCACCTCACGAATTGTTACAATCTTGTTGAGATTCCAGGGCTGGAGAAACTGAAGACGGTTGGAGTCATCCACATGAAAATGTGCAACAAAATACCATATACTGACAGAGAAAAAATCATGCAGGTATTTCTCTATGCCTCTTTTCTTATATTAAACTGTTCCAGATTTTTTTTATGCCAAAGTAGCAACCTTACACTTTTTCACTTACAGTTCTGGTGACCAGGAAAGTGTCCTTGGTTGTGATTATATTGATGGTCTTTATGTTACAGGGATGGGCTGTCCCTGGCAAAGGGGGAATTTTTGTCCCGGGATCAAGCCTTCCAAACTGGGTTAGATTCAAGAATGAGGCGCATTTAATCTCTTTCACTGTCCCTTAACCAACTTTGAATTTTGATCTGGTCGGGTTTACCTTGTGGACAACATACGCAAGTCAACAAGATGATGTGTTGTCTACATCCCCTCCAGAGATCACATTGAAGAATCAGACCAAAGGATATATTTGTCAAACTCCAGGAACATATCACATTCGTATGTATCGTGACAAACACATCTGGCAAGGGTACATTCAAATGAAGATTTCTTGTAAGAAACAAGGGATCAAGTGGAAATCTCTGTGGATTTTGGAGATCAAGTCACCATTCTTGACACAGGACTAACTCTTGCTTACAGAGAAGTCATTGAAATCCCAAATGAACAACCCTACTGAAACAGATGATATAGTTGATAATGAACAACTGACTGAAACAGATGATGAAGTTGATAATGAACTAGTCATAGATGAAAGTCAAAGAAGACCTCACAGGTATGTTATAATTTATACAATATAACAAAGAGAGCTTCACCGTATGATTTTGACTTATGGAGTTTTTAAATTATTTTGTCTCTTCTCTTGTCATTTGGGTTCCCAGAAAAGTGGGAATGGGGTTAAAGACACTTCTAGGGGCGTTTGGTTTGTTGGCATTCATTGTTGTTCTTGGAAAACATGGTAGACCCCGGCGCCGTCACTACCACCTTGGCAGGAATAAAGTCGAAAACGATAAGGAGAAAGATGCTACGCCCCACTTTTTCTCTTTTTAAATTACTAGTTCTGAATGGTTTCTTGATCTAGCTATTGATTTCGGATTTGATGGTACTGAATCTTAATAGAACGCTTGCTGGTGTTATTCCAAAATGGTTTGGACAGTAGAAGCAGAATGAACATTACAACAAGAAACATGCACTTGTTTAAAGCAGCTTGACTGGGAGAAAACATCTACTCGCTGCTGAAGGGAGTTTTATGGTGATGAATCACTCTTCTCTTCGGTTCTTTCCCATTTGGACGACATTTATTCATTCCAATAATACTTTTCAAAAACATATAACAATAATTATGAGAATAAACAATGCCAAGCTGAAGTTGATTGAAATATTGAGACAGGTTTTGCTCTTACTTACAAGGTATCAAAGACAAATGTAAACGCAATAGTTGAGACACCTTGTTTTTACAAACTTTCATTGATTCAGTTTCATTATGAGTTAGTTAATGAGACAATATGATCATGGAAACAATTTAAACTTTTTGGTCAAAATACTTCAGCGTTAGTGTCCTGATAGATAATGGGATAGTGAGGCTGTGAGAGCCACCCGTCCAAATCAGACTCCCAAAAATGTAAATAGAATTGGCTTTGTGCTTTGTGAGTTATGGAGACAGTGACTTGGTGGCTTAGTTTCTTAACTCTGGAATTAAAGATCAATCTGTTGGGTATGACAGGAGATTTTGACACCCATAGGAGGCTGGATAATATACTGTTAGATTTTTTTAAAAACCCAATTTAATGTTTTGAACTTAAGATGTTTTTTGAAACAAAACAGAAACTAATGACACACGAATTAGTGACCAAATTCTTTTGCCCTCTAACCAAAACCATCTTCCACGATTTATTATCAATCAAATAACTAACTATACAAACGCGCACTAATCCGCGTCTTTCTTAAGTTCAAGTACAATATGCAAAATAGATCAAAAACGAAGAACAAGACTTGAATCTTAGACTTGAACTTCTCTAAGTTGCTCTCTTGAATTTTTTTTATTCTCTTAATTGCTCTTTCTCCCTGATGTGTATTCTTTTGCAAGTTGTATTCGAGTATGCTGTATGCAGCTCTCTATTCTCTTCTATATTACAATCGAGTATGTCTCGATCGACTTTAAATACCAAAAACGTAGCCGGTTTAGTTGTTCACAATTAGAGGTAAGTAGCCCAATTACTAATCAATATATTGGTTTCATATTTGGGCCATAGAATAAATGATTTAGGCCCATAAACCTACAATCTCCACACCTCGAGTGTTGGTGTCTCCATAGCTTTCTTTCACTGAACAATCCAAACTATCAACCAAAAATTCGACCGGAATTTTCAGCGTAACCGGTGATCTCCATGGCATCTCGAGACTACCTTCCTTTCTCCGATCTCGACTCAGAAACACATCCCGACATGCAACTGGAACTCCGGCGAATCTTTGCAGCCCACGGCGATTTCATCCGGAGACCTTCAAATTCGAGTCTGCCTCCGCAGAAGGTAAATCCCTAAATCGTTTCCAGCTTCTCTGAACGAGACATCCCGATCAGCAGTGTGAAAATTCTACTTCGTTTTCATCTGATTCTACTGCGTTTGCTGCTGACAGAGAAGAGAATCAATGTTCTTCGTAATCTAATAATGACTCTCAGCTGCACACTGTCGTCTATTTTCGAAATCGGCTACTTCAATTGCAGTTTCTATGCTCCTTTGATTGATTCTCTCTGAGATGTCATTCTGTGAATCCTGAAATGTTTCTGTATTCTTGGTTTCACCTTTACAATCCCTTTTCACTGCTGCATCATCCGGGTAACTCTCTTCAATCTCTGATTTATCTTTGTCGACTTATTAATCCATCTCATGTGCACTGAGTGTTGTTGAATTGAACTTATTCTTGCATGTTTTGATGGAAGAACCCACGTTAGATCACAAACAATAATTAAAATATTAACTCTATGGTCATAGAACATGAATCTCATCTTTCCAATGATTAAACAAATACTAACATCTATTAATTTTAACCAAAAATCATATGTTATACTTTTGACTTTTTATCTATTTTTAAAATTTATTTTGGTATGAATGATTTGATTACTTGATTTTTATATACAAATAAAATATGAAGAATATAATAACTAAAAATATTAGCAACCATGGTTATCCATCCACACGCTTTATGTTGAAGTTGCGATGCATTTAGCACAACCATTAGGAGCCCGACATTTACACGTGACTTGTCAGCGTCAGTCAAAGGAAGTAGACGCTAGTTTTAGTTGCACCTGCTAATCTGAATCCGATCTGTCTTGTTTCAAACTTCCTCTGGGTTTGATTGTTAGATCTGTCTGTCTGAGATCCGGTTCTGCGGTCCCGAAAGAGTACTAACCTGCCAAGGTTCGAAGCAAGTAAGCAAACAATGTTTTCAGATTCGTTTTCCACTTCATGTTGTCTTTGTAGAATCCAATATTGCTAAGTGTGTCTCACTGAATATACTTTTGTCAGGTATGATTGATTCCAGTGGACAAACTCGGGAGAGATGGAGCTACGATGTGTTTCTAAATTTCCGTGGACCAGATGTGCGCAAGGGGTTCGTAGGCCATCTCTATAAGAGTCTGGTGAGGTCTGGAATATACACGTTCAAGGACGATGAAGAACTAGCAAAAGGAGAAAGCATATCCACAGAGCTGTTGAAGGCCATTCGAAACTCAAAAATTCACCTTGTTGTTTTTTCCAAGAGCTACGTCTCATCATCTTGTTGCCTTGATGAGCTCGTGCACATTTTTCGATGCCGAGAGAGCGGCTCCGGGCAAATGGTGCTCCCAGTTTTCTACAAGGTTTCCCCATCAGATGTACGCAGACAACGTGGATCGTTTGGTGAATCCTTTGATAAACACCGTGGCCGTCATCCAGAGAGCAAGTTGCAGCAGTGGAGGGAAGCTTTAACGCAAGTTTCACATTTTCTGGGGTATCACAGTAGTAACTGTTGGTCGGTTCGTTCTACTCTGCTGTTTTTTTTTTGTTTTCAGAAAAACACTAAAACCAAATAAAAACAGGAAACAAATGTAACATTGACTATATTTCTTATCTCCATATATAACCAGCAAATGATCTTCATTGTGCAGGGGATAGTGATTCTCAAATGATCTACGAAATGACTAGAGACATTCTCGAAAGGCTGCCTAGTTCATACTTGCATTTACCAACATATGCTGTTGGTATCAGTTCACGTGTAGGCCGTATCAAGGAGCTAATGTTCTTTGGTTTGGAAGATGTTCAGATTATGGGAATTTGGGGGATGTCTGGGATTGGTAAAACTACTTTAGCCAAGGCTGCGTTTAACGAATTCTCACATCGTTTTGAAGGAAGAAGTTTCCTGGAAAACTTTAGAGATTTCTTCAAGAAACCTGAAGGGAAGTTTCTTCTTCAGAAAAAGCTTCTTTCGGATATCTTAAAGAGGGACAAAGTGTTCGACAACATGGATCATGCAGTGAAACAAAGGTTTCGCAACAAAAGGGTACTCGTTGTAGTTGATGATGTTGAAGACGTGGTGCAGCTTAATTCAGTCGCAATACATTTGAGCTGCTTTGGTCCAGGAAGCAGGATAATCATTACAACAAGGAACAAGCATCTACTTGAGCAGCTTGACGTAGAAAATATATATTCACCAAAGGAACTTAACGCTGATGAATCTCTTGAACTTGTAAGCTGGCATGCCTTTAAAAGAAGTGACACTCCTGAAGAGTTTCTCCAGCTCTCGAAAGAATTGGTTGAATACTGTGGAGGAATACCCTTGGCTATGGAAGTCTTGGGTGCTTTTCTCTACAAGCGATGCATTTCTGAGTGGAAAAGCACGTTGGAGTCGTTGGAAAGAATACCTGATGATAACATTCGAGCAAAGCTTCAGATCAGCTATGATGCGCTAAACACATTACAGAAAAACATATTCTTGGATGTATCTTGTTTCTTCATTGGTATGGATAAAGACTATGTAGGTTGCATCTTGGATGGATGCAAATTAGATCCTGGCATTGGACTCAGTGTGCTAAAGGAGAGGTGCCTCATTACGATCCATGATAACATGCTGATGATGCATGACTTACTACGAGACATGGGAAGATACATTGTCCAAGGAACATCTCTGAAGAACAGCGAGAGATGGAGTAGATTGTGGGACCGGGATCATGTTATAGATGTATTGGCAAACTATTCTGTAAGGAACAAAAGTCCCATGCATTCTCTGTTTTAACCAAAGAGACTTAAGATAACATTTAACTAATGAAGTTGTTTGTTTAATATCAGGGAACAGATGCAACTGAAGGACTTAGCTTGAAGGCTGAAGTTACGGCTGTTGAGAACTTTGAGGTTAAAACATTTTCAAATCTACGTAAGCTGAGACTGTTACAGCTCAGTCATGTATCACTCAACGGAAGCTATGAAAACTTCCCAAAAGGTTTACGATGGCTTTGTTGGCTTGGGTTTCCTAAGGAATCTTTCCCCATAAACTTACATTTGAGAAGTGTAGTTGTCATGGACATGCAGAAAAGCAACCTTAAACGATTTTGGAATGATCAGAAGGTAAAGGTATATTATTTATAATTTTAAGATTTTATGAAATCAGAAAATATATTCATCATTGTGGTGGTTTGATTCTTTCATTTTTGTTGTTTTTTTGAGAAGCCTCATGTGCCCCTTAAGGACTTAAAGTACCTTGACCTCAGTCACGCTATCCAGCTTACAGAGACTCCAGACTTCTCTTATCTCCCAAACCTTGAGAAGCTGCTCTTGATAAACTGTCAAAGATTGGTTAAAGTTCACAAGTCGATAGAGGTTCTTCAAGGAAGCCTTATTCTTTTAAATCTGAGTGGTTGCATTAGGCTTGGTGAACTCCCGTTGGAACTCTATACGTTGAAGTCACTGGAAACCCTCATTCTCTCCGGATGCTCGCAGATTAAGAGATTGGATGCTGCTTTAGGTGAGCTGGAGTCCTTGATAACTCTTAGAGCTGATTATACTGCTATAACACAAATTCCTTCCTCGAGTTATCAACTGACAAAACTGAAAGAGTTATCTCTTCATGGCTGCAAAGAGTTATGGAAAGACAGACACTACACCAATTCTGATGAAAGCTCTGAAGTAGCTCTGTTAAGGCCGCTCTCATTAAATGGTCTAAACAGCTTAAAGACTTTGCGTTTAGGTTGCTGCAATCTATCTGATGAGTTAGTTCCTGCAAATCTTGGGAGTTTGTCTTCTCTCGAGGAACTTGATCTCCAAGGCAACAACTTCCGCACCTTGCAGATGGATTTTGCTGGTCTTTTAAGTCTACAGATTCTTAAACTGGATAATTGCTCAGAACTTCGATCCATGTTTAGTTTACCAAAGAAGTTGAGGTCTCTATACGCGAGAAACTGTACTGTGTTGGAAAGAACTCCAGACTTGCAAGAGTGCTCGGTGTTGCAATCATTGCACCTTACAAATTGTTACAATCTTGTTGAGACCCCAGGGCTGGAGGAACTGAAAACTGTTAAGAGTCATCCACATGGAAATGTGCAACAACATACCATATACTGACAGAGAGAGAATCATGCAGGTTTTTCTCTAGGCCTCGCTTGATTCTTGATATCAAAATAGCAACCTTTCTCTTTTCAATTTAGTTATGATGACTAGAAATGTGTCCTTAATGATTTATATATGATAGAGAGAGAATCATGCATTGATTACTCTTTTTCTCTAAGCCTCTTTTGATTCTTGGTATTTTATGTGACAGGGATGGGCTGTGGGTGCCAATGGGGGAATTTTTTTCCCGGGATCAAGCCTTCCAGACTGGGTTAATTTCAAGGATGAGACACATTCAATTTCTTTTACTGTCCCTGAACCAACTTTGGATTTTGATCTGGTCGGGTTTACCGTGTGGACAACATACGTGAGTCAACAAGATGATGTGATGTCCGCATACAGTCCAAAGATCAAACTCAAGAATCAAACCAAGGGATATGTATGGAGTCGCAATCCAGCAACAGATCTCATTCGTATGTACCGTCAGCAACACATCTGGCAAGGGCACTTTTCAAATGAAGATTTGTTGTTAGAAACAGGGGATCAAGTGGAAATTTATGTGGATTTTGGAGATAAAGTCACCATTCTTGAGACGGGACTAAAAATTTCTTACAGAGAAGTCATTGAAGTCCCAGATGAACAACTGACTGAAACAGATGATGAAGTTGATGATGAACTAATCTTAGATGAAAGCCAAGTAATACCTCGCAGGTATGTTATAATTTTATACCATATAACAAAGAGAACTGCACAATATGATTTTGACTTATGAAGTTTATTTTCGTTCTTTTTTTTTTGTCTCTTCAGTTTGATTCCCAGGAAAGTGAGAATTGGTTTAAAGACACTTCTGGGGGCGTTTGGTTTGTTGGCATTCATTGTTGTACTTGGAAAACACGGTAGACCCCTGCGCCGCCACAACCACCTTCGCATGAATAAAGTTGAAAAGGAGGAGGAGAAAAATTTCACACTCCAAATTTTCTCTTCTTTAGATTACTAGGTTTCTTAATGGTTTCTTGATGTAGCTTATTGATTTTGGATTGATGGTTCTGAATCTTAATAGAACGTTTGCTGGTGTTATTCCAAAACGGTTTGGACAGTGTTTAAAGCAGCTTGAGTGGTACATCTAGTCACTGAAGGTGTTTGTTGGTGATAAATCTCTCTTCAGTTCTTTCCCATTTTTTTTTACAGTTTCTACCTTAAGGTTTACATTGTTGTGAAAATGATTATCTTCATTTTACCTTTAAATGATCCTCCCATGAATACTAATGATGGCAAAAAAGTCAGATGGCCTTGTAGGCGCTTGTTAAAGCAGGAGGGCATTTCTTACATTCAGTCTTCTATTTCTACTTTCTTGACATCGTGTCATTAACAAACTTTGAGTAGATGGATAAAATGGTACGAATATGATGACGTATATGATCAATCGGTTTTACATATTTTGAATACCAACACCTTAGCCGGTTTAGCTATTTCCCAGTTTTCATATTTTTCTTGTTATTGGGCTGTAGAGGAAATTAGACCAATTGCTAATCAATATATTGGTTTCAGATTTGGGCCATATAATAAAAGATTTAGGGCCATAAACCAACAATCTCCACTTCCTCGAGCACGATAATTTCTTTGTTGGTGGTGTCCATCGCTTTCTTTCACTGAACAATGCCAAACTATGAAGCAAAACTCGACCAGATTTTCTCTATCCGCAGATGATGATCACACGGATCTGCTCAACTTTGATCTGATTCTACTGCGTTTGTTGCTGACAGAGAAGAGAATCGATCAATCTTCCTAGTCTAATGACTCTTGAGTCCATTTTGGAAATCGCCTTACTTTCATTTTCCATTTGCGTGCAGCTGAATCTACCACTACCTACTAGTCGCTGATGCTACGACTTTTCACATCTTCGTTGCTTAGCAAATTCCATACTCCATTTACTCTTGGTCACGATAGTGAAAATCCAGAACACAGCTCTCACCATTCACTTTTGTCTTATCTGGTGTTTACCACATTGCTCTGAAATTCTCAGGTAACCATCAGAACCTTTCTGGAATTTCCTCTTCGTGAAGCGTTAAAATACTAACCCGTGTTCTTTTCTGTAATACCTTCTCTGAGGATCTACTTCATCTCCTTCGCCGCTATTCTGATGATTCTAGGTAACTCTCTTAACCTTAATCACCTCCTTCATTCCTTATTGTCTCTTCCTTTTTCTCTGAGACTTTCTTGAAACTTCACCCCTTTTGATTTTAATGATCTCTTCCTTGCAGTTTCTGATTCTCTCTGAGATGTCATTATCTGTGAATCCTGAAATTTCTATATCTTCCTTTTCAGAGATTCATTGCATCTCTTTGATCGTCTCTGCATAACCCGGGTAACTCTCTTCAATTTCTGAAATTTCTATATCTTCCTTGTTAATCCATTTGATGTGCACCGAGTGTTGTTGAATTGAACTTATTCTTGCATGTTTCGAGGAAGAACCCGTGTTAGATCACAATCATTATAATATTAACTTTATTGTCATAAAATATTAATCTCTACTTGTCCCACGATCTAACAAATACAAGCATCGATTAATTTTAACCAAAAAATCAATGTCACTTTGATTTTTTTTTTTATTATTTTAAAAATTTATTTTATTATGAATGATGTGATTACTTACTTTTATATACAGGTAAAACATAAGAATGCGATGAAGAATATAATTGGGAACCACACAACTATAGGAACCTGACCTTTACTTGCACTTGTTAAGGCATCATAATGGTAGAACTTCCATGAATTTCTCATATTTTTGTATTTTTTTCTCTTTAAAATTTTACAGCCATTAAACCATCATAATGTGATAAGTGATTGGTCTGTAACAAATGTTTCATGATTTGGAACTTCTGAGAGCTCCTCAAATATTAGTATTTTATTTAAAGTCGTTTTTTTATATTTTTTTCTTTAAATGATGAGAAACTCTCTTTGAGATATTTCTCCAATTGCATATTTACTTGTCTAAGGGTTTCACTAGTTTAAACACAGCGGTAGGCCTGAGACTTATTATCCGGGATTCGGATCCGATCCGAGATCCGTTCCGGATCCGCTCCAAAAATAAGATATCTAGGACGTCCGGATCCGAATCCAGATAGTAAAATCAAGGATCCGTCAAAACCAAATCCGGATATCTTAATTTTTAGGTCCAGATATCCGGATCCGTACTTTTAAAATATATTAAATTTTAAATTTTATTAATAATTATATTTGATATATTAATATTTATTCATAAAATTAGTTTTATAATACTCGTTGTAATTGATGATGTTGAAGACATGGTTCAGCTTCATTCAGTCGGAATATATTTGAGCTGTTTTGGTCCAGGAAGCAGGATAATCATTACAACCAGGAACAACCATCTGTTAGAGCAGCTTGACGTAGTAAATATATATTCACCCAAGGAACTTAACGCTGATGAATCTCTTGATCTTGTAAGCTGGCATGCCTTTAAAGAAAGTGAACCTCCTGAAGAGTTTCTCCAGCTCTCGAAAAACCTGGTTGTATACTGTGGAGGTTTACCCTTGGCTATGGAAGTCTTGGGTGCTTTTCTCTACAAGCAATGCATTTCCGAGTGGAAAAGCACATTGGAGTCATTGGAAAGAATACCTGATGATAACATTCAAGCAAAGCTTCAGATCAGCTTTGATGCGCTAAACGCCTCACAAAAAGACATATTCCTAGATATTTCTTGCTTCTTCATTGGGATGGATAAAGACTATTTAGGTTGCATCTTGGATGGATGAAAATTAGATCCTGGCATAGGACTCAGTGTGCTAAAGGAGAGGTGCCTCATTATGATCGATGATAACAGGCTGATGATGCATGACTTACTACGAGACATGGGAAGATATATTGTCAAGGAACATCTCTGAAGAACTGCGAGAGATGGAGTAGATTGTGGGACAGGGATCATGTTAGGGATGTATTAGCAAACTATTATGTAAGGAACAAAAGTCCTATGCATTCTCTGTCTCAACCAAAACTTATACAGGAGACTTGGGATAACGTTCAACTAATGAAATTGTTTGTCTAAATCAGGGACTTAGCATGAAGGCTGAAGGACTTAGCTTGAAGGCTGAAGTTACGGCTGTTGAGAACTTGGACGCCAAGGCATTTTCAAATCTACGTAAGCTGAGACTATTACAGCTCAGTCATGTAGCACTCAGAGGAAGCTATGAAAACTTTCCAAAAGGTTTACGATGGCTTTGTTGGCTTGGGTTTCCAGAGGAATATGTCCCCATAAACTTACATTTGAGAAGTTTAGTTGTCATGGACATGCAGAAGAGCAACCTTAAACGACTTTGGAATGATCAGAAGGTAAAAGCATTATTTATAATTTAAGCTTCCTATGAAATCAGAAAATATATTCTTCATTGTCGAGGTTTGATTATTTGATTTTTGTTCTTTTTTTGGGAGAAGCCTCATGAGTCCCTTGAGGAGTTAACATACCTTGACCTCAGTCACTCCACCCAGCTTAAAGGGACTCCAGACTTCTCTTATCTCCCAAAACTTGAGAAGCTGTTCTTGATAAACTGTGAAAGATTGGTTAAAGTTCACAAGTCGATAGAGGTTCTTCAAGGAAGCCTGATTCTATTAAATCTTAGTGGTTGCATCAAGCTTGCTGAACTCCCGTTGGATCTCTATACACTGAAGTTGCTGGAAACCCTCATTCTCTCTGGATGCTCGCAGCTTGAGAGATTGGATGATGCTTTAGGTCAACTGGAGTCCTTGACAACTCTTAACGCTGATTATACTGCTATAACCCAAATTCCTTCCTAGAGTAATCAACTGAAGAAACTGAAAGAGTTATCTCTTAATGGCTGCAAAGAATTATGGAAAGACAGACACTACACCAACCCTGATGAAAGCTCTCAGGTGGTTCTGTTAAAACCGCTCTCATTGAATGGTCTAAACAGCTTAAAGACTTTGCGTTTAGGTTCCTGCAATCTATCGGATGAGTTGGTTTCTGCAAATATTTGGGAGTTTGTCTTCTCTCGAGGAACTTGACCTCTAAGGCAACAAGTTCCGTAACTTGCAAACAGATTTTGCTGGTCTTTTAAGTCTACAGATTCTTAAGCTGGATAATTGCTCAAAACTTCTATCCATGTTTAGTTTACCAAAGAAGATGAGGTCTTTATACGCCAGAAATTGTACTGTGTTGGAAAGAACTCCAGAGTTACAAGAGTGCTCGGTGTTGCAATCATTACACCTCACAAATTGTTACAATCTTGTAGAGACCCCAGGGCTGGAGGAACTGAAAAGGTTGGAGTCATCCACATGGAAATGTGCAACAGCATACCATATACCGACAGGGAGAAAATCATGCAGGTCTTTGTCTAAGCCTCTCTTGATTCTTGATATCTAAGTAGCAGCCTTACTCTTTCTTCCTTAGTTGTGATGACTAGGAATGTGTCCTTGGTTGTGATTTATATTGATGGTATCTGTGTTACAGGGATGGGCTGTTGGTGCCAATGCGGGAATTTTTGTCCCAGGATCAAGCCTTCCAGAGTGGGTTAGATTCAAGAATGAGACTCGTTCAATCTCTTTTACTGTCCCTGAACCAACTTTGAATTTTGATCTGATCGGGTTTACCGTGTGGACAACATACGTGAGTCAGCAAAATGATTTGATGTCTGCATACACTCCAAAGATCACACTGAAGAATCAAACCAAGGGAGATGTGTGGAGCCGCAATCCAGCAACAGATCACATTCGTATGTACCGTGAAAAAATACATCTGGCAAGGCCACTTTTCAAACGAAGATTTCTTGTTGGAAACAGGGGATGAAGTGGAAGTTTCTGTGTATTTTGGAGATAACGTCGCCATTCTTGAGACATGACTAACTCTTTCTTACAGAGAAGTATACTGAAGTCCCAAATGAACAACTGACTGAATCTGATGATGAAGTTGATTATGAACAACTGACTGAAATAGATGATGAAGTTGATAATGAAGTAATCATAGATGAAAGCCAAGAAGACCTCGCATGTATGTTATAATTTGTACCATATAACAAAGAGAACTGCTATTGACACTCTCCAACATGCGTCTGTTGGTACATTTGGAAGACCTTCCCATGGATCTGTTGGTACATTTGGAAGGCGAGGAATGACAAACTCTTTAATGGGAAAGATGTATCCCCTATTGACACTCTCCAACATGCGTCTCTTGAGGCAGAATGTTGGAGGAAGGCTAATGAAAAGGAGGAAGCAAATGAGGATCCTGACGATTCCCCTACTACAGAGGCTGAGATAGTGTCCCCTTGGAACCTCCGAATCCCTACCTGTCAAATTGATGCATCATGGATCAATAATGGTAGTGTTAGTGGCTTAGGATGGAGTCTCAAGGATCAACTGGGCACAAAATACTTTGGATTGCGAGCGTGTAATAGGAGCCTCTCAGCTCTGCATGCTGAGATGGAAGGTTTACTTTGGGCAGTCTCATGCATGAGAGACAAAAGGATAACCTCGGTCCGTTTTGAGACGGACTGTTCGGACTTAGTGGACATGACTACAAACCCGATGGATTGGCCATCATTCGCGACAGAGATCGAGATGTTCCAGAGGTTCTGGAAGACTTTGAAGATGTGAGTCTGTCTCATATTCCTCGGAGCCGGAATGGTCGGGCAGACGCGTTAGCAAAAGAGGCAAGATCCAGAGGCTACATTTTTTCCCATATGGATCAGACCCGAACAGATTGAGATGCTCTTCGGAGGATCGGCTCGTCTGTTCTCCACTTGATCTAACCAAGATGGGTAATCGACAAAAAAAAAAAAAAAAACAAAGAACTGCACAATATAATTTTGACTTATGGAGTTTTTTAAATTATTTTATCTGTTCTCTTGTCATTTGGATTCACAGGAAAATGGGAATGGGTTTCAAGACACTTCTAGGGGCGTTTGGTTTGTTGGCTTTCATTGTCGTTCTTGGAAAATATGGTAGACCCCTGCGCTGCCACAAACACCTTCGCAGGAATAAAGTTGAAAAGGATAAAGATGCTACACTCCACTTTTTCTCAATTTAGATTTTACTAGGTTTCAGAATGGTTTCTCGATCTAGCTATTGATTTTGGTTATATGGCTCTTAATCTTAATAGAACGCTTGGTGGTGTTATTCCAAAATGGTTTGGACAGTGGAAGCACAATGAACATTACAACAAATAAACATGCACTTGTTTAAAGCAGTTTCACTAGAAGAAAACATCTACTCACTGCTGAAGGGACTTGATGGTGATGATTCCTCTCTTCAGTTCTTTCCCCTTTGGACAACATTTATTTTCTTCCAATAATACTTTTCAAAAACATATAATAATAATTATGAGAAATAAACAATGCCAGGTTGAAGTTGATGCGGGTTTCGATAATAATATCAGTGTTTTTTTTTTCTTTTAAACTTTTGATATTATGAATATTGAGACAGGTTTTTTGCTCTTTACTTACAAGGTATTGCAGACAAATGTAAACCCAATAGTTGAAACACCTTGGTTTTTACAAATTTTCATTGATTCGATATCATTATGAGTTACTGAGACGATATGCAAATGGAAACAATGTAATTTTATTGGTCAAAATACTTCAAGATTGGTGTCCTGATAGATAATGGGATAGTGACATTGTGGGAGCCATCCCTCCAAATCAAACTCCCAAAAAAAAGTAAATACTTAACAGAATTGGCTTTGTGAGTCGTGGAGACAGGGACTTGGTAGCTGAGTTTCTTAGCACTGGAGTTAAAGACTATTGTGAACGGCCACGAATTAGGTTAGAAGAAAGCAGAGAACAAAACGTATCGAGGCAAATACCCGTTGTAGGGTTTTTTATTATTGATGTGAATAATTAATTTACAAACCCTTAGACCCATATTTATAGAAGCTTCAAAACCCGATTTCCTTTTCCCTCTAGGAATACATACTTATCTAGAAAAATTAAATTTTCCTAAATCGAAAAAGGTGTACCGTACCGTATGTACGAGTGCTGGGCTTTTCTTGGTGCTCAGAAATTTAAGACACACAGATGCAACAAAGACCAATGTGTTGGGGCGTGACATAGATTTCTACACTCATAGGAGGCTGAACGATGAGTTTATATACATAGTCGACAGGTCCAACGTTGGTGACGGTTCTAGCAAGAGTCACATCTTCCTTGAGGAATGGAATGGTGATAGATGACAAATTGAGATCGAGGCATAGATGGCCTTGGAAGACATTTATATAGCCATGGCAGGAACCTGTCAGGATGCACAGCATTGAGTAGAGCAACCACACCGGCAACCGCATGTGTTGCCACTGAAGTACCAGACGAGCCTTGTATCCGCTCTCGTAGCCCATTTTTGCTGGGCTAAACCTGGTTGAGTCTGCAATTATAACGTAAATCTCTATAAGGTACAAAGTGGATATATAATCACATAACGTGTGCACACAAAAAAAAAATCACATAACAAGAGGGAAGGCTGATTTTATGTACCTCAACGACCAACCTGCAAGAAAACAATAACAAACGAATTAATGAAAGAACTAATAGTCTCTGCATCTTTTTCTGACATAGCAAAGGGAATGTTAGAATACCGTTTTCTTGTGGATACCAAGTTGTGACCATGTCACCATCGCCAGTGACTCCTCCATAGTTCCATAACCTCCTGAAACAAAAAGAATCAGCATTAGGCATTGACAAATTTGGAGTACTCATAGTTATGGAGATATATCATGACAAAGAACTCAAAGGTCACGAGTTGCTTCTCTTTTACACATGACTTTGTAGTTTGCATCTTTATCACAACTGGTTTATAATTTGTTATGATTGCTTCAACCCAATAACTTCTTTCATCTTCGGTTTCACTATGTTATAAAACACCATATTCTTCTCATCAATTCCTGAAACCTGAGAAAATAATTCCTCAAACTCGTTCACATAATCAAAAATCAGTTTAATTTTCTGAATATAAAACAAACGTGTAACCTGTTCTTCTTCAATCGATTCCGCAAACAGGGATAACATCCGCGAAATTGGACCAGCTTAAAAATAGATCAACACAATGAATCCATGAAGTATCACGGATGCACTAATTTGATAAAGACAGAAAGCAATAATAGTATAGTCTCTAAAAGAGCCAACAGATACAAGTCATGACTAGAATCCCGAGCGATAATAAGCCATTGACTCATAACGTCCAAAGATTTCAAATTACAAATTGCATAAGAGAATAAACAACCGAGTCATTATTTAATAGTATTTTATTTGTCTCCACACTTGAACGAATCATCTTCCTCACCGTCATCCTCCACTTCATCCACGCCAGATTTCACTTCATCACCAGCGTCTCCCACAATTGTATACCAAGTTTTCCAAGAACAATGAATGCCAACAAACCAAACTCCCCTGGAAGTGTCCATTCTGCTTCCACTGTCCAAACCATTTTGAAATAACAACACCAGCAAGCCTTTTCTGAAACCTAGTAATCTACATACGAGAAAATGTCGAGTGTCGCATTTTTCTCCTTATTCTTTTCAACTTTATTCGTGGTTGTGCCGGCGCAGGGGACTACCATGTTTTCCAAGTACAACAATGAATGCCAACAAACCAAACGCCCCCAGAAGTGTCTTTAGACCTATCCCCACTTTCCTGGGAATCCAAATGACAAGAGAAGAGACCAAAAAAGAAAACTCCATAAGTCAAAAATCATAGCAACGGTAACTGTGCACTTCTCTTTGTTCTATAATTATAACATACCTGGGAGGTCTTCTTTGGCTTTCATCAGTGACTAGTTCATTATCAACTTCATCATCTGCTTCAGTCAGTTGTTCATTTGGGACTTCATCATCTGTTTCGGTCGGTTGTTCATTTGGTACTTCAGTGACTTCATCATAAAGAAGTTTTACCCCTGTCTTAAGAATGGTGACCTTTTCTCCAAAATCCACATAAATTTCCACTTGATCCCCTGTTGTCTAACAATAAATCTTCATTTACAAAGTACCTTTGCCAGGTGTGTTCTTTATGGTACATACGAGCGTGATCTGTTGCTAGATTACGACTCCATCCATCTCCCTTGGTTTGATTCTTTAGTTTAATTTTTGGAGAGTATGCAGACATAACATTATCTTGCTGACTCACGTATGTTGTCCGCACGGTAAACCCGACCAGATCAGAATTCAAAGTTGGTTCAGGGACAGTAAAGAGATTGAATGTGTCCCATTCTTGAAAGTAACCCAATCTGGAAGGCTTGATCCCGGAATAAAGATTCCCCCATTGCCACCAACAGCCCATCCCTATAACACATATATTATAGATATAGTCACAACCATGGACACATTCCTAGGCACCATAACTAAGTGAAAAAGAGTAAGGTTTGCAACTTTGACATAGGAAGAGAGGCTTAGTCAAAAACCTGCATGATTCTCTCCCTGTCGGTATATGGTATGCTGTTGCACATTTCCATGTGGATGACTCCAACCGTTTTCAGTTCCTCCAGGCCTGGGGTCTCTACAAGATTGTAACAATTTGTGAGGTGCAATGCTTGCAACACCGAGCACTCTTCCAATTCTGGAGTTATTTCCAACACAGTACAGTTTCTGGCGTATAAAGACCTCATCTTCTTTGGTAAACTAAACATGGATCGAAGTTCTGAGCAATTATCCAGTTTAAGAATCTGTAGACTTAAAAGACCAGCAAAATCCGTTTGCAAGTTAAGAAAATTGTTGCCTTGGAGATCAAGTTCCTCGAGACAAGTCAAACTCCCAAGATTTGCAGGAACCAACTCATCAGTTAGATTGCAGGAACCTAAACGCAAAGTCTTTAAGCAGTTTAGACCATTCAGTGAGAGCGCGCTTAATATAGCCACTTGAGAGTTATCATCTTTCCATAACTTTTTGCAGCCATCAAGAGATAATTCTTTCAGTTTCTTTAGTTGATTACTCGAGGAAGGGATGTGCGTTATAGTAGTATAATCAGCGTTAAGAGTTGTCAAGGACTCTAGGTCACCTAAAGCATCATCCAATCTCTCAATCTGCGAGCATCCGGAGAGAATGAGGGTTTCCAGCGACTTCAACGTATAGAGTTCCAAAGGGAGTTCATCAAGCTTGATGCAATCACTCAGATTTAGTTGAATCAGGCTTCCTTGAAGAACCTCTATGGACTTGTGAACTTCAACCAAACTTTGACAATTTATCAAGAACAGCTTCTCAAGGTTTGGGAGATAAGAGAAGTCTGGAGTCTCTGTAAGCTGGATAGAGTGACTGAGGTCAAGGTACTTTTGTAAGTAAATCTAGTATTCCAAATTTCAAATTTTATTGGTATTAGTTACTAAATATAACCTACAAATATTTTTCAAAATTTCTCTGTTTTTAAATCTTAATATATGGATTGCTAAGATTATAATGTAATTATGTATATGTAACTATAAAAGTTATATTAACTTTACCAAACAAAACACTATATAAAAATAATGACAAACATAATATTATATGATATAAAAATAACACTATGTGAAAACTAAACAAATTAATACAAATATACATAATTAACAAAATACACCAACTTTACCAATTAAAACACTATACAAAAATAAACGCTATACAAAAACACTATCTAAATTTTCTTATATACTTATTATTATAAGAAATTGATTAAAATACTTTAAATTGGGTACCACTTTCCAAAATATACTATTTAAATATTTGAGTTTAAGGTTTATGAATTATTATTTAGGGTTAGTAATTAAGGGTGGGTTGTGTTAATAAACTTCTATATATATATAAATTAATCTTTTTATCACAAATTTAAGTACTTATAAAAATTGTTATTTTTTAAATGTAAATTTGAAAAAAAAATATCAAAATTGTGGTAAAATTGAGAGTCTTCCAAAATGTAACACTAAAGATGATGTGCATTTCACCCTTTTAAATGATCCTCCATGAATACTAATAGTGGCAAAAGATCAGATGCCCTTGTAGGCATTTGTTAAAGCAGGAGGCATTTTTTTACATTGAGTCTTCTATTTCTATTTTCTTGACATCATGTCATCAACAAACTTTTAGTAGATGATTAATTATATAAAATGTATAAATTGGTTCGAAAATGATAACAATGGTCGTACTTAAAGTAGTAAATTAATCTGCATCATAGACAAGTTTTTAACTTTGATATTGTGAGTACCGAGACAGGATCTGCTCTTACTTGCAAGGCACTGGAAATAAATGTAAACACAATGGTTGAAGTACACTATTTTAGAAAACTCATAAAGTCAATATCTTTATGAGTTGATGAGACAATATGATAACGGAAACAATGTAAACTTAATTATTGGTCAAAGTACTTCAACATCTGTGTCCTGATAGATAATGGGATAACGACGTTGTGAGTACCATCCGTCCAAGTCAAACTCCCGAAAAAGTAAATAGAATTGGCTTTGTGAGTTGTGGAGACAGTGACTTGATAGCTGAGTTTCTTAACTTTGGAGTTAAAGACCAATCTGTTGGGCGTGACGGAGATTTTGACACCCATAGGAGGCTGAAGGATGAGTTTATATACGGAGTTGACGGGTCCAACGTTCGTGACGGTTCTAGTGAGAGTCACATCTTCCTTGAGGAATGGAATGGTGATAGACGGCAAATTGAGATCGAGCATAGACGGCCTTGGACTCGGACATTTATATAGACTTTTTTGCTCTGATATTGTGGTAATGTACTTCTCCTCGTAATTAGAAGCGCACATAAAACGCCTGTAGTCTTCTGCGTCTGCATCATAGACAAGACCAGGGTTTGCTGCTTTTTCCGGGTTCAATAGTCCTCCCCCGAAATCAAAAGGGTCAGCTAGTTTCCGTGATAATCCTTCTGAGAAGATAGGTTCTCCATGGGGATCCGTTGTGGAAGCTTAACCAAGTAAGAAGTCAATTCATTAGATCACTAAAAATAGCTCAATTCAAATATTTAATTTGATATGTAAAATAATAATTACGGCAAGACATATAATATTCTGTTTGTTATAGTATTGTCGACTTAAAATCATATGAATATAATTTTTACCTGAAGTGATGAGAGCTGATTTAAGCATGGCAGGAGACCAATCAGGATGCACAGCTTTGAGTAGAGCAACCACACCGGCAACCGCAGGTGTTGCCAATGAAGTACCAGATTCAGCCGCAAATCCGTTCTGAGAGGTCACTTTTTCTGGGGTACAAGCTGCCATTATGGATACAGCTGGTGCTGCGATATCAGGCTGTATAACATAATGTTAGTGTTTGGTGAAAAAAAGGAATGTAGTTAAACTTTGCTATATTATATAGAAAGACTAATCAAATTGGAAAAAAAGAAAAAATTTGTTACCTTGAGAACATATGGAGATACAGAATTGGGTCCTCTGCTGGAGAAGTCAGCAACTTTAGTAGCTACAATTGGTCCGGTGAGTTTGATTGAAGGACTCATTTTTATGGTTGGCTTACTGTCATCAAGAGAGACTATTAACAACTTGCAAAAGTGATCATATTAATTAATCAGTGGTATAAATAAATAAATACCTAGTGGATTTTATGTAGTTCAACATTGTGGTCCCTTGTCCATAGTCGATATTGGTCAGAATCACATGTCCGGAAACAACCACCATATCACTTCTTCTGCCAGCAATGATTAAACCCTTCGCCTCAACTTCCATTTGTTGATTTAAATAATCATCTGCAGTTTCTTCACTTTCAGCAGTTATAAAACAAAGCACCATTTTTTCCTTTTGCTTCACTAGTTATCTTTTTTGAGCTGTCTACGTATATGAGTTCTGCTTGGAATTCAGGTTTTACGGATGGGGTTCGCGCCTACATATAAATATATAGTAACACATTAGGATGTTACATGTAGAAATTGGCTACACATACGTTAGTTTTGATATGTTTTTTTACCAATAATGTCACATTGTTTCCTAGTGTCAAAGGTGTGGGAAACCACCGGTCAAGGTTGGTGCCAGCCACTGTTATTATCCATGGAGCTATGTTCTGGACTGAGTAAGCATCCGGTCCATAGTTGCCGGCTGGCATGAGCACTGTAATGCCCTTGGAGATTGCGTGGAAAGCTCCATAGGAGAACACATTATTGACGTCGATTTCACTTAATATAGGGATCGACCTTCCTAAAGAAATCGATATCACGTCCACCCCGTCCCCTATGGCATCGTCCATGGCCTTTAGTACGTCCGCGCTCGCGGATGAGCCATCTTCTCTCTGCCAACACACTTTGTACATGGCGATACGTGCTTTAGGTGCCCCGCCTCTCGCTGTACCCATTCCAAACCCGTGGTCACTCACATTTGGGACGAAGGCGCCTGCTGCTATGGAGGCCACATAGGATCCGTGAGGCAAGGCTTCCCGCGCAGACATGTATTCTGTGTCTATTATTCCGCTGTCCGTTTTGTTTTTCTTGAACAGGCCGTCCATGTAATACCTTGCTCCTATCAGCTTGTTGTTGCAATGCTTCTTCGAGTCGAAATTTACACCGTCCACACAGGTTCCTTTCCATCGTTTCGGGATCGGCCCTAACCCTTTGTCACTAAAGGACGGCGACTCTGGCCACACGCCTAGGGACACATACACACACATATATAAGTAGACAAAAAATTATGCATTTGGAGGGATCTCTATGCAAACTTTATATTAAAGGTACGTACCTGAGTCCAAGATACCGATGATGACATCCTCACCCATCTTGGCATCATGAAGAAGTCCTGTAGGTGAACTTGGAGAAAGCCCCAAGTAATCAAATACCCTTGTTGTTTGAGGCTCGTAGAAAGTATTGGGTGACACTTGAACTACATCCGGATGCTCTAAAAATATATATGAGAACTCAAATCCATTATTTATAATTAACCTCTTATTAAATGTGCTTTTATAATAATATGAATTTTCTTAAAGTGCGCACCTGCGATCTTTTTCGCTTGAGAATCCGTAAGATGGGCGGCAAAGCCGGAGAAACCCTGTCGATAACTATGAACCATGGACTCACTCGCATCTTTCTTGCTGCAACCATATTTCAACAAAACCCGTTATAGTTATAATGATGTTAATTTCAAGAATATTTTGTTGCACATGTCAAGACTTTTTGGGTGGGGGTACCTTCCAAGTAATGATTCTAACATGCGGAGATGCGAGGCAGTTACAAGCTCCGGGTCATTATGCTCTCTTTCACCAAGGTACACTATGTGGATCTATATATGCAATGCACATTAATCATTCCTTTAACCGATCGAGTTTATGATTCCATTACTATTATTCTTTTGGAACACTATGATTCCATTACTGTATAATAACATAATTATTGTGACACATTAGATACCTTTGTCTCCTCAGAGGCTCCTCCTCCTTCCACAATGCTAAACTCCACGTTGAGTATCAATACAGCACTCATCACCCCAAAAACCCACCATGAGACTTGAGAATTCATTTTTAAGGAAATAAACATTCAAGAGATCAGTCAATGTCACACGGTTGGTGAATGTAATTTGCAAAAGAGATAATGGTCTTGTATTTATAACAACGTTTCCGTGATCTAAAATAAACAAAAAAACAGCTATGTTGGAAAACTACCTATTTACCTTCTTCTGACATTATTAGGTTGTAAAACTCAACTACTCTTCTGGTATTTGTTTAATGTACACCAATATTTATATTTTTCTCTGTTTCATCGTTACTGTGCTAATAATATCGACTGGAGGTTAAAAAAGGGTAATAATATCTACTGGCTTAGTTTCTGGTGGCATTATTAGGTTCTAAACGTTAACTACTCTTCTGGTATACATTTGCTTAATTTAAAACAAAAATTTCTAGTTTATATTGAATACTTTTCGAAAACATATGCTTTCGTGGACCAGTTCCAGCAACAAATTTGGCAAAACTCATTGATAAGAATTTGAAAATTGGTTGGTAACTATTCAGAGATCATGAAACAAGGTAGTTCGAAGCCTTTTTTCGCTTGGTGGTTAACATACACCTAAGAGACTATACTAGTTTAAATTGATGTAATCTCATCGTTTTCTATTTGTAGTCACACCAGTTGTAAGAACTTTTTTTTGGCTAAGTACAGTTTTATATGCATTCTACAAATTTAGGGTTTGGATAACTTCAGTGGTTGTCGGTATGGACATGTAAGAAAACATTCACACAGAAGAGACTAAGAGAGTGAACAGCGGTGCCTTTTAGAAGCAAATTATGAGTTTTTGGTGTTTCTTTAAAACCTCACTACGTTGGACTGGAAAGCATTCACTAAAGCCACCAATATTGAGAAAATGACTTCTTCGAAATTCTTTGTATGATTCCACAGGAAAGCTAAATAACAAAATAAAATATTTTTGTTAAAAGTTTCACACTGAAAATTTTGTGATCAGTAATTTAAAAATTTAATGTCAAAGGGCAGTGGTTTTGTTAGAAAATATCATAAAATCATATGAGTAGCAATTTCTATTTAACAGATATACAAATTAAAAATATATCTATCATTTAAATTAAATAATACACCATATAAAATTTAAAAATATGTATCAACTCTTAAAAATAAATATTTATGTAATTTAACTTGATGAAATTAATAAAACATATTTTACAGACTTTTCTTATTTAAAATATTTTTAAATAAAATTATTTGTTTAACAATATCTTTTATAAAATACCTTATTTTGCACAGAACGAAAGTTATTTCTTAGTTGAAAATATATTTTGGCGGTATCATTATATTCAGTGGACTTAAATGTGGCAATGGAAACTATATCATGGTTTTATCATATCTATTGAAAAGCTTACATAACATTTGGTTTCTTCCAATACATTTTTAAGAAACATAATAATAATTAGTGAAAATTCCATAAAATTACTCCAATTAAATTTAATTAAGATTTTAAACACCTAAATTTTAAGTACCTGTTTTAATATCCAAACTAATTGGTTTGCTCATTTTAATATACTTATTTTAAAAATGTGTTCATATTAATACCCAAAGTATGCTTATTTAAAAAAAAAAGGTTTCAAACAAAACTTACAAAATCTCTAAAATTAAAAAAAATTCTTAAAATTTCAAATTTTCTTTTATGTTGTAAAAATAAAAGTAACTAAATTTTGGATAATTTAAATTTTTATAATACCAGTTTTAGTTTAAATTTAAATTTAGTTTGTTTTCTGAAGTTTAAAATTAATTTATTTATTTTATCCAAAATTAAGTTTTTCTAATTTTAAAATATTACATAAAATTTAGTTACTTCTATTCTTAAAACGTAAAATAAATTTTGAAATTCAATCTTCGAGATTTTTAGAAAAAAATCTAAACACAATGGTTGAAGTACACTGTTGATGAGACAATATGATAACGGAAACAATGTAAACTTAATTATTGGTCAAAGTACTTCAACATCTGTGTCCTGATAGATAATGGGATAACGACGTTGTGAGTACCATCCGTCCAAGTCAAACTCCCGAAAAAGTAAATAGAATTGGCTTTGTGAGTTGTGGAGACAGTGACTTGATAGCTGAGTTTCTTAACTTTGGAGTTAAAGACCAATCTGTTGGGCGTGACGGAGATTTTGACACCCATAGGAGGCTGAAGGATGAGTTTATATACGGAGTTGACGGGTCCAACGTTCGTGACGGTTCTAGTGAGAGTCACATCTTCCTTGAGGAATGGAATGGTGATAGACGGCAAATTGAGATCGAGCATAGACGGCCTTGGACTCGGACATTTATATAGACTTTTTTTTGCTCTGATATTGTGGTAATGTACTTCTCCTCGTAATTAGAAGCGCACATAAAACGCCTGTAGTCTTCTGCGTCTGCATCATAGACAAGACCAGGGTTTGCTGCTTTTTCCGGGTTCACTAGTCCTCCCCCGAAATCAAAAGGGTCAGCTAGTTTCCGTGATAATCCTTCTGAGAAGATAGGTTCTCCATGGGGATCCGTTGTGGAAGCTTAACCAAGTAAGAAGTCAATTCATTAGATCACTAAAAAATAGCTCAATTCAAATATTTAATTTGATATGTAAAATAATAATTACGGCAAGACATATAATATTCTGTTTGTTATAGTATTGTCGACTTAAAATCATATGAATATAATTTTACCTGAAGTGATGAGAGCTGATTTAAGCATGGCAGGAGACCAATCAGGATGCACAGCTTTGAGTAGAGCAACCACACCGGCAACCGCAGGTGTTGCCAATGAAGTACCAGATTCAGCCGCAAATCCGTTCTGAGAGGTCACTTTTTCTGGGGTACAAGCTGCCATTATGGATACAGCTGGTGCTGCGATATCAGGCTGTATAACATAATGTTAGTGTTTGGTGAAAAAAAGGAATGTAGTTAAACTTTGCTATATTATATAGAAAGACTAATCAAATTGGAAAAAAAGAAAAAATTTGTTACCTTGAGAACATATGGAGATACAGAATTGGGTCCTCTGCTGGAGAAGTCAGCAACTTTAGTAGCTACAATTGGTCCGGTGAGTTTGATTGAAGGACTCATTTTTATGGTTGGCTTACTGTCATCAAGAGAGACTATTAACAACTTGCAAAAGTGATCATATTAATTAATCAGTGGTATAAATAAATAAATACCTAGTGGATTTTATGTAGTTCAACATTGTGGTCCCTTGTCCATAGTCGATATTGGTCAGAATCACATGTCCGGAAACAACCACCATATCACTTCTTCTGCCAGCAATGATTAAACCCTTCGCCTCAACTTCCATTTGTTGATTTAAATAATCATCTGCAGTTTCTTCACTTTCAGCAGTTATAAAACAAAGCACCATTTTTCCTTTTGCTTCACTAGTTATCTTTTTTGAGCTGTCTACGTATATGAGTTCTGCTTGGAATTCAGGTTTTACGGATGGGGTTCGCGCCTACATATAAATATATAGTAACACATTAGGATGTTACATGTAGAAATTGGCTACACATACGTTAGTTTTGATATGTTTTTTTACCAATAATGTCACATTGTTTCCTAGTGTCAAAGGTGTGGGAAACCACCGGTCAAGGTTGGTGCCAGCCACTGTTATTATCCATGGAGCTATGTTCTGGACTGAGTAAGCATCCGGTCCATAGTTGCCGGCTGGCATGAGCACTGTAATGCCCTTGGAGATTGCGTGGAAAGCTCCATAGGAGAACACATTATTGACGTCGATTTCACTTAATATAGGGATCGACCTTCCTAAAGAAATCGATATCACGTCCACCCCGTCCCCTATGGCATCGTCCATGGCCTTTAGTACGTCCGCGCTCGCGGATGAGCCATCTTCTCTCTGCCAACACACTTTGTACATGGCGATACGTGCTTTAGGTGCCCCGCCTCTCGCTGTACCCATTCCAAACCCGTGGTCACTCACATTTGGGACGAAGGCGCCTGCTGCTATGGAGGCCACATAGGATCCGTGAGGCAAGGCTTCCCGCGCAGACATGTATTCTGTGTCTATTATTCCGCTGTCCGTTTTGTTTTTCTTGAACAGGCCGTCCATGTAATACCTTGCTCCTATCAGCTTGTTGTTGCAATGCTTCTTCGAGTCGAAATTTACACCGTCCACACAGGTTCCTTTCCATCGTTTCGGGATCGGCCCTAACCCTTTGTCACTAAAGGACGGCGACTCTGGCCACACGCCTAGGGACACATACACACACATATATAAGTAGACAAAAAATTATGCATTTGGAGGGATCTCTATGCAAACTTTATATTAAAGGTACGTACCTGAGTCCAAGATACCGATGATGACATCCTCACCCATCTTGGCATCATGAAGAAGTCCTGTAGGTGAACTTGGAGAAAGCCCCAAGTAATCAAATACCCTTGTTGTTTGAGGCTCGTAGAAAGTATTGGGTGACACTTGAACTACATCCGGATGCTCTAAAAATATATATGAGAACTCAAATCCATTATTTATAATTAACCTCTTATTAAATGTGCTTTTATAATAATATGAATTTTCTTAAAGTGCGCACCTGCGATCTTTTTCGCTTGAGAATCCGTAAGATGGGCGGCAAAGCCGGAGAAACCCTGTCGATAACTATGAACCATGGACTCACTCGCATCTTTCTTGCTGCAACCATATTTCAACAAAACCCGTTATAGTTATAATGATGTTAATTTCAAGAATATTTTGTTGCACATGTCAAGACTTTTTTTTTTGGGTGGGGGGGTACCTTCCAAGTAATGATTCTAACATGCGGAGATGCGAGGCAGTTACAAGCTCCGGGTCATTATGCTCTCTTTCACCAAGGTACACTATGTGGATCTATATATGCAATGCACATTAATCATTCCTTTAACCGATCGAGTTTATGATTCCATTACTATTATTCTTTTGGAACACTATGATTCCATTACTGTATAATAACATAATTATTGTGACACATTAGATACCTTTGTCTCCTCAGAGGCTCCTCCTCCTTCCACAATGCTAAACTCCACGTTGAGTATCAATACAGCACTCATCACCCCAAAAACCCACCATGAGACTTGAGAATTCATTTTTAAGGAAATAAACATTCAAGAGATCAGTCAATGTCACACGGTTGGTGAATGTAATTTGCAAAAGAGATAATGGTCTTGTATTTATAACAACGTTTCCGTGATCTAAAATAAACAAAAAAACAGCTATGTTGGAAAACTACCTATTTACCTTCTTCTGACATTATTAGGTTGTAAAACTCAACTACTCTTCTGGTATTTGTTTAATGTACACCAATATTTATATTTTTCTCTGTTTCATCGTTACTGTGCTAATAATATCGACTGGAGGTTAAAAAAGGGTAATAATATCTACTGGCTTAGTTTCTGGTGGCATTATTAGGTTCTAAACGTTAACTACTCTTCTGGTATACATTTGCTTAATTTAAAACAAAAATTTCTAGTTTATATTGAATACTTTTCGAAAACATATGCTTTCGTGGACCAGTTCCAGCAACAAATTTGGCAAAACTCATTGATAAGAATTTGAAAATTGGTTGGTAACTATTCAGAGATCATGAAACAAGGTAGTTCGAAGCCTTTTTCGCTTGGTGGTTAACATACACCTAAGAGACTATACTAGTTTAAATTGATGTAATCTCATCGTTTTCTATTTGTAGTCACACCAGTTGTAAGAACTTTTTTTTGGCTAAGAACAGTTTTATATGCATTCTACAAATTTGGGGTTTGGATAACTTCAGTGGTTGTCGGTATGGACATGTAAGAAAACATTCACACAGAAGAGACTAAGAGAGTGAACAGCGGTGCCTTTTAGCAGCAAATTATGAGTTTTTGGTGTTTCTTTAAAACCTCACTACGTTGGACTGGAAAGCATTCACTAAAGCCACCAATATTGAGAAAATGACTTCTTCGAAATTCTTTGTATGATTCCACAGGAAAGCTAAATAACAAAAATAAAATATTTTTGTTAAAAGTTTCACACTGAAAATTTTGTGATCAGTAATTTAAAATTTTAATGTCAAAGAGCAGTGGTTTTGTTAGAAAATATCATAAAATCATATGAGTAGCAAGTTCTATTTAACAGATATACAGATTAAAAATATATCTATCATTTAAATTAAATAATACACCATATAAAATTTTATAAATTTTTAAATTTAAAATTTAGAAATATGTATCAACTATTAAAAATAAATATTTATGTAATTTAACTTGATGAAATTAATAAAACATATTTTACAGACTTTTCTTATTTAAAAATATTTTTAAATAAAATTATTTATTTAACAATATATTTTATAAAATACCTTATTTTGCACAGAACGAAAGTTATTACTTAGTTTAAAATGTATTTTGGCGGTATCATTATATTCAGTGGACTTAAATGTGGCAATGGAAACTATATCATGGTTTTATGATATCTATTGAGAAGCTTACATAACATTTGGTTTCTTCCAATACATTTTTAAGAAACATAATAATAATTAGTGAAAATTCCATAAAATTACTCCAATTGAATTTAATTAAGATTTTAAACACCTAAATTTTAAATACCTGTTTTAATATCCAAACTAATTGTTTTACTCATTTTAATATACTTATTTTAAAAATGTGTTCATATTAATACCCAAAGTATGCTTATTTAAAAAAAAAAGTTTCAAACAAAACTTACAAAATCTCTAAAACTAAAAAAAATTCTTAAAATTTCAGATTTTCTTTTATGTTGTAAAAATAAAAGTAACTAAATTTTGGATAATTTAAGTTTTTATAATACCAGTTTTAGTTTAAATTTAAATTTAGTTTGTTTTCTGAAGTTTAAAATTAATTAATTTATTTTATCCAAAATTAAGTTTTTCTAATTTTAAAATATTACATAAAATTTAGTTACTTCTATTCTTAAAACGTAAAATAAATTTTTAAATTCAATCTTCGAGATTTTTTTAAAAAAATTGAATCTTATTAATAATTTTGATTAAAGTTAGCATAGTTTGGGTATAAAATGATCATAGTTTTAAAAAGTTAGTGTATTAAAATGAACAAATAGTTTGGGTATTAAACCCAATAACAAATAATTAGGGTATTAAAAAGTTAATGAAATTTAATTGGGATATTTTTACAAAATTTTCTCTAATGATTATAAGAATTAAGCAATGCCAAGATGAAGTTGATGTGGATTTCGATGATAATGTTCTTTAAAAACAAAAACAACTGTTGATTTCGATGATAATGTTCTTTAAAAAAAAAACAACTGTTGATATTATGAGCATTGAGACAGGTTCTGCTCTTACTTTGCAAGGCACTGTAAACCAATTTAAACACAACGGTCGAAGTACACTGTTTTTAAAAAACTCATTGACTCAATATCATTATGAGATGATGAGACGATATGATAATGGAAACAATGGTAAACTTATTGGTCAAAGTACTTCAACATCTGTGTCCTGATAGATAATGGGATACTGACGTTGTGAATGCCATCCGTCCAAATCAAACCCCCAAAATAATAAATATAATTGGCTTTGTGAGTTGTGGAGACAGTGACTTGGTAGCTGAGTTTCTTAACTCTAGAGTTAAAGACCAATCTCTTGGGCGTGACGGAGATTTTGACACCCATAGGAGGCTGAAGGATGAGTTTATATATGGAGTTGACGGGTCCAACGTTAGTGACGGTTCTAGTGAGAGTCACATCTTCTTTGAGGAATGGAATGGTGATAGACGGCAAATTGAGATCGAGCATAGATGGCCTTGGACTCGGACATTTGATGGTTTGCTTTGATATTTTAGTGATGGACATCTCGTCATAATTAGAAGCACATAGAAAACGAATATAGTCTTGTACGTCTGCATCGTAGACAAGACCAGGGTTTGCTGCTTTGTCTGGATTCACCTACCCTCCCCCGAAATCAAAAGGGTCAGCTAGTTTCCGTGATAATCCCTCTGAGAAGATAGGTTCCCATAGAGATCCGTTGACGAAGCTTAACCAAGAAAGGAGTCAATTGATTTAGATCATTAAATAGCTTAAATCAAAAACTTAAATTTGATATGCAAAATAATAAATTTATTTTATGGTAGGACATATAGTATAGTGATTTATTATATTATGGTTGATGTGCCGATTTAAAATCATATGAATATAATTTTTACCTGACGTGATGAGAGCTGATTTAAGCATGGCAGGAGACCAATCAGGATGCACAGCTTTGAGTAGAGCAACCACACCGGCAACCGCAGGTGCTGCCATTGAAGTACCAGACATAGCCGTGAATCCGTTCTCGTAGTTCATTTTTCTGGGGTACAAGCTGCCACTATGGACACACCTGGTGCTGCGATATCGGGCTGTATGCATAACGTTGGTGTTCGGTGGAAAAAAAAAAGGAATGTAGTTAAACTATAGTACTATACTAATTATATAGAAAGACTAATCAAGTTGTGTTGAGACCATGAATCTGCAAATAAATGTGTTCGATGCTGCTTTGTGGTTACACAAGTCATATGGTGTTATGACGTGGCGTGATCTTATTGGTTGAAGATATTAATTACGATTTGGCAAGATATAATGATTGAAGTTTAAAGATAAAGGTTCAATCAAGAGATTTAGACTTATCATGATTAAACGAAGATTAGTTTGAAGGATTAAAGGGATCGAGCTTCGAGAGTTTGTCTTTGGAGTTTTTGGAGTGCAGAGAGAAAATAGTGCTTAGTGGAAGTTGAACAAGGTTTTCGTGTGTTGAACAAGTCGGAAAACTTGACTGTTAGATTACGGTTGGGTAGATTAGAAATTGGTCAGTGTCGATTCACAGGTGGTGAAGTTGAGTAAACCTGATTAAACAAAGAGTGTAATTTGTTTAAGAGATTTCTAATAAAGACAACAGATATTTGGAGAATCTTGTTCATTAGTATTTTGTGTTTCTATGTTCTTAGTTCTTACAATTGGTATCAAATCTAGGCCTGGGCGTTCGGTGGCCCATTCGGTATCAGTCCGGGTGATTCGGAATTTCTGATTTTTGGTGTTATGCTCAGAAGTACCATTCGGGTTTTACAAATTATCGGATCGGGTTCGGTTCGGTTCATTCCGGGTTTGGTTCGGATCGGATGTAACCAATGTTTAAAATCGTCCAAAAAAATACTTTTTAAACCTCAAAAATTGACAAAATTTTTTTTTCAAATTATAAAAATTATTTACAAATGTAGTTAAATACTAGTTAAACTATCTAAATTAGCTAAAAATATTCAAAATAACAAATAAAACAAACTACAAAAATATTTTGAATACTCTAAAATATCTAAATCACCTTAAAATATATAAAAATATTAACATATTTAACTAATTTCAGATATTTTCGGATCCTAGTTCGAACTTCGGTTCGGTTCGGATTATAACCAAACTCCAAAGTACTAAGCTCATAAGTCTCGTTCAGATATTTTTGTATAACAGTTCGGATTCGGTTTCGGTTTTTCCGGTTCGGGCTTAGGTAGGTACTTCGGATTGAGTTAAAAACGCCCGAGCCTAATCAAAACATGTCACCTACCTAGATCTAGATATCTATAACAGGTTGAGGTCCTGCGGCGAACATGGAAACAACAAAGTGTGTGGCGGCTCATAAATCACTCATGTTAGATGAAAACAACTTTGGGCACTGGGGTACGCATGCGACAGCAACTCAAAGGGATTGAGGAAGACGTCTGGACAGTGGTTGAAACAGGATGGACAGATCCAACAGTCTTTACTGAAGAGGATGAGGAGATACCTAAACCTAAAAATTAGTGGACAAAGACAGAAAAGACTGCATCAAGACTCAAAGTGAAGGCGCTACCAGAGATCTTTAACGCCATTAATTTCGAACAGTTTTAACTCGTGCAAGGATGTTGTTTAGCCAAGGATGCATGGGACACGTTTGTGGAATACTATGAGGGAACGTCCACTGTTAAAAGAGCAAGACTAGACTATTTGGCCTCCTAGTTCGAGAACTTGAGAATGGCGGAAGAAGAATCTATCACGAGCTTTAGCTCAAAGCTGAGTTATATTGCAAACGAAGCAATTGTCCTTGGTAAGAACTTTAAGGATAAGAAACTGGTCAAAAAGCTGATAAGATGTCTTCCAGAAAAGTTTGCATCCTATAAGGCATTGTTCAAGGTTGGGATGAATACAAATGAGATGAAATGAGATTTTCACAGTTGGTTGGGATTCTTAAAGCAAAAGAGATGGAAGCAACTACCTGTTCAACCAAGATAGGAAAAGAAACAGTTTTTGCTGCTGAGAAGGAAATTGATAGATTTCAGTCACTTCATGAAAGTCTATATCAAAAATTGGACGAGTGTGTTGGATTGCTGACACAAAACTTCAAGGAGGCTTTAAGGCAACTTGAGAAAGAGCAGAGAAGGAACTCTAACTCAGGTGAGGGTTGTACTAATAAAGATTGTCAAACATGTGATTGTCACTACCATGATGTGTGTAAGAGACAATCTGAGCTTGAACGTCCATATTGTCAGAAGAGAAGTGATGAAAAGCTTAGTCTTGTAGCTCTTGTTGGAAAAGAAAGTGATGAAGAATTTGAACTAGATTCTGATTCATATAGTGATGGAGAGATAGATGTAAAGGCTGAATATCTTAAGCTCTATGATAGTTGGGTTGAATTGAGCAATGAGAATCTGAACCTACTCAAGAACAAGGCGATACTAGAAGCTCAGATTAATGTAATATAGATGGAAAAGCCTGTGACATTGATGCTGGAGACGTCGACATGTTCAACGAAGGATAACGGGTTGCCCAAGCAGACAGAAGCTGAATAAGAAAATACATGTGTATTGGAATCAAAGATAAATAGGTTATCAGACCTTTTGTCAGAAGAAATGGAGAAAAGCAGAAATCTTGGGCATAATTTGAATGAAAACAGCAAGAAGATCATGATGTTAAGTAAATGAACAAAGGATTTCGATACTCTTCTTGCCATGGGACAGCCTCCAAAACAAAATTGGGGTCTTGGATACATAGGCAATCTTGTGTCAAGTTCTAGCAGTGGAACAAATCAAGCATGTCTCACCAATTTCTTTCGTGCTGAACCAGTTTCTGATATTAAACCAAAGGAGGTTGAATCGCATCAAACCTGTCCAAGCCAAAAAGTACTCGCTGAACAGAAAAATCAGAATGTCAAACAAGGCTGCTACTTCTGTGGGAACCTGGACACATACAAAGATACTGTTATGCTTTGGAAAGCGAGAATAAGTTAAGGAAGGCTGGAGAACATAGTCTCAACTATGGATGTCACTCTTGTGGGAAACTTAGGCATACTCATCGATTTCGCTATGAGCGAATCAAAAATATCAAGAAGGCTTGGAGTGAAAACAAATGTTATGTTGAGCCAAAAAGCTATGGTAAGGTATGGATTGTAAAATCAGATTTGTATTCCAAATGCAAGGAGACAATTCAAGAGCTTGTGTGCAATGTAGCATGTTCAGAAAAATTGGGATGCACGAATGTCAACAGGAGATGGGTGAATACTGAAGTTGTTCGAGGTATACTCAGGCATGTTAATGAAGCCAATACTTTATGCCTGGCATGAGCAGGATGAGGTTCCAAGAGATGTGACAAAGGCATTATTTGCTATGGAGATTTTCAAAGAGTTTTGTCACTCAAGCAAGGGGAGACTGAAGAGTTGTTTCAGTTTGATGATACTTAGTTGAGGGGGATTTTCTTGCAATTGTTAGCTAGTAAGCTTGAGCTGTAAAACTCAGTGAAAAAAATGAAAGATTGTTGAGACCGGGAGTCTGCAAATAAATGTGTTCGATGTTGCTTCATGGTTGCACAAGTCATAAGGTGTTATGACGTGGCGTCATCTTATTGGTTGAAGATATTAATTACAATTTGGCAAGAGATAATGATTGAAGTTTAAAGATAAGGTTGAATCAAGAGATTTAGACTTATCAAGATTAAAAAAACGAAGATTAGTTTGAAGGGTTAAAGGGATCGAGCTCTGAGAGTTTGTCTTTGGGGTTTTTGGAGTGCAGAGAGAAAATAGTGCTTTGTGGAAGTTGAACAAGGTTTTCGGGTGTTGAACAAGTCGGGAAAATTGACTGTTAGATTACGGTTGGGTAGATTAGAAATTGGTCAGTGTCGAATCACAGGTGGTGAAGTCGAATAAGCCTGATTAAACAAAGAATGTAATTTGTTTAAGAAATTTCTAATAAAGACAACAGATATTTGGAAAATCTTGTTCATTAGTATTTTGCGTTTCTGTGTTCTTAGTTCTTACAAGTTGTTATCTTGAGAACATATGGAGATACAGAATTGGGTCATCTGCTGGAGAAGTCAGCAACTTTAGTAGCTACAATTGGTCCAGTGAGTGTGATTGACGGTCTCATTTTTAGGGTCGGCTTGCTGTAATCAGAAGTGAGACTTTAAACAACTTGCACAAGTGATCATATTACTTACCAGTGGTAATAAATAAATACCTGGTGGATTTTATGTAGTTCAACATTGTAGTCCCTTGCTAATAGTCGATGTTGATGTAAATCATACCTAAGAAAACTGTCATTATATCATTTCTTCTACCGGCAATGATTACACCTGCCGCTTGAACAGCCATTTTTTTATTTATAAAATCATTTGCAGCCTCTCCATTTTCAGCAGTATAAAACCTAGCACCATTTTTCTTCTGCTTCACTGGTCATCTTCTTTGAGCTGTCTACGTATATGAGTTCCGCTTGGAATTCAGGATTTGCGGATGGGGTTCGTGCCTACATATATATAGTAACACATTAGGATACAGTTACATGTAAAAGTTGGCTAGTTTGAATATATATTTTTTTTACCAATAATGTCACATTGTTTCCTAGTGTCAAAGGTGTGGGAAACCACCGGTCAAGACTGGTGGCAGCCACTGTTATTATCCATGGAGCTATGTTCTGGACGGAGTAAGCATCAGGTCCGAAGTTGCCGGCTGCCATGAGCACTGTAATGCCTTTGGAGACCGCGTGGAACGCTCCATACGAGAACACATTATTGACGTTGATTCACTGATTATAAGGATCGCCCTTCCTAAAGAAATGGATATCACGTCCACTCCGTCGGCTATGGCATCGTCCATGGCCTTTAGAATGTCCGCGGTCGCGCATGAGCCATCTTCAGTTTGTCAACACACTTTGTACATGGCAATACATGCTTTAGGTGCCCCGCCTCTCGCTGTGCCCATCCCAACCCCGTTGTCACTCACATTTGGGACGAAGGCTCCTGCTGCTGTGGAGGCCACATTGGACCCGTGAGGCAAGGCTTCCCTCGCTGACATGTATTCCGTGTCTGGTATTCCGCTGTCCGTTCGGTTGTTTTCGAAGAGGCTGTCCATGTTACCTTGCTCCTATTAGCTTGTTGTTGCAATGCTTCTTCGAGTCGAAATTTACACCGTCCACACACGTTCCTTTCCATCGTTTCGGGATCGGCCCTAACCCTTTGTCACTAAAGGACGGCGACTCTGGCCACACGCCTATGGAAACATATATATATATATATAAGTCGTGTCAAAAAAGTTATAGTTGGAGGGATCTCTATGCAAAGTTTATATTGAAGGTACGTACCCGAGTCCAAGATACCGATGATGACAACCTCACCCATCTTGGCATCATAAGAAGTCCTTTAGGTGAGCTTGGAGTAAGCCCCAAGTACTCAAATGTCCTTCTTGTTTGAGGCTCGTACAAAGTATTGGGTGACACTTGAACAGTTGAACTACATCCGGATGCTCTAAACATATTTATGAGAACTCAAATCCTTAAACCATAATTAAAACTAAAAATATGTATTTTGTATAATATGCATTTTTAAGTGTTTTTTTATAAGATGCATTTTTTTAAGTGCGCACCTGAGATCCTTTTCACTTGAGAATCCGTAAGATGGCGGCAAAGCCTGAGAAACCATGTCGATAACTATGAACCATGAACTCACTCGCATCTTTTTTGCTGCAAACCATGCATATTTCCACAAAACCCGTTAGTTAATTTTATTTTCAACTACATTTTGTTGCATTTGTCTAAATTTTTGGGTTTGTGGGTACCTTCCAAGTAATGATTCTAACATGCGGAGATGCGAGGCCGTTACAAGCCCCGGGTCACTATGCTCTCTTTCACCAAGGTACACTATGTGGATCTATATATGCAATGCACATTAACCATTCCTTTAACCGAACGATTTTATGATTCCGTTATAATAACAAAAATATTGTGACACATTACATACCTTAGTCTCCTCAGAGGCTCCTCCTTTCACAACGCTAAACTCCAAGTTGAGAATAAACACAACACTCATCACCCCAAAAACCCACCATGAGACTTGAGAACTCATTTTTTCCTTTCAAAATTAAAAGGAAAAAATATTCATGAGATCAGTCAATGTCTCACGGTTGGTGAATGTGATTTACAAAAGGAATAATGGTCTTGTATTTACTTTAACAACGTTTCTGTCTAAAAACAAAAACAGAAACATCTATGTTCGGAAACGACTTATTTACCTGGTATTTGCTTAATTTAAACCAACATTTCTATTTTTCTCCGTTTCATACTGCAGCTAATAGTATCAGAAAATAAATGAGATCAATTTAAATTATTACTTATTACTAAACAATACGAAATATTTGTTTTAACATCAATTACAATAACTGATGTTGTTATTAACTTATTTGATATATCACTTCAATTAAACTGATATAAATTTATGTTAACTTGGATCACGTTTTAAAAACTGATACAAAATGTGAAATTACATCAATTAAATAGCTAATTAGTGATGAGTCTAACTTACACTCAAAAACTATCTCATGAGTGAAGGATTACCCATACACATATATATATGTCCCAAGGATCTATATCACCATCGATGTAGAATATATTAATAGCTTCTCTCGAGATGTGGGTGGAAAACGGTCCATTAGAAACAATCCAAACCCAACATCTCGGAAATATCACAGTAAGATAGACCATTTTAATATGAGAAATCATCTGTTGAGCTTAACCATGAGCTCTGATACCATATTAGTAATGAACCTAGTTCACACTTAAAAGTTAGCTCATGAGTAGAGGATTATCCATACACATATATATTGTCCAAGAACCTATATCACTATCGATGTGGGATATATTAATAGCCCCTTTTAAGATGTGGGTGGGAAATGGTCCATTGGAAATAGTCCAAACCCAATATCTTGGAAATATTACAGCAAAATGGGTCTGCTGAGGTTAACCATAGGTTCTGATACCGTATTAGTGATGAGTTTAACTAACGCTCAAAAACTAATTCATGAGTGGAAGATTGCTATACATATATATTGTCCAAGAACCTAGAGATATATTAATAGCTGATACATTTACTAGCTTTCATTAATATCACTTACAAAAATAATACAAAGTTAACATCATTTAAATAAATGAAGCAAATTCGACATCAATAATAAAATGATGCTAAAATAATTTCAGGAAAAACTAATATGTGTAATTCATATAGTACATCAATTAAAAAATTCTTACTAAAAGAACATATTCTGGTCTTATAAATTTATACCAAACATAATTATTTAGAATCTCATAATAAAGTTAAATCAAACATAATTATTTATAATCTCATTATAAATTTATATTAAACCTTGTAACTAACGATAAACATGAACAAGATACAAAATAATAACATTCTATCATTGTTTTAAAAGCATATATACTCATTGAATCAAAGTTTTGAGAACATTTCTTTCTTTTTTCAAATTTCCTCTTACTGGATCTACCATTTATAAATTATATATGAAATTCAACTTTATTGGAATTTGAATGATATTTTACAGTGATATTTTACCTCCAATGCACATGTGGATGTTCTGGAGTAACATTTGAATATATTAAATTTACACACCATTCATGAATAGAGTCTACATTGAATATATATAACATGCAGCTGCTAGGTCAAGTAGTTTATTCACTGAAAATATATATCCCCACCTTCAATAAATATGGTGAAATAATATTTATTTAAAATATATATATGTTTCACCATATTATTTTTTTCTTGTGTATGATTACATCATGGAACCCAGAACAAAAAGAGAGACCATGCACGTTCTCTTAGATGGCGATTATATGTGAGATCATATGGTTCAACATCTTACATTTAACACATCTCTTCAATTGGTGTTCTTCAATACTATTGTCACTTTCTTTTTGCAATTTTAAGGTTCTGTCAATATTAGTATATTATGATCTTACTTCAATGCTCAGTTTTTAGTTGTTCACAACTAATGCAGTCACTGCCATCACCAACATTTTAATACTCGATTCCTTATATTACATTTATAATTTAAATAAGAAACTCCCAAAAACAAAAACAAAAGAAAAATCCAAGAAAGGTTTTAGAAGCTGTGAATTCTCACTGACTCTTCTCTGCAAATTTTGTAACTAAAAACTGAGAAACAAATCTTCTTTTGGGGATCTATCCAAAAGTAGTACAAATCCAGAACAAACCAAAAACTAAAATTCCAATCCTGAAATTTTTAAAAACTCCATTTCCAGACCTTGAGGCTCAGATCAGACTTACACTTAGTTCTCTTCGAGGTTGCTACGGTCGGAGTTTTACCTTTTGGTAATGTCCCTTCGAATCCTTGACACGTCACTTTGATCTCCACTCCCTCACTCTTCACCTTTCCCATCTGCATCTTCACCTTCGTCCTCATCTCAATCTCCAACCCCACGCGCGCACGCGCCAGATCCGACTTCAAATGCCGAGCTTCTTCCGGATCCAGCTCACGCGCCGACGTAGACGTCGCGATCACGCCCCGAAACGTCGTCTTGTTCTTGTTATCGCTGAAGAAAGCCGGGACCGTTCCGTTCGCCACCGTCTCGCCGGACTTAGCGGACTTCACGGTGACGGCGAAGGGATCGTATGAGAAGGTGAGGTGGCCGTTGGGATTCTCGGAGAGCAGAGTGAAGTTGAAGAAGGAAGAGAGGTGGGAGACGGAGGTGTCCGAGGCGGTGGTGAGGTTGACGCGGCTGATCCGAAGCGACGGGACGGAGAACGACGGCGGACGAGGGCGGTAGATCACGTACACGGCGGTGGCGGCGATCGCCGCCATGAGAGCCAGGAGGAGGAAGATGAGTATCGACCAGAAACAGCAGCAGCAGCAGACTCGCCGGCAGCTTGGCCGTGATCGGTGGTGGTGGTGGCGACTGTACGGCTGCGGACGGTAAACCGGACGGTTAGCCGGAATGTAGACTTGAGGTTTCTGGTTAGCTGTACCGTTTGCTGTACCGTTACCGTTAACGGCAGCGGGAGGAGCCGGAGGAGGTGCTGGTGGAACACCGTTAGTGGCGGTTGGTGGCTTGGAAGCTGGGAAGACTCGGTCAGTCATCTTCTTCGGTCTCCGGTTCTTTCTCCTCTAGGCAGATCTGAGCAGCAGACAAGATAGAGAGAGAGAGACAACACAGTGTTTTTTATGGAATCTTAATAGCTTTAAATGTGATTTCATTAATTATAGAATTCTTTTTTTATTTATTTATTGTTTTTGGTTTTCAGTTTTTTTTTCTTTCTTAGGTTGTTGTGAATGTTCATGACTTCCATGCCAAGTCTGTGAGATCTTTATTGGGCGGTAAAAATAATTAATAAATTTATTATACTATACAAAGTTGCTTTAAGTAAAGTATAAATTAGTTTTCTAAGTAAGATCTGGATAATTGTTGTGAGATATTTTTGAGAAATTAATGTATCATTTAAATTTTAAAGAGGAATTATGGGCAAAAGAGTAACATTATAGATGTAATGTATGAAAATCAAAGTATAAAAATAACTGAAGTAATAACCCACCGACAGATAGTGGTAGCAGTTCACCTTTTTTATATGAAAAAGGAGTGCACGCAACTGAATAAGTTTGAATTTAAAGTTAGTGCATGTTTAAAAAAAGAAAAATTTAATGAGTGCAGATACTGTAATAAATAGATTATGGATCCGAAAGTTGATATTATTAGAATAAGCCATTTTGTTCAGAGAGAGTAAATCCCAAGTCAATAAGTACTCACTTCACTGCCTCATCGGTAATGCTGCTCTGATTTCAATGATGTTAATCCTTTATTTTCGAGCTCTCAGTTCCCAAGATTAGTGTATGCTTACTCCGATTCAATAGCTTTAACCATAGTTAATGTCCATCCATTATCTTACCCTTTACAAATTAGATCATCCATCCATCGAGTGGGCTTTAGGACTAACATAAGACTTTATTAGTCTTTTTGGGCTTAGTAAGATATAGAGTATAGACCTCATATGTGAGTATTTCTTTTAAATAACCATGGGCTTTGAACTTTCTGTATACTTGTTCTATAACCAAAAACTTTGCTCGCTAACAAATTATCAACCTCAATCTAATGTGATTCCTGTGTTACAAAAAAAAAAAACTAATGTGATTCCTAGTTATGTAGTGTTTTTCTCCATCTTTACTTAGGAGGTATCAGAACTCATAGATCCTCCATGAAAGATATAAACATAACTCTTAGTTCTTATTTTAAAGGCTAAAAAAGTGCACTCTCCGATGAAGGGGAAAAGAAAAAGTTAAAACAACTGACGGTTTAGTGAGTAGCTTCAGTCGCGTCTCTCTTTTCTCTCAGTTTTTATTGAGCTTTGGAGATGGATGTTCTCTGATTGTATGAGCATGGCTTCCATTTACAATCTCAAGATGCGGCCTCCCGAATCCTTGGTAAAAAACACATATTCTTGTTCTTTTTCTTTTACGGAGAAATTACAGCAGAAAGATCTACGATTAATTTTCATCATGTCAATTTTAATCATTTAATGAGTGGCTTTTTTCCTCTGTTTTGCAGGGTGAAGATGATGGGTTGATCACTACGATCAGGCAAGCTAAAGACCATTTGCGTTTCTTCGAAGGTCTATAATTCTATGAACCATGACATTTTGTTGCTATTTTAGTTTAATTATTCAGAATCAATACTGGAATACTACTATTTTAGATTCATTTTTCCAGTTTTAACTTCCAATATTAAATTTAAAGTAAAAAATTCAAGTTTTCTGGATAAGGAAAGAAAAATTAGACTGAATTTAGACACTACTTCACAATCATTATGCTAGGACACATCTGCATTCCACGTTGTTCATGTCTTTGGTAACAAATCTGCAGAATCATGACATGAAACAAAGTTACACAATTCTATAGTATCATAGCTCACAGAACCAATAAACATTAAAAATCATCGTATATATAGAGAACTAAATAGAATACTTAACCAAGTAAATTTCTGAAATCAGATTTAGTCATACAGAACTTGGTCTACTGAGAAGACCTGCTAGCTTGTAAACAATTTAACTGCAGAAGAATTATAATTCTTAGCCCTTTTTTCAAAAAAAAAAGAATTATAATTCTTTTATTATTGTCTATACAAATAAGTTACTTATTACAACAGTGTGGCTTTTTTCTTCTATTTCTAGTAAAAAATAGTTCGAAAATCAGAAACTATAAACAAACAAAAAGAGGTCTAAACTTACATCAAAAGTTTGTTTATATCAGTTTAAGATAGTTTGGAGTTGGATTAAAAATAGTCAAAGCCAATTCTAACCAAGCGGAGGTGGCTTGACGAATAAGAGTGCGCATTTTTAATCGAATCCTACTTCCTCTCGAAGATGTCGGCGCACGTTAACCTCCAGTATTTATCCATTTATTTTATTATTTATCTGTGGAAGTATTTATTTCTTTGTTTTCTTATTGGACGTTTACAATTATTTTATTTCCAAGAAAAAAAAACAACTAAGCGAAAGGAAGGTTCATCTCTAGAGAGATAAACCGGAGGTTTTTAGAGAGAGAGAGAAAGAGAAGAGATCACTCCGTCGTTGACGATCGATGTCGAAGATGAAGCATCTTCTACGGAAGCTCCACATCGGAGGAAGTAGCGGCGGATTCGGCGACCATCACCGGCTAGACGATGCGACTAGACCGCCGACGATCATCGATCCCAGCCCTATTCCGAGCTCCAGCCCTAGCCCCGCTTCCACTTCGTCCGTCTCTTCGTCTGGTTTCGGCAACGCCTCCTCTGCAATGCCGAGACTGGAACCGTTCGAGCCGGCGGGGCGTGATCTGGCGGCTGGGGATGGTGTCGATTTCAATCTGATGGAGGAGGAGTACCAGGTCCAGTTAGCGATGGCGATCAGCGTGTCTGATCCTGATCCGAGAGAGAATGCAGATACGGCTCAGCTCGACGCCGCTAAGAGGATTAGCCTTGGCGTTTCGGCTCCGGTCACCGACGCCGATTCCGCCGTTGACTTTCTATCGCTTCGCTATTGGGTATACACTGTGTATCTAACTAGTTTAGGGTTCAGAGATCATTTGATTGTCATTGGTTTATAGGAAGTTAGGGAATCATGTAGAGTTTGAGGTTTAGGGAATCTGATCATTCATAGTTATCAGGAGTTAAGAGGAATTAGGATTTTGCTGTAATTGATCACTGCTACCTAGGCTTATCATGCTGGTGTTTACTTTCTGTAGGGACATAAGGTCATTAACTATGACCAGAAAGTCAGGGATGGTTTCTACGATGTGTACGGGATTACATCCAATTCTATTTCACAGGGGAAGATGCCACTTCTTGTGGATCTTCAAGCGATTTCGATTTCAGACAATGTTGATTATGAGGTCATTTTGGTTAATCGATTGATTGATCCTGAACTGCGAGAGCTGGAGACAAGAGCATCAGCTTTGTCTTTGGAATGTCCGGACTTTGCTCGTGGTCAGGTGTCAAGTGTTTTAACTCAGAAAATTGCAAATATAGTTGTGGAGCAGATGGGTGGCCGCGTCGAGAATGCTGATGAAGCATTGAGAAGGTGGATGCATCGAAGCTATGAGCTAAGGAATTCTTTGAGCACTACCGTTATTCCACTTGGACGAGTTAATTTCGGTCTTGCACGTCACAGGGCTTTGCTTTTCAAGGTTTATAACTAGTTAACAATACTTTTTAACTTGTTTTTAGCTTTGGTTGTGGACCTCTTGGTTATTCTATTTCGGGTTTCTAGCGGGAATACTCATTCCGTCTATGAGCTCTCTTTTTGGTCGTTGCTAGAAGATGTATGGTGAATCTAAATAGTTTCTTCTTCTTGTTTCTAGGTGCTTGCTGATAGGATCAATCTCCCGTGTATGCTGGTAAAAGGCAGCTATTACACTGGAACTGATGATGGGGCTGTGAATTTGATTAAACTAGATGACAAAAGGTATTCCTTTGACTGCTCTAGTCAGCGGCTTTCTGCTCATATTCCAGATTCTTGATATTGGGCTCAGTTTGTATGAGAGATGGTAGTGACTTTTTGCAGAGTCCTAACTCATTTTTTCACTTGCAGTGAATACATTATTGATTTAATGGGTGCTCCGGGTGCTCTTATTCCTGCCGAGGTTCCAAGCAGTTTTCTTCCAGTTGCTTGTACCGATACGAGAGTGTTTCCTGATGATCTGTTGCAACATTCTTGCCCTGTACTTGAGAAGGAAACTGAAACGCCAGAGTTTTCAGTTCTTGAGGAAACAGATTCCAGACCTTCTGGTATGGTGGCAAACTTATTCACTGGAAACCGTGAAGAAAACAGTGACAGATTTGCTGTTGAAAAACATCAAACTGAGAGGTTTGAGCATGACTTTGGAAAGCTAATGCAAACACAGCAGATATCTGGTGAAAACTTGCCGCCATTTTCTGGGAAACCGACAAGTGCACAGAAAGTAAAAGTTAAGAATGTCTCAAAATATGTCATAAGTGCAGCAAAGAACCCTGAATTCGCGCAGAAATTACATGCTGTCTTGTTAGAAAGTGGTGCATCACCTCCCCCAGATTTGTTTATGGATGTCAATCCACAGAACTTGAGGGAGAAAAGCTTGCTTCAAGAATTTCGGCAAGAAAGTAGCAATTCTGAGAATTTTGCTGGTCCATGCTACCCAGAAAAGGTAATCTCAAGACACACATCCTTTCTCTAAATGAGCAAGTTTCTTTTAATTCTTTCCCACCTGCCACTTTATCTATCTTAAGATTCTGAAGTCTTTATTTATTTTCATACGCACTGAACAGGCCGGAGATCAATTAGCTGGACAAATTAGAGAATCTGAAAGGAGCCCCACAGCACTGCAACTACCAGCTGTTTGTACCTCAGGTAAGGGAAAACCAGCTAATTGGTGTCTGCAGAATAATATTATCTTTGCGGTACTGTTAGTGCCTTTAAGCAACTTTACAATGAGAACAAATTGGTGAACCTCTCTCTTTTCCAACAGCTGATACTTACCAACGACCAGCGGAGGTAGATTTTTTGATGGAAAGAAACTTTGATGTGGATAATATGGGTAAAAGTTCTTCACCGGAAAAGATGGAAATCAGCACTGCTGACGGGGAGCCCTCTGTTTGTGATAGACATGACCAAGGAATTAATCCATTTCTCGGCGAGGCTGCAAAATGGGAAATTATGTGGGAAGATCTTCAGATTGGGGAGCGGATTGGTATTGGTAAGGTTTGGTCTGTGAAATAGTAGATTTCCCTAGAAGCTGGCAACTTTATATCCATGAGAAACTTTTGATGAAGCTTGATACTTACGAATTGTCATCTAGCCTTATGCTTGGGGATGAAATTTAATCATCAAAGTTTTTCAGTTTGATAAAGCAGACTAACCCCATATTATTCCGAACTGCAAGATCTAATGTGCCTCTTCTCTGTGTTGTTTCTGTTGCAGGTTCATATGGAGAAGTTTACCGTGCAGAGTGGAATGGAACTGTAAGTTATGTTTTGGAGTATTAGTTAACTGATTCTTGAAAATGATGTTTAGTCTGCGGTTTCTAAAACCCTCTCGCCTATTTCCTTCCAATGAAGGAGATTGCAGTCTTATACATGGATTTTTTGGACTGATTGTGCTTTTTATTTCAGGAAGTGGCTGTTAAGAAGTTTTTGGATCAAGATTTCTCTGGTGATGCATTGACACAGTTCAAATCTGAAGTAACGCCGAATCATTTATTCATAGACACCTCTAATTCTGTAGAATTACTTGCAATCTGTTTAATCATTGAATGTTTTTTTATTTTGTTCTAATAGATTGAAATAATGTTGAGGTTGCGGCATCCAAACGTTGTTCTTTTCATGGGGGCAGTTACTCGGCCGCCAAATTTCTCGATCCTGACAGAGTTCCTACCCAGGTTGATCCTCATGCTCTTCTTTTACAATTGATCACTTGGTCTGCTAGTTTGATTTCTAGTTCTCTTTTATCCATGAAGTTATCCTCTTTTAACCATGATGTTCTCTCTTATTAATAGTTTAATATTAATGTTCTTGACTGGATTGGTTATGCTTGCATGATACTATCCAGGGGGAGTTTGTATAGATTACTCCATCGACCAAATCATCAGCTTGATGAGAAGAGACGAATGCGGATGGCACTTGATGTGGTATGCATGGGTTTCATTGGTTAACAGAAGACTCTAGAAGTTACTGCAATCTATCCGAAATTATCTGACACTTGTTCTCTATCTGATTGTATTGCAGGCAAAGGGTATGAACTATTTGCACACCAGCCACCCAACTGTGGTACATAGGGATTTAAAGTCACCGAACCTTCTTGTTGATAAAAACTGGGTCGTCAAGGTTTGTGACTTTGGATTGTCGCGCATGAAACACCACACTTATTTGTCTTCAAAATCAACTGCAGGAACGGTCAGTTATAACTCAGATAAAACCATTCCTTTCTCTCTCATCATGAATCTATGTGGCAGAGTTAAACATGGTAACTTACTTGATAAAATTTTCTGCTGATGACTGCGCAGCCCGAGTGGATGGCTCCAGAAGTGTTGAGGAATGAACCAGCTAATGAGAAGTGAGTGAATTTTCAAAGCTATGAGAATCTTATACGTTTTAGTATAAAAGTATTGATTGGTTGGTGTGGTTGCGCAGATGTGACGTGTACAGCTTTGGTGTTATATTGTGGGAACTAGCTACTTCACGCATACCTTGGAAAGGTTTAAACCCGATGCAAGTCGTTGGAGCTGTGGGTTTCCAGAATCGACGCCTTGAAATCCCAGATGATATTGATCCAACCGTTGCACAAATAATCCGTGACTGTTGGCAAATGTAAGTCTACTTCCTTACTTAAAAAATCCTTAGAATCTAGCAAGTGGCTGTATGTAAGTATGAATCTATGGGTCGGTGTCTGTCTGGGATTAAGTGGAATCACTAACTGTTATATGACGCATTTGGATGGGGGTAAGTTAAGATGTGAGATTATTTATTTTTGTATAGGGAACCGCATTTACGGCCATCGTTTACACAACTGATGCGAAGTCTGAAGCGGCTACAAGGACTAAACATAAGCAACAGAGGGAACACAAGTGAAAGTTTGATGTAAAGATATTTTTAGACACAGAAGCTGATGGATGCATCACCTGGTCTGGTTCAAAGAGCCAGTTGGTGAGGGATTGCGTTTTGCTTTTTTTATTTGTGGTTGGTTTTACGGTCAGATGATGAGAGGAAAGAAAGATTGTCGGGTTTAGGGAAAAGCTTGTGGAGTTCAATCGAAGTGGGAGCTCAACAACTTAAAAAAGAAAGCCCTATTTAAACCCCTCTTTTGTAACTATTACTGTTATTATTGTTGCTACTTGTAACGAAAAAAATTAGGTAAATGAACAGAAGAAAAAAAAAGATGTTGAAAAAATACAATAATTAAGCCTACGGATTTCTGATTTCTTTTTGGTTTGAGATTTTCCCCAAAATCTGGTAAATGTAAAAACATTTGGGGATTAATGTTGTAAGAAGCTAAGTTAATGATCATAAAAATCCATGAAACTTGGTTTTTGACCATGTTCAAATCTATCATATTGTGTATGAGATCTGCTGAATGCGTTTGTTTGTTTGTATGGTTCCAGGTAAAAAAACCACGACTGCAAAACACGCTAGATATCTTCGTATTATGGCTCCTTCTTGTATCGTAAACCTTGGCAATTCTCAGATTGCATCGTGTTATAGAACATATAAGGATCATAGGGATAAATCCTCGATGCCAATCCCAGGAGCGTACAATGATGAAACCTCAAGAACGTTCGGATACAAACAGTTTCTGATAGTTTAATATATCAACCTACATTCTTGTATATTTCGAGATAACCAAACACCCATGTTAGCAATACATTTCTGTGCATCTGAAAGAAATGTGAGTCAATCCAGATAACTAACAAATTGATAAAGTCAACTGTGATACGATTACATCTAAGTCAAACACACAAGATTAGTATTGTATAAAAAAGACAGCAAATGTAGCTTATATAACACACGGTTACGCGATTTCTATTATTGTCCAAACCGTTTCAATAAAACCTTAGTTTCTCTTTTCCTTTTTAAACATTGAACATCCGAGAGAGAGATCTTTAGACAAGAAACGGCTGAAGAAAATGAAAACCCTAATAATATGGTGCCTTGTATCCCAGGTAATCATTCTAGCGGGAAACTCAGCCGAGAAAGGAGACGTTGATTTTTCCTTACTAATAAAAAACGAAATGTACAACTTCAAAAAACCTGCGGTTTTCTACCATTGCCGGTCGGAAAAGAAAGACCTCGGATGGCGCAAATCGCTTCCATCTTCCGAGTTTCGTTGGAGTTTCGAAGTTCCTCAGTATGGTAACGGCGTGATGATCCACCACTGTGAGTTCAGGTCGAGGCTAGGAACAGCTAATATTGAGATTGAGACGTTGTCTACTACGGCTATTCTATGCGACGGGCAGACATGCAAGTACGCGATTAGACGTAATGGGATTTATTTCATTGGTTACGAGTTGTATTATCCCTTTGGAGGGATTGTTGAGCTGTCTAGGCCTGTCGAGAAGCTAATTGAGCCGTGGACGCCTTGGTCACCGCATCAATTGAGAGATTTGAACCGTAGTAAGCAGAACCATTCTTGATTCGGATCCTTGGAGTGCCAATATATTAAATTATTAACAAAATGAATTCAATTGTAAGTGTTATAAATGAATTCGATATATTTGGTTCGGTTTTGGACGAAAGAAATGTAAGTGAGTTTGTATTTGTATTTTTGCTACATACTAATTTTTTTTTAAAAAAAAATTCAGTTTGATATGGTCAGTTTATAATGGGTTAGGCTCAGTTGCATTGTAGAAATTACAAATGTGGAAGAGGCAACTCTTAACCGTGTACTCTCCATCATTCAAATCTATTTCATCCTCACATGTTGATTTGTTACCTAACCCTTAAAACTCCTGTTGATTATTAATAAGAAATCATTTTAAAGGAAACAATCAGAGTCAAATTACTGTCTCGGAATGAGGAGCATCCCCTGGTGTTGTACTGTCCTACCGACTTTGGCTGACTTGTAATTTTTCATCGATCAAATGTTTTTTCCTTAATTAATCTGGGATATTTCGGGTCAATGGAAAAACCAAACTAATTTCTAAATTGGAGGTGTAGTTCACAGATATATTTTATTTCTATTTATGTAAATGGGTCTGAAAGTATGAATTTATATTCGTGTAGGTGTCAATGAGCAATGTGATTTAATTTCGCGGTGCAAATAGATTGAATCTTGAAATGAGTTAGTATTTCAACCTCATTCCCTTACGATCCGACCACACTGTTCTGCACCAAAATATTTATTTAGTCTTCACCTTTTCTGTGTTTCAAAAAAAAAAAAGTGTTTCAAAAAAAAAAGTCTTCACCTTTTCTTACCACTTGTACGTTTTCAAGATGTTTGAATCGAGATTTTGGAAAACTAGACACATATCGTGAGCCCAACGATCATGCGTTTGGTGTTAGCCTTTTTTACTCTACGTTGGTTCGTGTAGCTTTTGCCAAGATCCTAAGACTAAAAGACTAACTCAATTAGAAAATAAAAACGATCCGGTTTCATTTTTTCACATCTAAATAAATGATAAACAGAAAAAAAATATTTATCTCCTTCAAAATTCTTAAAATTACAGATAAATTTGTGAAAGAAGCACAGATAACCGAATGTAATAATATTTGGTGGATGTATATACATATAAACCTAAATAATTAACCAACCAAAAGAGATGAAACAAACCTCAATCAAAAGCTGGAGTTAACACCCTTACAAAATGCAACATATATTCTAAAATTACAAACCCATGGCAAAATGGTTTTTTAGAAGAAAATTAAACCTTACCAGAAGTTTGTTATTTAGTTAGATTTGTTTCAAAACCAAACGGACAAAAAAGGAAAAAAAAAAATAGAAGAAGCCCATCGAACGTAAACGTCCATAACAAACAACCACATTCATTTATATACGACGTCACAAACATTTTTTTTTTAAGAAACAGAACTGTTCAAGAGAGCTATGGGGTTCGAGATCGAGATGGGAACCAGGTCCCGATCAGCCACCGCATTCACGTGGTGTCTTCTCATTGCATCAGCATGCATTTCATCCACCATATCAGCAGCCCGGTTTGAGGTAAGAAATGAGATCGCCAAATACCCGGGACGACCCCGACACCTCGCGATTAAATGTTGGTCAACTACCAACGAACTAGGCTGGCATTCTCTCTATCCGGGAGAATCCAAAAGCTGGTCGTTCAAGGCAGTATACATCAAGATACCGTTCATCTACACGTACTTTGAGTGCGACTTCTACACCGCTTTTGGCTCGCCTGAGGGTCAGATCGCAACTGTTTTTGCTGGCGAGAGAAAATTCAGGTGGGAATGCGATGATCAGGAGGAAGAGTGCATTTGGGTGGTGAAGAGAGACGCGTTGTATCTAAGGAAGATCACAAGGGATGGTAAAGGCCAAAGGCTTTATGAAGACGAATTGAGAATGGCTTGGATTGGTGGTACTAACTACTTCCCGATTATTGATGAGGATTCATAATCATATAACACTCCATATATAAATAATAAACATTTATTATTTTTTTTTGTTTATGTAAACTTAGCAAATTTGAGATCAATACACAATCAACTCTAAAAGCGCATGTTGTTTTTATCCCGGCTAGATGATCACAATAAAAATACCTGAAAGTTTCTTTTTTTCTTTTTTCTCAATTTCCATATTTTGGGCCCAGGGCCGTGCCTTTCATAAGGCTACTCAAGCTTAGGCTTTAGGCCACAAAATTACTAACAAGTTTTTAGGCCACATTTTTCTTAAACTGATTATATATATAGTTAGATTTTTTTAGCTACTTTTTTGTTAAATGGTTAAAAAACATTATATTGACTTCTTGTTTTAGTTATATTCTTGAATCTTCAATATTATGGTTTATGTTGGACTTTGTAATGTTTAGATTTATTTATTTTCACATGTGTTATTTGTTATTTTATGTTTTCTATTTTTGGGTTAGTTAAGATTAACAAGTAATAATTATTCAAACAAACTACTATTTTTTATTTGTTAAAATTCTAAATGTTGTAGATGAATCTACTAATAATCTACTGTCATCTGAATTTTTCATATACAACTAAACTAAACTAATATTTTATATTTATATATTCAGAAGAAAATATTGTATATTTGTATATATATATTTTACAAGTAAATATAACTAATAGTATAAAATAAAATTTTCAAAAAAAAAATATAACTAAAAGTATATAAATGTGCTTTAGGCCACCAAATTTACCGGGACGGCACTGTTTGGGCCTTCCAAAGTTTGAAAGCAAAGTTTGACAAGATTTCCAGAGAGTTGCAAGGAAAAAACAAGATTGCTTGAAACAAAGCCATGTCGTATAGTACAACGGAAGTTGCATTAAGTTTGAAAGTTGAAACCATACCTTTACTAGAGTTTCAAATGACAATGCAACATCTAGATTTCTAGTATATGTTATCTGTATGTGAAAATGCTTAAAGAATTAATTTAATTATCTCTGTCATAGTGTCATTAGAGTGTATAATTATTTTCTCGGTTAAGTTGTTCAGAATAATTTTAGAATCAGATATGCTTGAGATAGAAATAGTAGAAAGATGTAAGTGTTTCCAGGTCAACGCATCCTACGACTGAGTATGAAACATATATGTATGAAACTGAGAAGAACAATATAACCATAAAAAAGAGTCATATTGAGTATGGCGTGGATTGCACAAAAAAAAAAAATTATGGCGTGGACATCTTAGCCAAAACAATATCCAAAAAGTTGAAAATAATTGGTAATATATTTTGTCCTAAATCGAGATCAATATCGCCAACGAAGCCCTCATCATTCATCTGCCACATGGTCCCTGCAACAACTTGTATATTACAAAAGAAACAACACAACATCCCATATAGTATTCAGATAAATCACATATTCTTGTTATGCTGTCTATGTATTGGACTAAGTTGTTGACCATTGCAATATCTCTCTTTCCCCGCTCTTCCCACTGTCCCTTTCTTCTCTCTCCCTAACCACTCACGTACCGGTTCTTCTTCCTCCGGTTTAATCCAGATTCAGCTCTGCCATGGTGGTAGTAGTGGAAGGAAGAAGTAGAAGTAGAACTAGATCCTTGCTCTCCTTTGAACTAGCTGCTCTCCTCTTACTCTCACTCTTCCTCTGTTTCTCCGTCTGTCTCTCTGATCCCGATCTTTTAGACGAGGAAACCGTCGGCAACTCCTCCGTAGCATCTCCCAACGCTTCTTCTATTGGTAAGCCTAAGGAAGGCAGCTTCGCCGACATCATTGATCGCGCTCTCGAGAAAGAGTTCAACGAAAGCGACCAGACTGAAGGTAATGTGTCTGTATCCTGGATCCGTAACTTAGTCCCAATGTGGAAACGTATGCATCTTCTAGATTAAGAACAAAGACATGTTTTCCTGAAATGGAAAGTGCGTCTAGATCTTGTCTTCTTGTGAGATTCTACTTTTAGAAAAGGCCAAATAATCTTTATCTTGTGGTTATATCATTGGCAGTGGCTGATCCTGGAAGCTTCAACAACAGTGTTGCTGGACAGCAGGTTTTGTCCGTTGTAATCACTGTCTTGTGTATCATTTGAGTATTATGTGTGAGCTTGGTTGTTGTGCCTTGTGGTGATCAGGCTGTTCTGGAGACTGTAGCCAGAGTAAAGTCAACAAAGAAAAACGAGACAAAAGAGGACAAGTACAATATTCAGTTTCTAGTTCTTTGTTCTTGTCTCTAAAACTTTCTTCTATAATGTTTCAAAGTGTTATCTTATTTTTCTCTTTAGGCGGTTTCAACTCCATGATGTTTTCAACTTGGACAATGATAATAGAGCTGAGGACACTCCAACTCTGATTGATCGGAAAGTACGTTTTTAACACAAGGAAGACAGAGTTTGGTTCTGTAGGTTGTATTTGTTCTTACATGGCAATTTCTTTTGGTATTGTTTCAGGACAATGTCTTCATCATATCCAATTTCAAATCCAAGTATCCAGTATTGCAGCTAGACTTGAGGCAATATTCTTGTTTCAGTATGATTCTCTATTGCAATTCTGAGTTAGTCCTCTTGATTTTTTTGCTTCTTGTGGCATGTAGATTGATATCAGACTTGGTGGTTGTCATTGTATCTGCAACCTGTGGTGGTATCGCCTTTGCTTGTGCTGGACAGCCGGTCCGGTCTTTTTTGTTCTACTCTTAGTCTCTGTTAATATAAATTTAGTTTCAGTATGATATACCGGTCTTCTGATTGTTGCGAATCACTTTGTACTTATGCAGGTGATAACTGGATATTTGCTAGCAGGGTCTATCATCGGCCCTGGAGGTTTGAACTTCATCAGTGAGATGGTCCAGGTGAGATGAGAATGTTTTTAAGTTTTTGTATGCATATATATGTGATCTTACAATTTTTTTTTTTTTGCGCTTTTATTTTGTATGTAGGTTGAAACAGTCGCCCAGTTTGGTGTGGTGTTTCTGCTGTTTGCATTGGGTCTAGAGTTCTCCACTGCTAAGGTGAGATCAACGTCTTTGGTTTGCTTAGTGTTGAGTTGAAAGTTTTGCATAACCAACTCTTTAACGACATTCCTCTCACTATGTAGCTTCGAGTGGTTAGATCAGTTGCTGTTCTTGGAGGCCTTCTTCAAATACTTCTTTTCATGTTCTTGTGCGGAATCACAGTGTCGGTGAGTCATTTTCATCAGTATTAGACACACTATTTAGTTTATGTAGCGCAAAGTTTCATTTCTTGTATTAGACTATACACTCTAAGTCCTTGTCCAGTTATACTCTCTGTGACATGTTTTCAATGGTCTTGTTTGCAGTTATGTGGTGGTAAACATTCGGAGGGGGTATTTGTTGGAGCTTTTTTGTCAATGTCATCGACCGCGGTGGTAAGTTCATTGTACTCTGTAACTCTGTTATAACCTTATCAGTAAGACTTGGTTTTACTATTGTTGTTTGTTATGTTCATTTTGTGTTTCTGACTTGAAACTATTATATAGGTGCTGAAGTTTCTCATGGAAAAAAATACAACTAATTCTATTCATGGCCAAGTTACTATTGGAACCCTTATTCTTCAGGTATCTGATTATTCTTTTCATTTAATATTGCCTTTCTAGACTGTATAGTGTTTATATAATAGAATGGACAAAAAGATCATTTTTAAGTTTCTTATAGTCATTCTGCATAGCACTAAGTAGACTCGGTATTGTTTAGAAATAATATTGGATTTATAATCTTATCGATGTGATTATTATCCCCTTTAACCTCTCTTTATGATGATATATAACCTACTTAACTCGGTGGTTATAGTATTACTCTCTTTATCCAAATGATTTGGAGTTTTGATTTTAGCATATGTTTCTAGGACTGTGCTGTTGGTTTGCTGTTTGCTTTGCTTCCAGTTCTTGGTGGAAACTCTGGCGTTCTTGAAGGAGTGTTGTCAATGGGAAAAGTGTAAGGAAAAGACTGCTGAAGTTAATTGCTACTAAAGCGTATTCTAAAGTATCGATGTTAATCATGTCTTTTCTTTCTTTTATAAAGGGTGGTTGTGCTGCTTTCGTTTTTGGCTGTTTTGTCAATATTATCACGTACATGTATTCCTTGGTTGCTTAAGCTAATGGTCAGCTTATCATCACAGGTACATGGTTTTCTTATCTCTCTGTCCAATGAAATTTAGTTTGTAGATTGGGATACAAGAGTATTAACCTAATCTTTTTATTCATCAATCAGACAAATGAACTCTATCAGTTAGCCGCTGTTGCGTTTTGCCTACTCGTAGCCTGGGTGAGTCCTACTAGCTTTCACATTTTTCATGAAGCTTTCACATTTTTCATGTTCTTGCTAATTAGTATTTATCTTTTTATGTTCATCAAGATTCTCATTTGTTCAACATATCTGTTTGACTTGGGGCTTTTATGTTTTTTCAGTGTAGTGATAAGCTGGGGTTAAGTCTTGAACTAGGTTCTTTTGCCGCAGGGGTCATGATATCAACTACCGATCTCGCTGAACATACATTGGAGCAAGTAAGTCTTGATCATGTATTACCATACAAGACTGGTTTCATCCGTAACATATCATGTTAACCCCTTAAAAGAGTCCATGTTCTGACTCAGGTGCTTTTATATTTTTTGCTGCAGATTGAACCCATCCGGAACTTATTTGCTGCTCTTTTCCTAGCCAGCATTGGGATGTTGGTTAACGTCAATTTTCTTTGGACACATGTGGATATACTGTTAGCTTCTGTAATATTAGTAATCATCATAAAGACAACGATAGTTACAACAGTTGTCAAGGGATTTGGATACAGCAACAAAACGGCTCTTCTTGTAAGAAAAAATCTTTATTCCAAATTATACTTATGATTCCGTGCTTCACTAACTCCAGTTAAATTGATGCAGGTTGGATTATCTTTAGCTCAGATAGGAGAGTTTGCCTTTGTGCTACTTAGCCGTGCCTCCAATCTTCACCTAATCGAGGTAAGTAACAAAACTGCTTCTGGTTGGATAGGGTTTAAGATTATAATGTATCTTAAAAAGTTTTAAAACATTATCAGGGAAAACTCTACTTGCTTCTCCTCGGGACAACCGCACTTAGCCTGGTATAATCAGATCATTTACTCTCTATATGTGTGTATTCAAGTAGCTGATAATATGGTTTTGGTTTGAGCAGGTTACAACACCTCTGGTGTTCAAAGTGATACCAGCGGTTGTGCATCTTGGAGTACTGTTAAGGTGGTTTTCTCCAGACACTTCTATAGAGGTAAGCGAGTGATCTTTCTTTGTTTTATGTAATAATAATAACTAAAATAACAATGCTTTGGTTTGGTTTTAGCAGAAAGGAGAGATTGTAAGATCAGAAAGCGCTAAGCAACGGATGATACTGATGTCACGCCAATCCCACAACTCATAAACACCACAAATGTTTCTTCTATCTCAGGTAAAAGTTTTGTTACACCAATATTGACAACAAAAACTATGTGGAACCCTAACATTGTTTGTTCCTGGAACCCACTAACCTCTACCCTTGTCACCATTTGTTTTCAAGTGTAATTAGTATTGTTTCTTTCCCCCTTCACTGTAATCTGAAATGAAAAATATTAAATCAAATATACAGATCTATCAATTTGTTATTCTAAAAATTTCACAACTTGCTTACTCTTTCTGAATAGTGAGCTGCAAAGAGTCTTCCCTATTTCTTGCACCTCAACGATATCGTGAAAGATGAGTTAAGCACAATAAAAATCAATAGAGACATGAGAAGCAACAACGTTACTGGAATTGATAAAAACATATTATGAGGATTTTTCCTTAAATAATTATTCAACCGAATGTACAGACAGAACAAGAACAGCTACTACTCACTCACTGAAGACAAACTACAATAAAGAACTCAAAAACATAAACATCTGTATTCTCTCTACTATATATCAATCCCTTCCTTTATTCCTCTTTTAACTCTTCTTCTTCTTCTTCTCCCTCTCTCTATATAACTTATCAATATCTCTGTCTATATCTACAGCTTTAATCATAACACAAGAGTAGCTCAAACTCCAAAACAATTCACGTAGTGTATCATCAGGTATAATGTTGTAATATTTTCCGTAGCAAGAGAAGGCAGCGTCATAGGGAGAGTCTTGTCTTGATCGGCTTGAGCTTCAACCCCATGTTTTCAGGTGAGAGAAGCTCAGGGGAGATTCTTGTTGGACTCAAAGGACTTCTTGGACTTACACTATGAGTAGGACGATACAAACCATATCCCATCAAAAAATATTCCATCGGTATTACCATCGCATGTGGCTGCTCTTCAGTCACCAACGACCCACTTCCTTGTACCTCGACTAATGCGCCGTATCGTCTGTCTAGTTTGGTGGTCATGTGAACGGCCTCTGAGTGGTAAGCAGAACTTTCACCGATGAATATCAAAGTTCTGCATTGCAGTTTCCTTAACCCTTCGCTTAGATCCACTCTCCTGTGTATTCACATCACCAAACCAAACACATAAGATACTAGTACTATTTTCCAGCTTAATATTGATTAACTCATATCTCGAAATGAGGAGCCACGATCATTACCCGTTGATTGCTTCAAGGAATCTCCATACATTTGTGCTCTGCCGCTCGCAAAGTAACTGGACAGTAGAGAACACAACATATAAATTATTACTTTAAAGTTATCAGAGAATTGCAAAAAAAAAAGATAAGAAAAGTGTTTGTTACTAACTCTTCTGCATTCTTGAACAATATCTGATTCTGGAACTTGAGCATTACCACGAACTTCCTATCATAACATATATATTGTCAAACATTATCATCTGCTCGTGCATTATAGAAATGCAAAACCTTATTTGTTAAGTGGTAGATGAGAGAACCTGCTGAGACTATACCTTGCTGAAGTACCGTTTTAGTAACAATTCCTTAACCACGCCACACATGCCATAGTAGTAAAGTAAATTAGACATAACCTGCGTAAATTATGGACATGTTTGATATGAGGATTAGATAATCAAAGGTCATAACCACTAGTGAGAACCAACAAAAGATATCACTGTGAGAAGAAACAGACCTTATTGCACAACCATTCTGACCAAGAAGGCGCTTGGCACAGTGGAGAGACGAGTATTAATCCCACAGCTCTCTGTCTGTACTTCATCTAGATAAATTTTAAGTTTCAAGGAAAGTTAAAAGTCAGGAATCAAACAGAAATATATGCGTAAGATAGTTACTGTTACAGATACTTACAGCAAATAAGGTCAGAATGTAAGCTCCTGCTGTGACACCCATACACATTACTGCACCAAGTCTGGATAAAGAGCCAATAAGCAATAAAGTAAAAAAAGAATTTAGAAAAAAAAAAAAAGAAAAAAAACAAGAAAACGAATATATGCAGCATAATGAAACAATGATCAGATTTTAAACTTATGCAGGAGGTGAAATCTTACCCGAAATAATTAAGAACCTCGACTATCTGGTCTGCTAAGTCATCAGCTGAGAGCAAAGGAACATCAACACTGGTCACTGGAGCTCCCAACTGCAATAACTCTTGAAGAAATCATTATAACAAGGAACATGAATTGCTTATTTGGCGTATGAAGTTGTAAAAAGATGAGACTTAAGTTACCAAACCTCATGGCCTAGAGGACTGATGTGATATATGCAAAAGTTGTGAAGTAGCAAGGAACTAGCTTCTGGACAAAACAATAATCCTTGAAAACAGAACATATCTACAACAAGACAAAACGGTAACGTATCAAAAACAAGCACCAATTCAAAAGTTTCATTTACTAATGGTGCATCACGGAACTAGTGACGTTAAGGCTTATTCGATAAGTAGAGATGAAGAAGTATAAGGCTTACAATTTAGAGCTAGATCAGGATATGTGATAAGTGCAGGTTTATCTGGATCTCCACAAACGGCAACACATACGGGGCCATAGGTAGTCTCCACAAGGTGCTCCTATCAACCAAAAAAAGTACGAAATAAATGAAAAGGTAAGAACATGCATAGATAAAGACCACACTTATAGCGTTCATTTCCATTGGGAGTAATATTACTTGATTAAGAAGTAAGTAGAAAAAAAAGTAGCAAAGTGCCCCATTAAAATCATATACTCGTAACCAGCAAATACGGATTGGTCAAACAAAAGAGATCATTAAAAATCTGAACTACCAATAGAGAACTAAAACTTCATTATGGAATTTTGCAATGATAATAAATAAATAAATAAATCCTTAAGAAAATATTAGAAACAATGAGGAAAGGAATGTGGAAAACGATCCAAGAAGAGTTGTATACATACTTGGAATCTCCTATTAGAAACAAGAATCATATCAACAAACTCACTCACACGTTCCAAGATGAACGTGTCTATGAATCGAGGAAGACATTGAAGAAAATAAAACGTAGAAATCAAACCAAAATTAAAAAATTAAAAATTAAACGTAAAGCAGAAACGTGGAATCAGATTATCGAGACAACACATTTCGTAACTTTGGATAATATTACCGACACAATAAAAGCATCAATGATCACTCCAGTTTCAGCTCCAAAACATAGTAATGAAGCAACATGAAATATTTTTTTTTTTTTTTTTTGAACTTAACATGAAATATTTTATAGCATTGTTTTATTACAGAAAGATTCAAGAAATTGCTAAAAACCACTTAGCATAATCTAAATGCAACTACAGCAAAATAACTAAAAGTAAAATCCAGATAAATAAATAATGTTTTTTTGAGGAATAAAGCAGCAGCTCGAAGAATGCAGAAACCATTAAAGTATTAAACATAATCCAGTAAGCTCTTTAAGAAACACACACACACAAAAAAGACAGAACCTCGTAGTAAAATTTACCTGTCCTCCAAGAGACAATGCCTCCATATCAATGGAGACAGAACCGCTTGAATCCCCCATCTCTCTATATATCTCCTTTGTATATTTCAGTATAAGCAGAGACTTATTATCTATCTTTCCATGGCCTTCTCTCTCTATTCTCTCTCACAAAATGATTTGCTATATTCGTTTTTTTCTGTTTATAAATAGAAAGAAGGCTTATGACTTTAGAAAATTATATATAGGAAAACTCGTTACTGAGTCACCGACGGTCGACTCGGGTTTAATGTAGGACCTGCAGAACCATAATCACAGAGACTAACTATATACCATGATCAAACTAACCCTTGGTTAAGGGACCGACAGTTTTTTTTCATTCTTTCTTCTTCTAAATTTTGCATTCTCGCCCCTTCTATTTTCTTAATCATTGCAATCGATACAACGACTTTTATACCTCAATGTATAAACCCAAAACGTGTCGGCACCCTCATTTTCTACTATTTCTAGCTTTTAATTTTCTTTCTGTTTCCAATTTATACATGCATTTCATTTTGTTTTCTGCTATTTTATATCAATCCCTATGAAACAATGTGCTAAAAAAATTATAGATACGAAGAAATTAAAACTTAATACCCATTTTTCTCCCTTCTAATCAAACCCCATGAAGTAAATTTTTGGTACTATAATAGGGGGTTAGGTTGTTAACTAAAAAAAGGAGGGGTAGGATACCAGTGTATCATATATTAGTAGAGGGGCCAAAATAATAGAATCATGTTCTTAGAAAAAAGTCAGTGTACTGTTGACTTTATGAGATAAGATGATGAATCCTCAGCCGTTGGATTTTAACTTATTTTTGTCGTCTTTCCTTTTATGCTTAGTCTTCTTCCCTTTTAAAACATGAACACCGTGTGATTTTCTATTGCGATAAACAGGGCCCATTGCATTGGAGGGTGAGAACACACATGTCGTTTTCTTGTCGAGTTGGTATGTGTCATTGGCACCCAACAAGAGCGTTAAACCATAAGTCCCTTTTGCTTAATTATAAATCCGTGCCAAAACTTTCAATTTTCCTTTTTATTTTTTAAAAATTCCATGTGTTATATGCTTCATATCTGAGCATCATAATCAAAATGATAAAAAAGATATAAACGAACAAAGACATTATTGATATTATCTTCTTAAACATGTAATCAAGTAAATATTCTTTTCTACAACAGAAGAAAGAAGCAGTATCTCTTAAACCAGCTTCATGTTGACTGATTGATTTATTTACTTTTTAGGGAACGTAGGATTATGAACTGAGAAATCACGTAATCATAAAATAGTATTCTAATCTCTTTTTACTGTGATGGTTAAAAAGTTCATTGATTTATCATATGTGTCAACTTCAATGGTTGTATAAGTAATGAAAAACTCGATGGAATATTCTCAATCATAGTGTGTTGTACGCTTGTGACATTTTATATATTGATATGTTTTCACATTAATGTATGATTGATTGCAAGCAACAGCTTAGTCGCATTTGAGTTTGTTTAATTTAATATCTAGAGATCTAACTGGGAGACGAATCCAAAAGGAACAGCTCAATAGATACCGAATAAACGTACCTACGTAGTATCCTCTGTTGAGTAACGATTACATATTAGTACCATTACATTCTTGGCTTCTTGTCACCAGCTTTTGTATTTATATAGAATAATTGTTTTCATCCTGTGTTTTCATGGAAATATTTTAATGATTAACCTACCAACCACATTTCTTAATCTTTACATTTAGGATACCATTTAAATATGTATGCCTCCTGATTTTCACAGTTTTTTGTGTTCCCTAAAGTTTTATTCCTATCAATCAAACGATCGGTTTAATGCTCCCTTTTAAAACGTATATTTCACTACATGTTCACACTTTTATTACTATAAGGTATAGCTATTTGATACTCCTAAAAAGAATTTTAAAAATTCTCAGCTGAACATATGGTGATATTGAAATAATGATTTGAAGTGTTTTATGGTAAACGAATAAATATAGTGTATTAATTTCGATCCATCGTTCACATTATCGTTACTGATTACAAAACTATATATTTTAAAGAACTCTTTCTAAAAAGCCAGGCATTTTTCGTGCTATGATATAATTTTTGTGAAACTTTTTACTTAAAACAGACGGGAGACTTCTGATTTAATTTAAGAGTGTATACTTGTTTTATTACTATAAGGTATAGCTATTTGATACTCCTAAAAAGAATTTTTAACATTCTCAGCTGAAAATATGGTGATATTGTTGAAATAATGATTTGAAGTTTTTTTTTTTATATAATCCAGGTATCCGGACCTCTCACTTAATCCGACTATTCCACCGCGTCCAACCGAAACTGGCGAGAAATGTCCTGGAGGCCAAACGGAAACCATGTTAAATCCACTGTGTCCGGGGCTCGAACTCGTGATGGTGAGCACCTCAGCCGACGTTCTTTTACCACCAGACCACGAGACCCGGTTTAAACTGTGAAGGGTTAAACTTTTTTATAGTGACTGACCCCACCCCGATTTGAAGTATTTTATGGTAAATGAATCCGTCGTTCACATTATCGTTACTGATTACAAAACTATATATTTTAAAGAACTCTTTCTAAAAAGCCAGGCATTTTTCTTGCTATGATATAATTTTTGTGATCAACTTTTTAATTAAAACAGACGGGAGACTTCTGATTTAATTTAAGAGTGTATACTTGTTTTATTAGTATAAGGTATAGCTATTTGATACTCCTAAAAAGAATTTTTAACATTCTCAGCTGAAAATATGGTGATATTGTTGAAATAATGATTTGAAGTTTTTTTTTTTATAATCCAGGTATCCGGACCTCTCATTTAGTCCGACTATCCCACCGCGTCCAACCGGAACTGGCGAGAAAGGTCCTGGAGGCTAAACGGAAACCATGTTAAATCCGCTGTGCCCGGGGCTCGAACTCGTGATGGCGGGCACCTCAGCCGAGGTTCTTTTACCACCAGACTACGAAGCCGGTTTAAACTCTGAAGGGTTAAACTTTTTTATAGTGACTGACCCCACCCCGATTTGAAGTATTTTATGGTAATCGAATCTGTCGTTCACATTATCGTTACTGATTACAAAACTATATATTTTAAAGAACTCTTTCTAAAAAGCCAGGCATTTTTCTTGCTATGATATAATTTTTGTGAAACTTTTTATTTAAAACAGACGGGAGACTTCTGATTTAATTTAAGAGTGTATACTTGTTTTATTACTATAAGGTATAGCTATTTGATACTCCTTAAAAGAATTTTTAACATTCTCAGCTGAACATATGGTGATATTGTTGAAATAATGATTTGAAGTTTTTTTTTTTTTTGATAATCCAGGTATCCGGACCTCTCGCTTAATCCGACAATCTCACCGCGTCCAACCGGAACTGGCGAGGAAGGTCCTGGAGGCCAAACAGAAACCAAGTTAAATCTGCTGTGGCCGGGGCTCGAACTCGTGATGGCGGGCACCTCAGCCGGGGTTCTTTTACCACCAGACCACGAGGCCCGGTTTAAACCGCGAAGGGTTAAATTTTTTATAGTGACTGACCCCACCCCGATTTGAAGTATTTTATGGTAAATGAATCCGTCGTTCACATTATCGTTACTGATTACAAAACTATATATTTTAAAGAACTCTTTCTAAAAAGCCAGGCATTTTTCTTGCTATGATATAATTTTTGTGATCAACTTTTTAATTTAAAACATACGGGAGACTTCTGATTTAATTTAAGACTGTATACTTGTTTTAGCGAAACCATGCAGTGGTTGTTTGATGAAAGTGTTGCCCTAATATAAATAATTAATTATTTTGTTGCTGTCTCCATCTCGCCACCATTACTCATCAATCTAATATATGAATCTTCTGACTATATAGATATGCATATGCCGACAATATATTATGTAGTAAATAGTACTAGAATATAGATACGTCCACATGCAGAAAGAAGTATTACTGTTTTATAGGTGAAATTGTGTAATCAAGTATGTAAAGCAATATAAACCAGTGCTAACCATATAAAAGTTACATTAGCTTTGTTTTTTTACATTATCTAATGACATTTCTTTGCTTTTAATCCAATTCATTACATCATGGCTATTGGCTTACGTTACATGGAAGTTGTTGCTAAGATTAACTACGTGTCCACTTGTAGAAACTTCCATTACTTCAAGTTTAAAGAAAATGAATTTAAAGCTTTCCAACAACAATACAATTGGAGAACATTCTTGGAATAGTATATTATCGGGTCCCGTATATTATCTTTGACGATAATGAATTACTCTATTGTAAATAGTAGTTCTGGTTCGTACGATAACCGATTTGGACGTCTCATGACTCATGTCATCATCAACGTATACTTACTTTTCACAACTGAAGCCACAATAATCTTTGAAGTTTTAAATATATAATTGCTGGGGTAAATAAAATAGAGCAACAATAAAATAGCAAAGCCCATGAACTAAACTGATCGTTAGCTTCTAGTCATATCTCAGACTTTGATTCATTTTCTGTTCTACCAGAAGCCCATAAACTGAGTTTGTCTCAAGTGGACATGTTCCACTCGTTGATTCACAGTTTACATTTATTTACTTGTCATCTAAAAAGGACTTCAGGAGTTTATTTGACGATATGGAGATCCGAAAGAGTTTTATTCTTTTAAAAAATAGATCCAATAAACTTACAAAATTAACTTGTTATATCATTTCTAAACAAAATTAACAATTCAGCAGCATTCTTACTTCCAATTTTTCGGCTTTTGAATGGATCATAAACATTTCCACTAAAACTATATGATATCCCAAATAACTGGTTGCCAAAAAAAAAAAAATCCCAAATAACTGATTCGAACCTAATTAAATATCGAATTCTCATATCTAATTTCGTTTAAGTATACAATATATGGATTAAATACTATAAAAAATAAGAAAACAGGTTCAAAAAAAAAAGATTATATTCCTATATAGATAGTTTTTTTGTTCACATATAAATAATTATTTCCATCTGTTTCTTAGTAAATGCTTTAAGACCACCTCCATCCATTAGAGACCCTAATAGGTTCTTAAGATTAAATTAGTGGTTATTTTGTGATTTGATAACTTTAGAACCTTTGTTGATCAATTTAATTTTTTCATCTTCCATTAGGAGAACCTCATTGAGGTTCTTAAAAATTATTTTTTTTTAATTTTTTTTTTACATACAGCTTCTTGAAAGAAAGGAAAACAATATGGGTAATCTAGTAGTATGTTGATTCTCGAATGTGTTATTGTTTTTATCAAAGAAATTGTGTTCTTGTATTTGTTTTAAAGGGATCAAAGGGTACCTGAACGAGAAGGATAAGATGATTGGACTCTTATTTGCTGTAACTTGTCATCAACGAAGTATTTGGTAGATCAGATATGTTCCATTCACTACTATTCAAAATGAGAAATTAAAGCATCCCACATGATCACACAACAGTAACAAATGTGTGGTTTTCTTGATGAGAGGAAAAACTTTACATTATTTGATCACAAACACAAGACAATTTCTATAACAAACAAACAAACAAACCATTTCAGAGTTACGGGTGATGAAAGAGGCAAAGTGTGTTGGCACAACACCAGGAGGTACTGCGTTCACTCTTGTGTCCGGTCCCATCTCGGCAGCAAGTGCCTTTAAAAGCAAATGTTAAGCCACCATCATCATAATAAGTGGCAACGTAGAAGGTTATAATTTAGGGGTATAGGGTTTAGACAATCATGATACCTTGATTAGTCCGAGAAGAGCTGTTTTAGTAACTCCATACATTGCCGTTGGTACTTGCGGTTGAAACGCAGCAATGGAGGTTATGAAGATAACCGAAGAACCCTTCTCAAAGTGAGGAGACAGATCCTGGTTTTGATCAGAAATATTGCAATGTCAACTTACTTTGAGCACAGGAGATGCCAGAGTTATTGTCTCCAGAGAAAGAAAAAAAGCTCTCTTGTCTTTAAGCAAAATGGTTTGTGGATACATGGAGGAGAAGGATAGATGATCTGACATTGACTTCCCAAAGCTTGTCAAGAGCAGATTCTGGAGTGGATAAGATTGGGTCAGTAAATGGATTCACAGCTGCATTACAGACAACAATATCTATCTTCCCATATCTCTGAAACACAAGCCAAAGCAAAGCTAATTAAGAATTAAAACACCAACAAAAGTTGAAAAAAGCTGAGACATCTTACTTGAATTGTCTTTTGAACAAGACTCTGGCGATGTTGAGCATCAGAGACATGACAAATGATTCCAAATGCATCAATTTCCTGAGCTTTAAGCTTCTCTACCGCCTCGTCCACATTTCTCTGCACAATTTAATTGAAACACACACAAATTGATTATAGAAATAAGAGCTTTAAATTTGGATTCACTCATGCAAAGCAAACAAAAACATGAATTCGTAGCATAGGTAGAAAAACAGAGAACTGTAAATTAATAAACCCCGACGAGTGACTTGTTTTTGGATGAGAAAGAAATCGTCTTTGATTCCAGAATCAATCGTTACCCCGACGAGGTTCGAGATCAAAATCACCAGAGAAGATCGAGATTGGAGGAGAAAGAGAGAAAAAATTTCAGTAAGATTCCCCGACGAAGGAGAGAGAGAGTCTTGAAGGCGAGGTCGAATAGAAACGTGCCACGTATCGTCTCTTACCAACTCTAATAATCTCTCTTTTGGCACCGGTTCTCTCCTTTATTATCCTTTTTGATTTATTTTTTTGTTAACTTTTTCTTAAAACCCCCGTTTAGAGACACCGATGGAGGTGCTCTAAGAGTCTCACCTGGTTATCACAACTCCACGACGAGAGGAAACAAAAAAACAAAAAAAAAACTCAGAGAGAGACACAACACAAAAACAATGGCCATGATTAACGCCGCCACGCGCCTCCCTCTCCTCCTCCAATCCCAACGCGCCGCCACCGCCGTCTCTCACATCCACACATCCCTCCCCGCTCTCTCCCCCTCGACATCACCGACTTCCTACACCCGTCCAGGCCCTCCTTCCACCTCCCCTCCTCCTCCCCCCGGTCTCTCGAAGACGGCGGAGTTCGTGATCTCGAAGGTCGACGATCTCATGAACTGGGCTCGTAGGGGATCGATCTGGCCCATGACCTTCGGCCTCGCCTGCTGCGCCGTGGAGATGATGCACACCGGTGCTGCTCGCTACGATCTGGATCGATTCGGGATCATCTTCAGGCCGAGTCCTCGCCAATCGGATTGTATGATCGTCGCCGGGACGCTTACTAACAAGATGGCTCCGGCTCTTCGCAAGTAAAAACGCCTCTCTTAATCTCTGATTGTGGATAGACTCGTAGAATTAGGTTTTCAGGTGATTGGAATTGTTTATCTCTTTTCTTGATGATTTAGGGTTCATGTAGTGTAGTCTGATTTTTTTCTGCTAGGCCTGTGTTGAATTGAGAGTTTCCTTGTGGATATATAAGACTAACATGTGAAGGCTATACTGTTCATATCATTGTCTACATTTTCTTGAATTTTTTTTTTCAAATTTTCTAAACTTTGGTTAAAACTAGCATTCAGGGATGAAGAGTAGGTTACTATGTAAACTCTGTGTTTGTTTTTTTTTTTTTGGGAGGGATTTCAGATTATATAGCGTTGGTGAACATATGTTAGTGTTGTTTCAGCTATATCATGGTTAGATTTATCAATCCGAGATTGGAGATTTCATTTTTTTTGTCATGTTTTGTTTTAGCTCCTTGTGGTGACTGTTTGGAAATCCTGTTTTGATGACTTTTTGATTGGTCGTCTTTGAGACCTGATGTCTACTTTGTTCTGAGGTGTGTTGTTATTGAGAAATTGATATCTGACACACTTGATTAGATTTCTGATTTTCTTGTTTGATGATACAGAAGTCATGTTCTTTAAATGAGAATCATGTTTTATGAAATGTGTATCTACAGATTTTTTAAGGCAGCTGAGCTTATACTTATTATAGGTCTCATACACTAGCGATAGGAAATATCCAAGTCAGTCTAATAGCCACAAGGAACCACGGGTTTTCAATGCATCATCCACTGAGACGAGCAAATGCTAGATGCATTTGAGAGATGATGGATAGCTTTATAAGATGATCTAGAATCTAGATTAGTTCTCATGGTGAATAACCTATTAGTGCTCGAACTAGTATATGTTGTTCGCAACTCTCTATTTAAATTACCCACTAAATCAGTCTTGGATCTGGGATAACTTAGAGAAGTAGGCTATGTGGATAACGAAAATGTTTTCCATAGCTGCTCTTCTTGCTTATCCTAATTGAAGATGTTCTAGTTTCTAATATCTAGAAAATGACAGGGTTTATGATCAAATGCCCGAGCCAAGGTGGGTGATATCGATGGGAAGCTGCGCCAATGGAGGTGGATACTATCACTACTCCTACTCAGTGGTTCGAGGGTGTGACAGGATTGTGCCAGTCGACATTTACGTCCCCGGGTGCCCTCCAACAGCTGAGGCTTTGCTCTATGGACTCCTCCAGCTTCAGAAGAAAATCAACAGGCGCAAGGATTTCTTGCATTGGTGGAACAAGTGATCAAGTTTCAGAATCCTATCCTTCTTCTAATGTGAAAGGGAGAGTTCTTTTCAGACAATTTATTACCAAAAGTTTGGGGATGATAATAAAACGTGGACGTTTCAGTGCAATGGTTTTCTTTTTGTGGTGGAGATGCCATGCAAACGGGTGCTTCTTATAAGTTTGATGTGGAACTTATATAAACATAAGATTCTGTTATCTAATTTTTTTTTTTTGTTGGATCTATTCACAAGCTCTTTCTGTTTCTCCTTTATGTCGTTTCAAAGCTATGTATTTTCATTAAATAGCTTCTACACATTCAATGGAAGATCCTGGTTAAGAATGTTGTATCCATACTAATCTTGGTTCAGACCAATGATTGAAAGGGAGAAACATTATGAATGTTATTAGTATTTGAACAAAATGGTATTTTGAGGGAAAAAAAAAGAGATTAATTTTGTGTTGCTTCATAAACGGCTTTCTCACTTAATGTTACAACGAGAGTTGGAAGAAAAAATAGCTTCAAAGGATCCATCAAGAAAAAAACTCAAGACTTTTGTTTTATGAGGTGCTAATGCTTCTTGAGAGCGTTCATCTTGTCCCTGAGGTAATAAAGTTTGGCTCTTCTTACTCTTTTCTTGTCCAACACCTTAATCTCCCTCAGGTTTGGCGAATACCTGTGTGTCACCCCCAATCACATATCAGTTTTGCCTTTGATTCGGAGCACAAGGTTAAAAGTAGAGACTTACAAGGGAAACATGGATTCGACACCGACTCCAGCAACAAGCCTTCTAATCCTAAAAGTGGAGTTAAGACCAGCATTACGCCTTGCTATGACAATTCCTTTCACGATTGAAACACGCCTCTTGTTCTCAGGCACTTCCTGTTTCAAAGAAAGCCTATGAGAATACAATCTTGTATCACTCTACGAGGATTCAAATAGTATTTTACCACTTTAAGCTGCACAATGTAACCAGGCCTTATCTCTGGTATCTCTCTACGAGTTCTTACTTCCTCAACAGCCTCCTTGTCTACAATCTGCAGAAGATTATAACTTTTGTAAACATGAAAGCAGTGATGACCAATTGTCACAGTTACGAGATGTACCTGCATGATATGCTTGGCGGTTTTATCAAGCCGCTTGAACTTGATCCTCGGAGGTGCATCAGGAGCTGACACAACAGGGAATCCTTGAGGAACAGAATTTCCAACGGTGGAAAAGCATCTCGATGAATACGTAAAGTTTTGTTTCTGCCAAACATTTCCCAACCACCATCAAATCAAGAATGTCTCCCCCTCACGAAGAAGCCTAAACTAGATAGTAGATACCATTGTGACCAAAGACATCTAGAAAATCTATAAAAAGTACGAGACGCGTTCCTCTGCCTCTACATAAACCTTTACTACCAAACGAGACAGGCCCAAGAAAACAGCAAACAACTTAAGAAAATAAACAAAAAAAATCGATGATGCTTAGGATAATGAAGCATTTTGTTCTTTCAATCTCACCTAATGATCATCATTTTCTAATTTTGTAATTATTAAAGCGATCAAAATCCCCCACATACAACACTCTGAGCTAAATTAAAAACGTGGAATCTAGCGGGACTACTCAATCAGTGTTCAGCAAGACCAGCCCAATAGCAAAGTTTGTTCCTTTTATACCCAACCCATTTGGAATTAGATCTCTCTATCGGAAACTAGTCATCATTCACATTTCTACAAAATCCGAGAACAATATTGATAACCTGTGATTAGCTAAAACGAGAGAAGCGGCTGCTTACAGGTAGTGCGGAGGAGGAAGAAAGAGCCTTTGTCAAGGAGCTAATGAGGAGATACGTCTTCGCTGGTGAATCGAAAGCTCTGGTGGAATGGAAAGAATCAAAACTCCTCGATACATCATTACCAGACCAAGAAGCTGTGAAAGGAAGAAGAGTGTTGGTGATGGAGAAACGGTTCCTCTGAAGCAGCAGCCTTATACTGCTACTACGAATCGATTGCATTTTCTCCGAACAAGCAGGAGACGATCTAATTAATACCTTTCAAATCTGTTAGTTTGGAAGTTCTGCTTGGAGGTTGAGTCAACCTAACAAAAACCCTCGCTTCCTTCTCCTCCTTTCAGGGTTCTTCGTTTTTTAATTGGTAATTTGCATATCAACCCCTGGTGTTTTATGCTTACAACAAATAAGCCCTTTCTATTATTTTATTTTATTTTCGTGTCCTGGCTTGTAATGTAATTAACATAAGAGTAGCTAGTGAGAAACTAGCTTAAATGTTAAAAAGGGAGAGCCAATAGCAAAATGTTTAGGGAACTGATGTTATCTTTACTCTTTAGATTATGAAGAAATAATCCTTATCTGAATGTAACCAAAGAGAACCATTTTGACAAAGAATTTTATGTAGTGTTGTGTCTTAATCATCCGGTTTTTTTGCAGCATATGCGCTTTAACGGGCTTCTTTATACAAATCTCTAGACCCATTTTCCTTGACTCTTCTGCATGCTGCCTTGTCATTTCTTTTACTACACGTTTCATTTTTGCTTCTTTTCTTTGCAAGGATTAGGCATTGAATAGCTTAGCAATCAAACATGTTAACAAAATGCGTTGATGCAAGTTTTTAAAAAATTTATGTCAAAGAATAACTTCCTTTTCGTTTGAAACTAATAAGAAATGGCCATGGCCTACAAAATCATGAGGTAACATACTAACATACATCCAAACCTCGAAACCAAACGGTGAGTCATGTGAAGATAGAATCGTTGGCATTTAAAATTGTAATTATATTGGCTTCAAGAATCGGATACGTTTTATATGCTTCAAGCCAGCTTTGTAAATTTGAGAATGTATTTTGATTATGGAGCATTCACGGAAACAATTAACAGAATAAGCTATACCTATAATCCAAATACACTTCTGAGTGAAATCTGTTAAATTATACGTCTATGAATAACAATCATCACCAATTCACTTATGTACTCGTTACAAAACATTTGTTACTTGTCTATTTGCTAATTATACTAATCAACGGTTGCTTAAATAAGAAGAAAAACAGAGTAATTGTTATCCCTTCAGGCGTTACTGTGCGAGTTGAAAACGTAAGTTTCTTTTCGTAAAACAAATCATATACATTCTTCAGATTATACGCAAAATTTCAATTAATTTTGGGCTGAAATGATTCGATTTTGATCGGTCGGAGGTTAATAATAAACGTGATACTCGTATCGTAAGCATAAGCTTGATAAATAATTAAGCAGAGAACGAGAAAGACAAATCTGAGAAACATCCATAAATAAATAAATATATATCAGAACCATAATCAAAAACAATATCGCAAACTAAAACCGTCTAGAAACCACAAAGCCACAATATATATGAAAGGTAGATATAGTAAAAGAAGAGGTGAGATCTAAAACTCCGGAATACACACGAATATCATGAATGCTGCTATATATCCGATGGAAAATTTTCAAAACCTATCTCTGTACGAATCTCCATCGCATAGACTTAGATCCGTAGAGCAGAGCCGAAAACCAGAGCCGCGACTGCTGCAACACCAGCTGAGACGATCGACGGCGAGAACGAACCAGATCCGGAAGTAGGACTTGGCGCCGGTGCCTCAGCCTGAGCCGAAGCGACGGTAGCAACGACGGAGACGATCACCGCGACGAGAGCAACAACGGTAGCCTTAGAGATCGCCATTTCAGAGATGTGTAGAGAGCGTAGGGATTTTAGATTTGATTCGAGATGCTTGAGCGTTTTCTAAAATTGACAGTGGTAAGGAAATGTGGTGCTGATGAGGCGTATATAAAGAGGAAGGGCAGACGCGGAGCTGCCCGGTTTAGCTGACCGGCTTTAATTACAGCTGGTCCACCTGGGAATCAAATGATCATCGACGGCTGATATTCTCCCACGTGTTCAGTGAGAACTCGACAGGCTATCTCTCCGTCACGGCGCCGTTGGAAAGATATTTATTCTGCAACCGATATGCCGTCTTTTTTAACGCTCATCGAGGCGCGTGTAACTCACCCACCAAGAAAAGTCACATCGATCGAAAGAGACTGTTTGTTTTTTGGCGCGTGAAGAATATTGATGAGCTGTCTATTTTTTTTTTCCTATAGTGACGCGGTTCCGTGAGGGAAACGGACAAGATGCGCAGACTTGTTGAGGGCACATGGTGGAAACTGGAAACGCTAATATTATGCTAAAATAGCTTTTTATGAAATAAGTTAGATGGAAAGACAGCTAGTCCTTCATTTTTCATTACTCTTTTCGATTTATAATCTTTTATGGTTGGTGAAGAAACAAAAGATAGTTTTCAAGCTCTAGAAGTAATGGCACATTATTCGTGAAATAACTAATAACTAGATTAGGACCGGGTGAGAGTTATAAGAAATTACTCATACATTTGATTTTATAATTTTATTTTACATATTGATTTAAATTGTAGTCAAAAGGTTGAGTACATATGGTATTGTGCAAGACGACATTGAAATTTCGTTATATAAGTAATCTGTTTTCGATATGCAAAGACAAAGTATAACAATTTTCGTTATATAAGTAAGTTACTGTGATTAAAGCATTCAGGTAATTGGCCAAGAAAAAATTTATAGCTGTGATCTTGTAATCAATATAATTTATATGACCTACCATATTTATCAAATTATATTGGATATAGAAGAAAGTACACGTTTGAGTTTTTGGCATCTTCATTATGACTATAAATCGAATCGTAAAATTTAATTGTCTTTATCAAATAGATCTTGAAGTATATATGTCCCCCTATTGATTAAATAGATCGGCAGTTAATGGAAATAGTCGCTTAAAATTTGATTTTTATTATAATAGATTTTATAGATTACCTTACTATTTATTATAATGATAAATGCGGTAGTTGTCAATTACTAAAAGATTAGACTAAGTTTTTATTTCAAAAAATAAAAAATAAAACATTAGGGAAAGCATATAAAAACATAGCATATGAATTGCAAGTAAAACCAAAAGTATTACTGGATAAATATGACACGAATATTTCTTCTAAACATGGCATAGGACTTCAAAATGGTGACGGCGAATCGAGTACATAAAATCACGACGCCTTTAAACCGTCAACTAATTAGATGTTCAACAAAATTAGATGAACAATTGGGATGTTAGTACCTCATTCGAATGACATGATTTCGAATGTCGCTCAATCACTATTTTGACATCCCTTCGATGTTTGTTACATTCTTGAAGCTACCTATATTATAAAACCCGTTTATTATTAACTGAAAGTGAGTAGAAAAAAACATTCCTTTGGGGAAAATAAATCTTCTAAGTTACCTTCCTCCCGCTCAATACCAAAACTCAAAACACATGAAATGTAACTAACTGTAGAGTTCCATAAATGATAAAACTTTATAGCCATGTCCCCATGACAACACACTTAATTTCATCTAACACGTAGGTCTAAAATAAATATTCAAACCCATAACGATTCATTATTATATTTTTGAAAATATGTTTTATGTTTAAACGCGGATACTCACCGAGGTTGATCAATGAGAAATTTATTTTATGCATCTCACCATAAATTTCATCATGATAAGGCTGGAGCTCCCAACCCCAACTAAAGCTCCATAAAGATCTAAGACATTAAAACACATGTTGCAATATTAATACATAGCTGATAATTTTATAATTTAAAAGTCCATTCAACTCGGACTATGTAATGTAATTAGATCCAATACCTATACAAGACATTGGATGGACAAGACCGCTGCAATGTCAAGAAACTTTACAAAACAATAGTAGTTGCTACATATTTTGGTTGAATTTGCACGACCACGAGAATTTAGCGTAACAATGTGGTATCGATTCTTGGTCAAACGTATCAAACCTGAAAATGCATTACTTTGAAATTTCTAATATCAAACCAATCACCTTCATTCATAGTGATATGGTTTAAAGCTTCCAGCTCTTCGATAGAGTTGCTTCTATCTTTGACCCTTATTCAGAAAAATAAACAAAAATATTAATAAAATAAAAAACTTTAATAAAAAGGACTTTCGTTTGGCCTCGCAGGACATGAACGAACTGTCCGAATTCATCCTTTTTCACGGTCCCATGTATCTTATCACCCTAGCAAATATGAACAAAATCAAGTAAGAAACAAAGACATCATGTAAGAAACAAAGGTATCTTAACCTAATATAGAAACAAAGATAGAACTTACTCTAATCCACGAAAACCATTTCAATGGTCTCACCACTGCCGTTGAATACTGCTTCCACAACCGGATTATCTTAACCCTCACCTTCCACATTGACTTGAAGGCTTCAAATCAGAACGTTGTTCATCGCCGCCATTTCTTAACTTTTATTCGCTTTTCTTGCTTTTGATGAGTGAATGCCTACTTCAAAGGGATTTATATATTAGTATTATTTGTCATATATAAATCGGCTCGATGCGCAATCTTAGGCAGTAAATAACAAATTGCTGACTAAGATTATAATGATATAGATATGATTTAATATTTATTTGTATGAATATGCATTTAGATGATTGGCTTGATCGATCTAGTGATTTATTACTACTTTACTTAATAATAATCCATAACGATATTAGCCGCTACCATGTTAATTTAGAATTTTCTCTACATATATATAATTTGATTCAATCTTAGGCTCAATCTAATCTTAGGTAAATAACAAATTGCTGAATTGTCAATCAATGTTTAATACATTATAGGCACTTTTAGTAGTCAAATACGTCCAATCATAAAATCATGGATGTACATTTATGTTTTGCATCAATATATACGCGATTGACCTATAAATAGGAAAGTCGAGGATCAAAATTTGCATAATTTATGACTATGCGATGAGATTATGATCTTATTTGATTTAGTCATGCAATTATAACAATCCAAAGGGTGGAATCATAATGGCAAGTCAGATTATAGCAATCTGATTCATAGCATTATTCTCGATCATCTTATACCATGATTTTTGATTGATTCATAGCATTTCATAGATTATGATCTTATTCGATTTAGTCATGATTTTTGATTGATTCATAGCATTATTCTCGATTCATAGCATTTCTTTTCTGTCCTTTCTCTTTTCAATGACTCAATATCTCCAAACATTATATATTATCGATAGAAAAGAAAAGAAAGGAAAGAAAAATTTATAATGTTTTAATATCTTCAAACATTATATATTATACTAAATATCTCCAAATATTATATATTTTATGATAGAATAAGAAAAAGAAAGGACAGAAAAATCTATAATGTTAGCAATCCGATTCATAACATTATTTATAATTTATAATGTTTTAATATCTTCAAATCGAGAAAGGAAAGAAAATCCGAAAAGAGAAAGGAAAGAAAAATTTATAATGTTTTAATATCTTCAAACATTATATATTATACTTAATATCTCCAAACATTATATATTATATGATAGAAAAAAGAGAAAGGACAGAAAAATTTATATTATACGATAGAAAAGGAAAAGAGAAAGGGCAGTAAAATTTATAAAGTTTTAATATCTTTAATGGCAGAAAAATTTATATTTAATGGCGAATTTAGTAGTCATATACGTCAATCATAAAATCATGGACGTACATTTATGTTTTGCATTAATATATACGTGATTGACCTATAAATAGGAAAGTCGAGGATCAAAATTTGCATAATTTATGACTATGCGATGAGATTATGATCTTATTTGATTTAGTCATGCAATTATAACAATCCAAAATGGTGAAATCATAATGGCAAGTCAGATTATAGCAATCTGATTCATAGCATTATTCTCGATCATCTTATACCATGATTTTTTGATTGATTCATAGCATTTCATAGATTATGATCTTATTCGATTTAGTCATCGATTCATAGCATTATTCTCGATTCATAGCATTTCTTTTTCTGTCCTTTCTTTTTTTCAATGACTCAATATCTCCAAACATTATATATTATACGATAGAAAAAAAAAAAGAAAGGAAAAATTTATAATGTTTTAAATCACATGAGATTATGATACCAAATATCAATGAATGCGTGATGATAATCATAAATCCGCGATTCAAATAATTATCATAATTTTAGTAAGGATCTATAATAGGTAACAAAACGAAATATTAGGAAACAAAAAAAACAAAACATTGGTAATCAGATTAGCGTTAGATTTCGATGATAATCATAAATCCAGCGATTCAAATAATTATCGCAATTTTAGTAAGGATCTATAATAGGAAATAAAACGAAATATTAGGAAAAAACGAAAAAATTAATCAAATGAGATATAATCGCGAATAAGGGAGGTGCAGTCTCTATACTTAATGTTAATTATATAGTTACGTAATATTTGATTAAATCATGCAATAAATAGTAAACATTATGACAGCTTTATAGGTAGAGACGATTGCGTGATTGATGAATTTTTCTATTGTATTTTTTGAAAATTACGACATTAGGACAGTAAGTAGCGATTGTCATTATATTATTTAATCTTTCGTAAACCAATCATATTAGGAAACAAAATCATTCACGAAGTTTGGCAATGTCAAGATTCACATGTAGTAACGAATTTTATTCAAATAAATTATTACATATTCAACTTTTAAGATAAAATTATCATAAAAATCGAAACCTATTTTGTAATATAAAATACGATCTCTCATTTTTTAGAAAAGATAACACATTAGTTGTCTATCTTCTCTTGAATTCCAAAATGTAAAAAAAATAAAAAAGAACTATATGTATCAAAATGGTTGTCCATATGTTGTCTAATAGGGGAGATAATCAAAAAAAAAATTGTATGTAGAGAATCATAACATATACATTATTTTGTATTTTCTTGTATTCAAAATAACAAAATAGTATAATGTGACAAATATTTTTCGTGATAGTCTTATGTTGTGAATATGACCATATAAAACTTAAGTTGATAATATCTGCCCTATTAAATGAATTTAGCTACATTACCTAAATAATATGATGCAATAGAATGTAATATATGAGAGTTGGACCAGTGGCATATCTCGTAAATAGTCTAGTCTAGCAAGGGTTATCATAATAGAAGGCTGAGAATGAATATCAAAGCGACACATCATCATAAATGGCATACTTGTAAATAATTTACCTTTTGAAGGTTACTCTTCTTAATTGCTTCTTGATTAATAATAAGGGGATTCAAAGGAATGATGTTGAAAAACATTAATAATCAGGAAGCCGTGGAAATACTGACAACCAAAATGCTAATCACTGATTCATTTGACATGATTTTGAAGATTTATGCATGTACTTAGTTTACTTTTATTATTATGCTATTACCGATGAGAATTCATAATTAAAATACCATTTTTAACGAAAACAGCATTTAAAAAAATTGTTTTCAACATTTTGAATAAAATGCGAGAAACAGTTAATAAATATATAAACAACTTTTTCAATGTCTGGTTTTAATAGTTTGATGGGTTTTGTGGAATTTCTGTCCATGGCATTACTATATTCTTTCGTGTATTCCAATTATAATAAACATTAGCCTTATGAAACTTTTTAAACCACTATAATGAATTGCCCATAAAGAATTCACTTTATTGAACTTTTTATAAAGGAAAAAGACAGATGGTAGACGTTGGCAGGCTCTTGACGGTTTCGAGAAGTTTCCAACAGTTGTAAAAGTCTGTCTACACCTGGCTGCGTTTTGTTTCCTATTCATTGTATTCAAAGAAAAAAACTTGGTCGGTAAGCAATTTACCAACTTATAAGAATCAAAAGAAAACGAGTAAATCCAAAACCATATGTCGGTTTATTTGGTTCGGAATCACATTCTCATAATCTCAGCACACGAATTAGATTCAAGAGATATGTGCCACTTTAAACATCAGCATTGTTTAGACTTTAGATACAAAGGTTCGAAAAAAAGGAATGAAGCAAATCAATAATCGTGTGATAAGTCACATACAAGACAATATTTTTGTACAAAATGAAACTGAGATTCGAAAAAGATAGAATAGTTGTATATTGAACTTTGGGATCAACTCCAGCTTTCCAGTTTCCAATATAACTCTGCACAGTTGATACAGGCTGGAAATCAGGATTGGCAAGATGGATGATGGAAGCTTGATGGATCGACCAAAGATATGATCGGGTGGACAATATGAATAGATTTCAAGTTGTAAACCTGAAACAAATACAAAACAAATGAGATGCTAATGCTATTATGATAAAACAAGATAAATAAAGATAGATAGGATGGAATTAGGCTGCTGGATGTGTATCACTCTCAGCCTAATCAGTTGATGACTGAAGTGGAATGAGATGGTGCAAAGCTTGCTGAATGTGTATCACTCTCAAGTTTGGCAAACGAATGGGATGGAAGTGATGGTAGATTGAGGACGCCACAAAACTTATGGAAAGGAGTCTTGATAAGTCAAGGTGCTTTGGAGCTGCTTCTCACAAACTCAAAGGACTTAGAACAATAGTTTTGAGAAAACTAGAAAAACTGAATAATTCTTTCATAAAATTCAAAGTAGGGTGATTTACAATGACAAACTAGCTGAGCTTATATAGGCTCGACCTTGGGACTTCTAACAGTCTAAAAATGACTTAAGGAAACAAATAAAAATCGAAATAAAAGACTTGGATGAGAAGGCTTTGATGGCTCCATGAAACTAGCCGTTAGGCTTGATTTGCTCTTGAGCCAAAAGGAAACTTGTGGAGCCTTTGTATCTGGACAGCTTCTGGATGTAGCCACGGTCAAGGAGTCTTCCTGATATGTCTCTGAGTTGCCTTGATGAAGAATATGGCCGTTGGTCTTGGTAGATTTCATGAAGAAACTCCTTTAAGACATTGAATGTAAATGCTGCCAAATATGGAAGGTTAGTGCAAATGAAGATCCGCCTGATCTCCTGGGTGCTGGTGCAGCTAAGGACGTCTTGGATATCTTCTGGATGGTTGAGATGATCTCCTGGCTTCCATAGAAAAGTTTGGGTCGGACCAAATTGAATTGGTTGGAAGCTTTCCCAAATTGTTGTCGGTTTGGCCGGTTTGAGGAAATTGATTGCATCTTGGTTCTTCCTGGACCAATCTTCTTGATTTCGGGTTATATGGAAAGATAAGAACCCACTCTTGAAGCCCATGATTGATTCTGGAGAAGGCCGCTTCATTCCTGGGCTTGAATCCCCTTCTGAAGCCTGGTACTCGCAACTGGATGGGCTGGAGAACTTCCAGTTTGTAAAATCCATAACTTCCTGGTCCGTGAAGATTTCCTTGAAATTCCAAGCCTCACAGCTTTCTTTATGAGTTAGCTCTCCTTTAAAATTGGTTTCGCGCCAAAATACCTTCTGGTTGTTGAGATATGCTCCTTGGACTGAACCTCGGTCGCTGGTACCTCCTAGATGGCCGGTTTGGACAGTTTGGTTGACCTCTGGTTCAACCACTGGTTTGATGACCGCATCATTCCCTCCCCCTTGTAAAGGTTTTAACCTCAAAACTGGATAACCTGTTGCATCAAGATAGAGCAAGTCAGCTTTCATTCTCTTTTGAGATTCTAGGGCCTTACCTTGGTATTGTTTTGGTTTGGGAATGAATTGTGCATCAGGTGGTTCTCCTTTAAGAAGATAGGATAGGATCACGCCTCTGCTCTGGAAATGGTCATTGCATCTCTTCTGAGATGGATGGTACTCCACACTCCTGGTAGCCTCATTGTTGACCATCTTTGGGGCTGATTCTCCAAGCAACAAAAGATTATCTGGTGGGATTTCTTTGAAGCTTTCTTCTTTGCAACCTGAAAAATACTCAACATTCTGGACAAAGACCAAATGAATTATATCTGATATTGTAGTTTCATAAAAATAATGTGTTATGGTCGAATTTACCATGGGTGCATCAGCATGATGAAGAATGGTATTCTTCTTTGGACATGTTTGGTTTGATGGCTGCCTTTCTTGCAACTTTTGATCTTGGCTAATATGAACTTCTACTTCTTTCATTCCTGGATCAAAATTTCTTGGCAAGAACAAGTGCATCAAATCTGGAAAATCAAGTAATATAGACGTTTTAAAGTTGAGAAGACTTTCCTTACCCATGCTGAATTTGAATGGCATTTGTTCAGCATCTCTTTGAACTAGCTTCTGGACAGCATCTATTGACATCATGGTTAAGGCTTCTTCTTGTAAGATTTTATCACGGTTTGGATGGCCTTTTTCTTTGCTTATACCTGGGTCAAAACATCTTGGCAAAGACAAGTGTAATATACCAAAGTAAAGGAATTTATAAACTGATGGAAACAAAGAACAAAGAACCTTAATTTCAGCTGTGGCAGCAAGAAATTTTCTTTCTTTGTTTGGCTTGTTCTCACCTTGGTCTCCTGTAATTATTTCACTTCCTCTTGGACAAGACATGTATATTAATCTTGTCATGGAATTAATAAGAACATTCTGATCTAGAGTGAAATTTACCTTAGGTTTTGGCACTTGAACAAACCTTTGTTCAGATTTCAGTTTCCACTTGTGGTGTGGAATTTGATTTAGCTCATGTTCTGGGTCGGCCCTTGGCACTTCAGTAAGCATAGAGCTCTCATCTTGGTTTGATACTGGTTTTGCTTCTTTAAGCAACTTTGATGACTTTTTCTTCTGGTCCATTAGAAGGTTAGCTCTTGGTCTACCATCTCCTATGGATTTAGACTCCTTAAGACCTGTAATATCACTCTTGGACAAAGACAAGTGCATCATACAAGTGGTAGATGATTCATGAACCAAATTATCAAGTGTGGGACTTACCTTAGTCTTTACTTGCATAGTATCTTGCACTGGTTTTGCTTTGGTTCTGATCAAAGTGTTTTGGCCGACACTTTTACTCATCTCCGTGGCAATTGGGATGTCACCTTTCTGGTCTAAGCAATGGACAAAGGCGTGCCCCTGGTTTGGCTGAAAGTTGGTTTGTTGAGTCAAACCTTTTTGATCTTCTTGTGGCACTACCTTTCTTGCATCTTTAGAACCTTTAGTGCGGTACCTCCTTGGGTATAGTTCATGGATCTCAGCACTTGTAAGACCTGGTGCAAACTCATATCTCATGGCTTTCTTGAGTGCTCCCCATGTTTTGATAGTTGGCTCCTTGTAGAACCATCTATCATCTACTTCTTGGACCCACCATTTGAAGGCTTCTTCTCTAAGTAGATCAGTGGCATAAGCTAGCCTCTCTTCCTTCAAGATGTTGTTGTAGTAGAACCATTCATCTAGGTTCCTCTCCCATCTAAGATAACCTCTTTTTCCTGAAAATTTAAAGAGTTTAACTTTATCAGCAAAAGAGTTATATTCAAACCGAGAATTAACAACAAGATGGTTATGGGTTTTAGAAGTTGAAGTTTGATTGATCCCTGAAGGATCTGGTGGTTTGGGCTCGACATAAACAGCCTCTGGTGCATCTCCAAATCTTCTTTTTCCTTTATGGGGACGTTGGCCTTGTGCCTTGTTTCTTTTCTCCAGCTGAGCAATCTGTTCTTGTACACCTTTCATAGCAGCCAATAGCTGTTTTTGAGATGCCAGTAAAGCTTGGCATTGTGCTGCCTCTTCCATTTCTTCCTGAAACTAATCTCAAATATCAAGTGAAGAATAGAGAAGTTCTGGTCGGACAAAAATAAAGCAAAATGCAAAATTAAAACTAAACCGAGAAATATACCAATGTAAACCGAAATGAAATGAAATATGCAAAAAAGAATTTTTTCTTTTGGTTTTCTCTGGATGCAATCACGAAATGAATCAATATGATATGGGATTAAACACAAATGAAAGAAAATATGGAAAGAAAATGATTAATGATTTTTTTTTGAATTTTCTTTGATGCAATTAATTAAACCAACAAGATGCAAAAATGATATAAAATATGCTGAATGATTTTTATTTTCTTTTTATGAATGCAAAGTTCAAACTTATGAAACAAATATGATATGCAAGAATTAATAAAATGCTATGCCTTTTTATTTTTATTTTTATTTTTAATGCAAGATTCAAAAAAAAAAGAGACAAATATGGATGCAGATTTTTTTTCTTTTTTTTTTTAAATGAATGCACAAAAATCTAAAAATGGCAAATGGAGCTGGGGAAATGAATGCAAACACAATATGAGATTTCTTTTTCAAATTTTCGTGAATCAAAATGCAAAAACTTCTTCTCTTTTGTTTTTCTTTTCTTATGAACAATAACAATGCAGAAAACAGTTTTTATGGATTTTTGATTTATAAATGGAAGAAAATGCAAGCAAGTATGAATGATGCAAGGATGGAATGATATCACCTTATTCAGGAGCTTGAGCTCTGATACCAAATGATACAGGCTGGAAATCAGGATTGGCAAGATGGATGATGGAAGCTTGATGGATCGACCAAAGATATGATCGGGTGGGCAATATGAATGGATTTCAAGTTGTAAACCTGAAACAAATACAAAACAAATGAGATGCTAATGCTATTATGATAAAACAAGATAAATAAAGATAGATAGGATGGAATTAGGCTGCTGGATGTGTATCACTCTCAGCCTAATCAGTTGATGACTGAAGTGGAATGAGATGGTGCAAAGCTTGTTGGATGTGTATCACTCTCAAGCTTGGCAAACGAATGGGATGGAAGTGATGGTGGATTGAGGACGCCACAAAACTCTATGGAAAGGAGTCTTGATAAGTCAAGGTGCTTTGGAGCTGCTTCTCACAAACTCAAAGGACTTAGAACAATAGTTTTGAGAAAACTAGAAAAACTGAATAATTCTTTCATAAAATTCAAAGTAGGGTGATTTACAATGACAAACTAACTGAGCTTATATAGGCTCGACCTTGGGACTTCTAACAGTCTAAAAATGACTTAAGGAAACAAATAAAAATCGAAATAAAAGACTTGGATGAGAAGGCTTTGATGGCTCCATGAAACTAGCCGTTAGGCTTGATTTGCTCTTGAGCCAAAGGAAACTTGTGGAGCCTTTGTATCTGGACAGCTTCTGGATGTAGCCACGGTCAAGGAGTCTTCCTGATATGTCTCTGAGTTGCCTTGATGAAGAATATGGCCGTTGGTCTTGGTAGATTTCATGAAGAAACTCCTTTAAGGCATTGAATGTAAATGCTGCCAAATATGGAAGGTTAGTGCAAATGAAGATCCGCCTGATCTCCTGGGTGCTGGTGCAGCTAAGGACGTCTTGGATGTCTTCTGGATGGTTGAGATGATCTCCTGGCTTCCATAGAAAGGTTTGGGTCGGACCAAATTGAATTGGTTGGAAGCTTTCCCAAATTGTTGTCGGTTTGGCCGGTTTGAGGAAATTGATTGCATCTTGGTTCTTCCAGGACCAATCTTCTTGATTTCGGGTTATATGGAAAGATAAGAACCCACTCTTGAAGCCCATGATTGATTCTGGAGAAGGCCGCTTCATTCCTGGGCTTGAATCTCCTTCTGAAGCCTGGTACTCGCAACTGGATGGGTTGGAGAACTTCCAGTTTGTAAAATCCATAACTTCCTGGTCCGTGAAGATTTCCTTGAAATTCCAACCCTCACAGCTTTCTTTATGAGTTAGCTCTCCTTTAAAATTGGTTTCGCGCCAAAATACCTTCTGGTTGTTGAGATATGCTCCTTGGACTGAACCTCGGTCGCTGGTACCTCCTAGATGGCCGGTTTGGACAGTTTGGTTGACCTCTGGTTCAACCACTGGTTTGATGGCCGCATCAACAGTGATCTTTGTTCTATCGTCTACTCCATCCGTTCCTAAATATAAGATGTTTAGAAGAATTTTTATGTTTTAATATGTTAGATGTTCTCATATTTCTAGGTAACTTTAACTTTATCAAAAACTGTGTAACCAATCAAATTTAATCGTTCTATTTTGTAATTGACTAATTAATTATTAATTTATAATTTTCATAATATTTTTTAGATAAAAAATAATTTTTTAATAAACGTGTTTTACCTAAAACATTTTATATTTAGGAACGGAGGGAATACGGTTTTAGGATCAAATCTTATAGTTTTAAAATCAGATTCAAGCATCAGGCTTAACCTTAGGAACCCACATGTTGATCTATACATAGGTTTTTCTTTTGACGTATAAAGTTATATACCGATATCTGGATCCTGATGTGCAACGTACGTCCTCTCTTATAGATCTCTAAGTTCTTCTGAACTAGTTCAAAGACAAACAATAACACATCCATTTCAAAATCTCTATTTGAATTTAAGAGGTTCATAGACACTACTACTCTCTAACTCAAAATCCCAAAATATCGAGAGCTATATGAAGAAAAGGCTCCAAATAGTAGGAGCAAACTTCCTCGCAAAGATATAACACATGGAAATGTAACAACCACTGTAAGAGCAGTTTCCTCCATTTAAGAGTTTTTCAAAGAACTTCCATCTCCCAAACATAGCCGGGTGGGGACAGTCCCTAGACCAGTCCACACATGTCAAGCTTGGGTTAGCCAACACCACTGGCTTCTCAACTGTCAACATGGTCGGGAAATAATACTCGTCCACATAGCAAGCAGGTTTACAAAAACTATCTTTGAATTTCGGGTAATACAATGTGTCTTTGACAATGGTAGCTGCGACGTCCGGGTTTAACTCAAACCATTGAGACCCTTTTTTCGCCATTTGGTGATGGGAACTTCAGGGTCCATGTTCTCGTTATAGCGGCCTCGGCCGAAAGGTCAAGGGTCACAAACGCACCCATGAAGCTGTGTTTTGATTGGCTTAAGTAGTGAATTATGCATGAAATAGCAAGAGGTTGTATCCATTTACTTAAACCTTTCGTCCTCCTTACGGCATGCCACAAAAGTAGAAGTAACCGTGGTTACTACATTTAGTATTCAATTCCAGTATATTAAGAGCATGGCCATCCATGAAATACCCATGTAGTATCTCAAACATAACAAATAATAATATTAAAATGTAATATGGTATTTGATTAATATTTTACTTATAAAAGAAACACAAAATCAATCAGAGATTGCCATGTGAGAGATGAATATCTTGAGACTATCTCACAGTTATGTAAATAAAATGTTTTGACACTCTCTTTCTTCAAAAAAAAAATTGATTCTAATTTAATTGTAACAGCATGATTAATGAGAGGTTCTTAAGATGGAATTCTTATCGGAATATAAAAAACCGTCATTAACTTTTAAACTAAAAAAAGCTAAGAACAGATTCTTAGATAAGATACATAAGAGCAACATTACTGCTGAGACAAAAATTAAGTCTCTTAATATTTTTTATTAATATTTGAAGATTAAGAGACAAAGTTAAGAGATTTGAATATTTAAATGGTTTATTGCAAGTCTCTTAATTATGGTTCTTAAAAAAAATTATGAAACATTCTCAACACAAGTTTGTTATTAGAGATCATAGTTGTTGTTACTCACTCATGTACACAAAATAATCTAAGAACACGGGTAAACGTATACATAAAAGTAGACGTTATCATCATTTGCTCATAAAAATGCAGAAACACACACAACATCTATCTATCTATGGAAGCAAGAAATGGTACTTACAAGATGGGCAAGCATTTCACAATCACTCTCAGTATGGTACTTGTGAGACAATCATGGTCAACGACAGTCTTGTCTTCGTTGTAGAGAGGTTGGTCTCCAGAGATGGGGTCAATAATGGCCAAACGCTCATGAGCCAAGTAACAATCTTCATTACATGAAGCCCGCTCCAGTCATTCTACACAAACAGATCTTAACCAATTCAATCAATCTTTCACGAATAGATGCGTATCATTTAACAAAAGTCTCATCATTTTGTCCATAAAGTTTGAAACTTTCCTCTTCCAAATCAAAAACCCATTAACGTTTACAACATTATACAGTCCGAGGAGATCGAAAAAAAAAACAAATGGAGACACGATAAAGGAGAGGACTTTCAATCCTATTCAAATCCCTAATTGAAAAGCTTACTCCTTGAAGCATCAAACTTTCAATCCTATTCAAAACTACAAGAACACCCGCAAGTTCGATTACTTCCAATCTTAACTCTTTCAGAGATTCCTTTGAAACTCATTTTGATTTACACAAAGACAATCAAAGGGAAACTAAAAATTAAGTAAGTAAACTATACTTCTTTCTGGTTGCCACCGGAAAAAAGACAATAGAATTTGCCCTTGCTTTTGGTAATAGAGGTTCGCAGAGAGAAGACAGAGTTTGAATCGAGAGTAGTACGACACCAGAGAAAGAGCAAGGAGAAGGAAGAAGGAGGAGAATCTATCAGTAGCGAGGATCGAAATGAGGAGGATCAAAAGAGGAGAAATCTCGAGTTTCATCGTCGAAGAAAAATGAATTTTCTTCTCCCCTCGTATTTTCCTCCCAAAACTATATCAACGTGACACGTGCCTACAAGAGACGGCCCTTCTCGTGCCTTAATTAAACGGCGTCCTTAACGTAATTCTCATTTTTCATTTATTTTCTATCCTAGTCAGCAATTAAGAGGCGCTTAAAAGACGCCGATAATCATGCTCTAAGAACCGGTTCTTAGCTTTTTTAGTTTAAAAGTTAATAGACGGTTTCTTATATTCCGCTAAGAACTTCACACTAAGAACCCCATTAATCATGCTCTAAGAAGTCCATTGAGATATTCGATTGGGGTTGCTCTTGTGAACTCAAAAACAATAGTGGAAAAAACAATACTGCTTTATGCGAAGAGATAAGCCATTACTAGTTGACAAAAAAAAAAGCCATTACTAGTTACTAAAAACTGGAAAAAAAGGAAAGAGTTGCTCTTTGTGCATATGTATATGTGGAATGTGATATTGCTAGTATATTTATAGATATTTTCCTTTTTATCATCCTCTCTCAAACTATAAATTATTAATACAAAAATTGTAAATACAAAGAAAAGGAAAAGGACTGAATTAATAAAAAGAGGAAAATCGTGATGGAAAATATCCTTAAATACAAGAGACTTAGAGTAATGTTGTTACAAACATATATATTACTAAACCTACTTTGAGGTTTTGTCTTCTAAAAAGAGTATCAAGTTTCTCTTGTAGTTTCTCCCATCATGGACTCCGATGATGACATGCTCGAGGCCTATGACGTGGAATCGGGGGAGGAATATGATACCTCCAGCGACAGTGATGATGAACACTGCCAGAGTGAAAACGAATCCGATTACGACGGGTATGTTGCGGAAGACGATTCTTCTACACATCGCTCTCAGGTTAATTACGTCGTACTCAAGGAAGAAGATATCCGGAAACGACAGGAAGATGATATCAAACAAGTCTTCACGGTCCTCTCCATAACCAACGCCGAAGCAAGCGTTCTGCTTCTTCACTATCGTTGGAACGTAAGTAAACTTAACGACGAATGGTTTGCTGACGAGGACAAAGTACGGAGAACTGTTGGCGTATTGGAAGGAGGAGGATCCGTTGTTGTTGCTAAAAATCCACGAAAAGTTAAATGCGGTATATGCTTTGACAAAATTCGTCGTGTAAAGATTGTACCCGTTGTGTGCGGTCACACTTTCTGTTCGACATGCTGGAACGGTTACATCAGCACAGCCATCAACGATGGTTCAGGATGTTTGATGCGAAAGTGTCCAGAGCCGTCTTGTCACGTTGCCATCGGTCGCGACATGGTCGAGAAGCTGGTGGTTTCGGAGGAGGACAAGGAAAAGTACGATAGGTATTTTCTTAGGTCTTATATCGAAGAGAGCAGAAAGATGAAGTGGTGTCCAGCTCCAGGGTGCGAGCACGCGATTGAGTTTTCGGCCACCGGGACGGGGATCAGTTACGATGTCTCGTGCTCGTGTTCGCATAGGTTCTGCTGGAACTGCAACGAAGACGCTCACAGTCCCGTGGGCTGCGACACGGTCTCGCAGTGGATACTCAAGAACAGCGCGGAAGCGGAGAACACCACGTGGATACTTGCTAACTCGAAGGCTTGTCCCAAGTGCAAGCGGCCGATCGAAAAGAACCATGGATGCATGCACATGACATGCGGACCACCTTGCAGACATGAGTTTTGCTGGCTTTGTCTTGGCTCTTGGAAAGAACACAATGAACGCACGGGAGGGCATTATTCATGCAACAAGTACGAGAAGGATAAGATAGAAGGGCTGTACGATGAGGCCGAGAAGAAGCGACAGATGGCGAAGAGTTCGTTGGAGAGGTACACCCATTACTATGAACGTTGGGCAAGCAATGAAAAGTCGAGGCAGAAAGCTTTTGGAGATTTGCAGATGTTCTTATCGGAGAAGATTACGAAGCTTAGTGTCATACAGTGCATACCAGAAACTCAGCTGACGTTCATCACAGATGCGTGGCTTCAGATCATCGAGTGCAGACGGGTACTGAAATGGACATATGCGTATGGGTACTATCTACCTGAATCTGAACATGAGAAGCAATGTTTTTTCGAGTATGTGCAAGGGGAGGCCGAGTCCGGTCTGGAAAGGCTCCACAAATGCGTTGAGACAGAGTCGGAGGTGTTTCAGAATGCTGAAGAGCCTTCAGAACAGCACTTTAACGCTTTCCGGGAAAAATTAACTACTTTGACCAGCGTGACGAAGACACACTTTGAAACTCTGGTGAAAGCTCTGGAGAATGGTCTTTCTGATGTTGAGTCTCAAGCGGCTTGCAGCAAAGAAACAGTGTCTAAGAAAAGGCGGTGGTCAAAGGTAAAGGAACTTACTTTGTTATTCTAGTGCAATGTCTTATGAACCAAACTGGAGTCTCTTGTCTGAAAATACTCTCAATATGTGTTATATGCTCAATGAACCTGATGACTATTTTTATGAATTTTCTTTGAGGATAATATTATATATCATCAATATATTATGAATTTGTGATCAGTGAATGAGCCAACCAAAAATGTGTAAGATAGGATCAGTGTTATAATCATTGAGAATGATAGTGGTAATGTGAGATACACTTTTTATTATTAGATTAAAGACAGTAGAATCATAAAACAAAGGTGGGAGTCTCTTCTGATTAAAGATCACACACACGATAGATATATTCTCCATAGAGTCAAATGAAATACATATAATTTGTTGTTCTATGAACAAAAGAAAATTCAAACCAACAAATAATACTCTCTTCCCATAATCAATTCTCTTATTTAAAACGCAAGCCACCGATCAGATTGTCCCATCAATCAAGAGCAAAAGAACAGCAAACTCCCATTAAGAATAAAAACAGTGATGATTTCCAGTATGAATGTAGAACCAAACCTGATTACCCCAGGCAAATTCACTGCTTAAAGCCTCCAGTTTGGTACCTTTGATTACTGAGGCTGGAGAAGAAATCATCTGAGATTTCAGGTGCTTGTTGTTGTTGTTGCTGCTGGGTATTGTATAGTCCGGTTTTACCGAGCCCGGATCCTGCACCCATGGACCACCCTGAGTAGTAGGCAGCAGCAGATGACTTGTTCCCTTCATCATTGCTCAGACCACCCACAACCCCCACATCAGCAAGAGAAGCTTTTTTCGCTGTTCACAGGGAAATTAAATTAGCCAGATCCAAAACAGAGCTTAGAAACCAAAACCCGACACATATTATGTCTTGACAAAAATGAGAAGCCAAGCTACATGATATTGAGCTTAAGATACGGGCTGCTGTGAAGTTGAAAGTAATTGATTAACCATGCCTTTTATGCTTTGCTATGGCAAACAATTTTAAGAAACTTTTGACTTACGAGCAGTTATATTGAGATCAATAAGTCCACGGCTCAGAGAATCTGCCCATATTCCGGATTTCACCTGGAAAGGATCTTTCTTTTGCAACTGTTGTGGTTTCGAGTCTGCCAAAGGTATGTTTGTTGCACTCCCATGTACAACTGGGGCCTGTGGACCTGTGGAGACTGAAGTCGAGTGAGAAGTGAAGGCACCAAAAGGATCAGATCCATCAAAGTTTTCCATAGGAACCGCAGCAAATGGGTCAACAATGCTGGGAGTGGTCATAGACTCAGGTTTAGGAATCTTGGCTTCTGGGGGTGCAACCGGTTCAGTAGATGCAAAAAGATCAACCGTCGGTGGAGGCGAAGTAAGTGTGACAGAAGGTTCAGACGCAGAGAAAAGATCAACTTCTTTCTGTGGAAACAGCCATGCGGAAAACGTATCAGCCTTAAGATTCAACAAGACAAGTCGCTATGAGGTGTAAAGACATAACAGCGAAATCACACTAATGGACCCACCTGTGCCTGCGACCCAAAATCTGTTCCCTGAGCAGAGGCTGATACAAAAGTTGCATCAGCAAACAAGTCCGCCTCTTGAAACTTGGCGTTGTTGTTGTCGGTGGTGGAAGATGTTTCAGTTGGTCCAGAATCCATGAAGTCACCCATTAGATCTGCTCCAAAAAGGTCCACTTGGTTGACACTGCCCGTGGAAGGCTCTGCAGAGATGAAAAACCATGAGAACAAGACATGGAGATAACTTTGTGCGATATAATGTTTCCAAAGAAAATTCTACTCCAATTAGTGATAAACAAGTCTTTCAAAGAAACATACTATTGCTGGAAGTTCCACGTGGGTCAAAATCATCAAAATCATCATCGTTGTTTGAAGGAGCTGCAGAAGCATGTTTGCCAGAGTCTGATGACTTTTTTCCACTGGATACATTATCATGGTCCGTACTGCACATTCAGAATTAGTTTTCTCAGCGTCGGTCGTCAGAAAAGAGAGTCCACAAAATGATTCGAAAAACAGAACAAACAAAAAGCATACGAGCATTCTCAACTGAAAAGAAACCTTCTCAAATTGAAGATATACCGAGAACGAATAACATCAGTAAATCAATGGGGTTGAGACAAAACCTGCCATAGCGTGAAAAACTTTTCTTCGAACTGTAGCTTTGCTCTTCGCTTTTAACGCCGCGTCTGGACTTTTGAAAAGACTCGTAGTCGTCCTTTTCTTCTCTAGAATCTCTATCCCTGTAGCTGTCATAATTGCTTGAACCACTACCACCAAACGAAGCTGAAGCTGAGCCAGACTTATATGTGATTCCTGTAGATGAGAGGCCAACGTACCTAATTTAAGAAAGCAAAAGCCGATTCAGACAAACATATAAAGAAGAACGGGAAACCAGTTTAGTTCACTTTTCATAAAAAAACTGACTTGTTACGGTTAGCTGTTGCTTTGTCTCTGATTTGAGAGATTTTCTCCTTGTTATTCAAGAGGGCAACGATGTTTTCCGCCTTCTTTCTCACATTGATTCCCACATCTTTTCCATTCGGTTCAACATACTCAAAACTCGTGAGTGACTGTAACAAAATCACAAACAAAGATCATGTCAGTAGAAAACCACAAGTCCCAACACAGCAAACTGACCTATATGATAAATGTGTAAGAAAAACATATACTGACAGAGATTTGGTAAGTATGCTCAATAATCTCATCAACTGCTCGTTCTGATCCGTTTGAAATCAGATACTCAATAACCGCCAGTGACTGCACAAAAAAAATAAAACCCTCGGGTTACACCAAAACAATAAACTGTAATTATCTTCCAAAATACTGCAGGGAAACGCCAGGAAGAATCTCACCTTATAGACATATCGCCAATCCTTTCCTGTCTCACCCAGTCTAGTCCACAAAACACTCATAACCATCTGGCACTCCGAGCTAACCACATTGCAATGCACAGCGAAAGCAATATATAAAAATCAAAATTCTTAACAAGTTGAAATGAGATGTTAAAGTGAATGGTTTATGGAAGAAAGTGAATGGAGAGAAGAGATTACAATTTCTTAGTGGCCTGTGCTATCTCAGCCAATGCAGTACCATGTGGACCCCAAGGCTCATTATCTGTAGCATCCAATACCTGTAGCCATATGGTTTTATAAACATTATCACAGACTCGAAGATGAACATACTATAACATTGGCGTTCGAAACATCAAGCCCAAGATTAACTTGTAATCCATTGAATTGGGACTCAAGATGGATCTAGTATCAAACAATACACACACTCCACCATCAAATTAACAAATCCAGCTCGATTGATCAGGATTAGCTATGAAATCTCGAAACACTGTTTTTCAATCAATTCGCCTATCAAATCACACGCAAGCAACATATAGAAACGAATCAAATGAGCTCGCTCACCTTTTGCTCCATCTCCGGAACCTTCAAAACTTTCAGATTCACCTCCCTCTTTCTGTTACATGAGAAAATTAATCGAAGATATTATAAACAAACGATCGATCTAACGGATTTGAATCGAAATACAAATCTGTTTCTATCCACAAATCGAAGAAATATGGATAGAGAGAGAGAACATTGCAAACTCACATCTCCCGAACCGTTTGATCGAAGACCTTCATGAAATCCATTTCGATGAACAAAGGAACGAGATCCTGCAAAAGAAAATTGGTTGCGAGGAAAAGTGTAGATCTGATCAGAGGGACGATGGCTCCGTCCTTTTGTTTTCGTTTTTTTTTTTCTTTTCTTTTTCCCAAGGGTTCGTTCGATTTGCCTAATTAATTTTTTTTTAACTCGTGGGTAATCGGACCTGACCCGTATCCGATGGAAACTATCCGAAATACAACATCTACGCGGCTACGCCCTTCTGGCCCTTCCCCTTAAGCGGGCCTTTTATAAGCCCATTTATTAACTTTAGTTTTTTATTGGGCCATAAATTCTCAAAGGAAGAAACCATCTTGCTGTGCTTGGCTCTGTAAACCACCTTTTAACGGAAAAAGGGTGTTCTATTGATTCTGTAGCCGTGACCGTTCTAGCCTCGCTGCTCTACAGCCGTGACTGTCTCTCTCTCTATATATCCGGTTAGTTCCTACTTCTTCCGCTTTAAGAGTTTGCTCTTGTTATGTCGACGACAACCACCGCTTCATCTGGCACTGGGGTCGAATTTTCTCCGTGAGGGGGACAGTTTGATTAGCTTTTGTGATTATTGTGAAAATTGGATTCTCTCAAACTAGTAAGACAATATCTGCATGAAAAAAGATTGAAGAAACCAGCTTCAGTGTTTTTTTTTTACTCTTTGGATTACATAGACATGAAGAGATGCAAAACGTTGTAGTTGTTTGTTCTTCGTTCTGTCCCCATTCTCTGTCTGCAGAAATCTCATTATTATTTGGTTTAATGTTTTTTTATTCGCAGTGTGATCTTCTGGCTTACTTCTGAACAATGACCATGGAGGAGATAAAAAAGCCGGAACTTGTCGAAAAAATAAAGAGGTAGAGTTATGCTTTGTTTTATTAATATAAAGAAGATCACCAAAGACAGAATGAAATAAGTTTTGAATAAACAATGAATCAATCAATCACCCCAGTTCTCTCACACGGAACAAAAAAAGAAAGACGATCTTGTGTGTTTAGATATGATGTATATGCTTTTCACGTTTTTTTACTTGTCTAGTTTTTGTTATTTTTGACACGTGTCTCAGAGAAGCTCCACAGCTAGCATCCGTGTTGAGGGAAATGAAGGAAGGCCTAGATGTGGTTAGGAGCAAGGTTGAGGCTCTCACTGCAAAGGTAAAAGCAGACAGTTTCCCGACAGCGGATGGGATGAGTTATCTCGAGGCAAAGCATCTGCTACTCCTAAGTTATTGCCAGTGTCTCGTATATTATCTGCTAAGGAAAGCAAAAGGATTCTCTATCGATGGACATCCTCTTCTAAGGAGCCTTGTAGAGATACGAATGTTTCTAGAAAAGGTTGTTGCCTTCTTTCTTTTCTTCACTTTGTTATACCTTTGCCAACAACAAGGCATTGAGTTTAATCATTTATCTAGTTTTTTTTTTTCTTTTTTTCTTTTGAATAGATTCGTCCCATAGACAAAAAACTTCAGTACCAAATTCAGAAGCTCACCACAGCCGGTGGTGTGTCAGTGGCTGAACGAGCCCTTTCTGAGGAGGGAAAGGAAGCCCAACAATCTGAAGATGTTTCTAACTATAAGCCCAAGCCAGACTTGCTTGCTGACAAAATGGCTCAGGAGGATGAATCAAGGGTAAACCGTATTATCCTATCACCTTACACTTGGAGAGTACATGATGTATACTCTTTTTCATTTAACCGTTTCTGCGTATGTAAAATGTAGGATGGAGTTTATAGGCCCCCGAAGTTTGCTCCTATGTCTATGGATGACAAGACGTCAAAACAGGAGAGAGATGCTGCGAGAAAAGAGAAGCACTTTTTAAGACAAGCGACTGAAAATACATACATGAAAGATGTGTTGGACGAGGTCGAGGGCAGGCCTGAAGAGGTGGGTTGGGTTGGAAGGAAAATATTACTTTGCAGTTGGCGATTTAATTTGATATATTCCAACTTAATGAGTGTTGTGAATAATAATATAAAAAACAGATCAGAGACTATTATGGTCCTGAGAGCAAGGAACAGAGGAAGTTCATAGCACAGTATGAACGACAACAGAGGGTAGAAGAAGAACTCTTTGTCCGAGCACCTCGCACAAAGGAGGATAAGAAGAGAGAGAAGCGCTTGAAGTCACGCAATGGGTACACGTTTCTGCTTTTTTGGGTTAGATATTAATTCACTCTTTGTGGAATGATGCACTCTCATCTTTAACTGAATCCAGGTTGCATGGACTTACCGAGAGTTTTGACGACGAATTCAAGTTCTTGGATGAAGATGGTGAACAGAAGCCATCAAGCTTTAGTGGCAGTGGCCGAGGAAGATCAAAGAGAAGAAAGGTAAAACTGTAAAAGTCATCTCTTGTTTTAACTTTCTTTCTCTGCTAACTCTTATTAGTGGATTACTAGTCAGTCTCTCTAATGCGTTTAACAATGTCTTCATTTTGTGCGCAGACGAGGCATTGATCTGGAAGAATACACTCGTAGACATATGACTCATGTCATTTTGCTTTTGCGATTGTATTGAGATTTTTGTTTAATGTGAGAACACACTTTCAGTAACTATTGGGAAGACCTTTTCTCTTGCTATATTTAAGCTCATCTCATCTGAAACTTCGTTTTCATTCAAATTAAGTGAATGTAACAAAAAATCTGATTTGAGTTGAAAACTTGAAAAAGCATATATTCTCATTAATACAAAGTTGATTGTTTGAGATGTGAAAATGTAGCTTCTAAGACCAGTTAATGATTGGAAATTTTAAATTTATTATTCATCAAAGAACAAGGACAAAAGAGTTAAGAGTACTCAGAGCATAACATAATGTAGAACAAACAGAAAACAAACAAACAATAATAATACTTATACAAGCCTCTCAAGAACTATAAATGTTGTGAATAGGAGAAGAATCTGCACTGCATGTTTCTTTGACAAAACTTCTTTAACGGTAGTTTCTGTAGACAGGACTGTACATGCAGCTCTCTGCAAACTTCACCAGGTCTTTTGGACGTGGGAGGTTCGATGCCAATCCTATAAACCACAAATATACATCATCATCAGCCCACTTTCTTATATAAAGTCAAGAACTTGGTTTAAGAGTTAGAGACAGTTTCATTAACAAAGGGAAATGAATAGAGAACTAACCGAGCTCATAGGTTTTGGCGGCAACACTGGCTGCAATGTTAGCAGAGATCTCTCTGATGTTTGAGAATGGCGGGTAGATCAAACCGTTGGCGAAATTCTCTTCTGTGACTTGAGCGGCCAATGCTTCAGCTGTTAATATAACAGAGATGTTTGAGTTAATTGTACATATGAATCAATCAAGAGTTCACAACTTGCAACATCTTATGGTCTAGTGCAACAGAATATGTTAAAGGAAGTGATTTATACTTACAGGCTGCAAGGAGCATGTCATCACGGACACGAATTGCACCGGACATGATCAAACCAAGACCCAGACCCGGGAAAATGTAACAGTTGTTTGCCTGTGAAGTGAAGTAGAGTTGAGCATTCAGGTTCTCACAGGAATACAAATTGATAAAGAATATGGAAATAGCACAAACCTGGCCAGGGAAGTAAGTTTTGCCATCGTACTCAACAGGATCAAACGGGCTTCCACTACCAAAGATTGCACGACCCTATTTTTAAGCATAAATTATGATCAGACATGAGAGCAGCATCGAATGCAAACTACATTTTGTTATAATAAGGACATGAATCACATTTAGATGTGATATGAGAGGAGTTTATACCTTGGTCCATGTGTAAGCCTGTTCTGCGGTACACTCAGCTTGAGAAGTAGGGTTTGAGAGAGCAAGAATCAACGGTGTCTGTAAACAAAACACCAAGACCAGCATTAGAGCAATTGCATTAATACCTTTTTATGAGAGAGAGAGCAAAGAGTGAGAACAAGAAGAAACCTCGTTGTTGGTAGCCATGGCTTCAACAACTTCCTGTGTGAAAGTTTGGCCCACACCAGATGTTCCAATGAGAACGGTTGGTTTGATTGCCTGTTTGACAAAGTTTCAACAAAGAGTGAATACAAGAATTTTTTTTTAAAAATGACATTTTGATTAAAAAAAAAAAGACATCAAGAGATTTCAATATGATTCATTACGTACATTAACAGCACCAATGAGGTCCTTGACATTTTCATGCTCATGCGCCCATGGCTGCTTAAAGTGCTGAAGCGATTCTTTGCGTGAGCTAACGATCAGGCCCTTGGAGTCCACGAGCCAAATCTTCTTACGGGTCTCATCAATAGGAGCTCCAGTCTACAAAAGAACCGGGATATGATCAATCACATATTCTTAGCCCAAAAAAAACAGAGCTAATGTAAGAAAAGTGACAAGATTTACTTACCTCTTTAGAGATCTTAAGAGCAATTAGCTCAGCGATACCGGTTCCAGCCTCTCCGGCACCCAAGAACAAGAAGGTATGGTCAGCAAGGCTTTTACCAAGCACCTTCTGAGCAGCAATAAGTCCAGCAAGCACCACGGATGCAGTACCCTGTCAATTAATCAATACACCAATTCTTGATATCATTAGCTCTCTGACACTTCAACCAAAATGTAGAAAGATAATCAATCTTACCTGGATATCGTCGTTGAAGACAAGATGACTCGTGCTGTACTTAGACAGAAGGTCAAATGCATTGTGATTCGCAAAATCTTCAAACTGAAAAGAACAATACGTATGATGTTATAAATCGAACAAGAAAAAAAAATCATATTTATTAGCAGAACTGATCGTAAATCTCACCTGTACCAACACTTTCTCTCCATAGTTCTGCTTCACAGCACACATGAACTCGTGTAGAAACTCTGCATATTCCTGAATCACAAACACAAACACAAACATAAATCTTAATTTTTGAAAAATATCTAACTAGCTATAAGAAGAGAAAGCAATAATAGATTAGCAAACCTGGCCAGTTGCTCTTCGCTGTTTAAGACCAATGTAGAACTCATCATCCAGCAACTTCTGGTTGTTTGTACCCACATCAATAGTGATTGGAAGGCACTGCAATTTAAACCAGATTTTACATTAAGGACAAATGATTACTGAATAATCAATCAATTACAACCAGTGTTCTAAAAATTGGTTTAGGCGTCTGCCTAAACAATAATCCTCTATATAGCGCCTAGATTTTTTTAACATTGATTATAGAACCAATTTTAGGTTCAAAATGCAGAAGCTAGTGTTCTAGTGCTTACAGCTGATGGACGGATTCCTCCCAAAGCTGTGTAAAGAGAAAGCTTCCCCACTGGAATTCCCATTCCCTGGCAACCAAGATCTCCCAGACCGAGAATGCGCTCACCATCGGTAACAACGATAACTTGAATCCCTCTCTGGGGCCAGTTCTTCAACACTTCAAGAATCCTTCCCCTACAGAACATAACATCCACTTTAGTATTTCTAAGGACACAAAAATGGAAGTGGCCTGGTAAAAACAGAGACAGAGAGTAATGAAAACAAACACACTTCTCTTTCAAGCTGATGTAGAGACCCTGTGGCTTCCTGAAGATGCTACCATACTTCTGGCAAGCCTCACCAACAGTTGGCGTGTACACGACTGGAAGCAACTCCTCGACGTTATCAATCAAAAGCTTGTAGAACAACCTCTCGTTCCTTTCCTGAAAGATTCAAAATACATGAGCCACACACAAAAAAAAAAAAATAAATAAGTGAACAAATCTTTGGACACATTTTCTCTAGTACTACTACTAAGCATGAGGGAACAATGAATCACCTGAAGATCCATGAGGGCCATGTAACGCTGTAGAGGAACAGTGTATTGGCGGAGATTGTGCATTAGCTTCCTCTCCTAATCAAAACAAAAATCACAAGTTAACACACAAACAAACCCAAAATCAAAGCTAAACAATGGGTTTAGGCGGCTACTAATCAATAATCATTTATAATGGTCAAATCATCGTCTAACTATTTCTTAAATATTGATTTAAATCTCACAGAAAATCACCTGAACTTCCTGGCTTAGGACAACAGGAGGAAGAAGACCAGTTAGGTAATGAGCATCTCTCTCTTTATCAGTGAAAGCGAGTCCCTTGTTGTATCTCGGGTCACGCATCAACGAGTATCCACTGCAAAAAAAAACAGAGTTTTCAATTTCCCAACACAATTGAAGTTTCATCGAATCTGTCTCTTACTTTGAATCAAAGCTTGAAACAAAAGGCTAACCTGGCGACGGAGGAAACCCAAGGAGTGACCAGCTGATCCAAGGTGGCTAAATCCTCACCGTACACGTCGGAGATCCCACCTCCTACGCCGGATCTGTTGTCGGAAACAACATCGCAGGGTACTTCAGCCGGAGTACTTCCCATATCAAATTTGCAACGCTTTTACGGAGGAAAGTGATGAGCTTTTGATGAAATTTATTGATTGATTGAATTTTTGTAATGAATGATGAAACTCAGAAGAGGAAGATGGTGGATTTATATAGGCCTGAGGAAAATGACCATTTTTTTTTTTAATTACAAATATGAAAAGTCGTTAAGAATGTCAAAGTGAGAAGAACGTGGACGGAGCATCCCTACCGTCGGGTGGGTAGGTCCCTCTCTTCTTCCATTACCTTTTTTTTTCTCTCTTTTTTTTTTAAAAACAACTTGTTGTAATATTTCTTTTATCTCGTTTATTTATTTAAACAACTACACTAAAATCAAATTCAATTTAGGCTAATGATAGTCGCAAGTGTGTCTTTTGTGTGCATTTCTGGTATGTTTAGTAAATAGCGTCTACACATTATAGATACAGTTCATTATCTTCTGCTTTTTTTTGTGGTTAACCTTTGTAAGCTGTAGAATTTCTTTCTTTTGTTTAAGTATTTACTAGAGATTAATAAATAAAAAAAAGATAGAAGTTGTGTCCACTAGATAATATGCATTATGTCCTCATATACATAAATTCAAAATTGATGGTCCTTGATAGGGATCTATTCATAACAAGGAGTGACAAAACACAATCATTGAATAGGAGGCTTTTGTAAATTTGGTGCAATTGTATAATTTTACAAAAAATAAATTAAAGATATATAGATGGTCCTTTCCGTTTTTTAATTGGATACATAGTGATGTTTTATTTATTTATTTGTTCAGAGTGATGTTTTAAAACAAGAAATGATGTTGTTAAAAAAAACAAGAATTGATAATAATTGTACGCAGTGACAAACGGAAAGAACCATTATTGTATTTGAAGTTGAGGTCAAATAATCAAATTTGGCAGCCTATCAGACCATCTTCATTGATCGGGATCATATTAAAAAAAATATATATATATTCTCGGTTTGCAAATTTGTGAACAATTCATTTGACAAAGCAGTGTGGTTTCCCATCATCAAAAGTTCAAAATCGTAGCTGCTCGCCTTTTATTGTTGTCACTCTCTGACTTTTCCATTTGACCAGTTTATTTCTCTCGTTGTGTTGTTCGGTCCAAACCTATTTTAGTATGTGTTTATACGAGAAAAGTAAACTAATATGTACCAAACACGCGTTTTTAGTCCATAAAAGCTCATTTTCTAGAACATATACAAGGAATCCTCTTGACTCCAAAAAATGGGCACTTTCTTTCCTTACGAACTCCTAAGTTTTCAAAACTTACCTTTTATTTCATCTGTTGACCCTTTTTTTTATCATAGAGACTATTTGATATTTTAGAGGACCGTATTTTATACAAAGATACAAGATCGAACTATCACAAAACTAGAGGGTCAAGTTAATAGGATACAATTTCAAAATTACATCGAAATTTACTGTCTATGCAAATATATCCAACTGTCTTATACAATCTGCCTACGTATATAGAATGGTATTTCCATTTGTTTGATAAGCACTCCAAGTAAAAAAGTAAAATATATTTACCGAAAACGAAAGGTACTAAAAACTCAGAAGATTTCATTAACATCGATCAAATTCAAGAATTTTTGGCATAACCTTCTTATCTCTCGATTATAACACACAAACAGTATCTATAGTTTCCTCAGGCGGAGCCTCACTAAAATATGCCCCATTATAAGAAGATAAAGATTAAAAAACAATGCGATAGACCAAAATGTTTGCCTCTTATAGCCCACGATGGTGTGCTGATTGATGTGTGCATACTTCTCTTTCACGAGAAGCCCTCTACATATCGTTTTCTCTGGCTATGAACCGTTGATATAGTCAAGAAGAAGACGATCGAGCTCAAAATGTTGACACAGAAGTTTCTGCAGCATCAACAATAAGAGGAACTCTTTTAAGGGATTTTCATATAAAAAAATTGTCATAAGAGGAGCAATGCAACCATTTGAAATCTACTTATGTAAAGAAGTATGTAACCTTGGTTACGGGTAAAGAGGGTGCAGCGTCAACATAAAAGTCTGGGAACCGAGAAACTTCTACACCCTTTTCAAACAATATGTATGTGGGAAGCTGAGACATTCCACCTATACATATTACACAACACATCAGTTCCTCTACACGACAGAGGCTCGATGTATTTTTCGAGTTCGTGGAGGATTATTACCGGCAAGAGATATTCCAAACTTTGCTGCAGCATTAGGAAAAAGTCCAAGATCGATGGTTCCAAAAGACAAAAGACTATTCGAGTACCTGAAGAATTGAACAAGTGTCTGAGTGTGTCTCTCTTAAAGAGCGAACATTGAAAATGGGAATATGTTTTCTAACACAGAGCTTACGTGATGGAGAGCTCTGGAAAGCAGCGGCTTGAACGAACACACTTGGATGAACTACATGCATAGAATTCTATCTGCAAAAGGTGTGAAAAGTCACACCATCACCAAAAGTAATTAGTCCAGTATCATATACTGATAGGGATGTTGCAGATCAGTCTTGTGTCTTTATTGATTGACCATAAAAGAAGAAACAAAAAAAAGGGCAAAACTTTAAATTCATAACAATAAAGGAAAGCTATATGTATTATATCTAGCTTCATAGACACCACACTATTAATGGAAGCTATCTGCAAGCTCTATGGAAGAGCATTAGTTAAGTTTACCAATAAACTACTCAGTTGTTTTCCAAATGTATCATCTAACACCACAACTTCATTGATTAGGAAAGAGCAACATTGAAACAACATTATCTAGTTGAAGAAGATAAAGCCAGTTGCCACGTACCAACCAGTACTTAGTTGTGGTCCCATCTGAAAGCAAATCCTCCAACTGCATCGGTGTTAGCTTCTTCGCAGTTCCTGCAAAACAAATTAACCAATCTTATAAGAAATGCAACTTCTGATTCCAATTCACTTTGAAATCTTCAACATACCTAACTTACTAAACGCTGGCTGTTGAGCTAAGAGATATACAACTGCAAAAACGAACCATTCAGATCAATACTTAGCAACATTCAAATCTGCATCTCCCATATATATATATATTAATAAAGACTAAAAAAGCTTATTTTTTTTTATATTCATTAACTGTAAATCAACAAACACCCCACCTGAAAAAATAACACAGAACCAGATCGCAACTCGATAATCCATAACCAACGCAACCGCAATGAGAAAGATCTGTTCCAAGAAACTGTGTATCAGAGCAAAGACTCACATGGATCGAAATCATCAGAAAGAGTTATTAATACCTTAGCATAGAGAAAGCTATCAGCAACGAAGGCCTCCCATGTTTCCTCCCTAACCATCTATCAACAACACAAGTATGAGACTCTTTTTTTAAAATCGAAATTCGATCAAATGCGAAAGAGAAAAAGATCAAAACCTTGATAGCGGAAAACATGAGGAAGGCTAGAAAGGCTTGGACTTCTCTGTCGAAGAGTCGATGAGATGTGTACTGTGCGGCGGAGGTGCGGATCGGAAGGTACGAGAAGAAAGCCATGAAATGGAGGAAGTAGTAGGGATCTGATACGATCTGGCTCATTCTTTCGATTACTCCTCCGTCACGCTTCTTCTCCATTTTTTTTTTTGCTCTCGTTCCAATCGTTCCAAAGGGATGGTGAAGATGTGCGAGTTAGGCTGCGTCTGAGAAGAACAGGATGGTTTGGAAAGGCAGTGGACGTCACGTCGTTTTACATGGTAAGAAACGGCAAGGTGTTTATCTATAGGATGTTGGGCATCGATGTGTTGATTCAGTTTATTTCGGTTTGGTTCAGTTTGTTTTGGTTCTAAAAGTACAGGAAAGTTAGGAACTAAATAATAGACATTCGAAATAATTTCAGATATAATTCAATTCCGATTTTTCTATCATTGTAGCGACCTCTAGAATTTAACACACAAAACAAGAGATACATATGCACGTTCATTTTCTCATTTTGACAAGG